>CM029561.1:7056139-7397062 GCA_017309665.1 Coelopa frigida
GCCGAGAAGTCCGGAATGGCGGCCATGTGCATCTTGTCGATGCCATTCTCGTAGTAGGGCAAGCCCAAGTAGCTGTCGAATTCGCTCAGGATCTTCTGGCCGACATCGAAGCTGTACTCGGTCTGGTCGTAGTACTCGGGGCGGGCGACGATGGCGAACTGGCCGTTGGAGCGCTCATTGAACTCGGACACAAGGAAGGCCAGGAGGTAGGTGGACATGATGGGGGTCTGCTCGAATACGTCCAAGTACTTGTCACTGCAATGGGGTGGAGTCGTTTCATGCCGCTCGCCGGTCGAAGAACTCTTTTGTGGTCACTTACCCGACGCGTGTGGTGCTGGCGATGCGGGTGTTGCTGACCGCCTTCATGTTCATCGGTCGGCGGATGTTCACCTGGAAGGTGGCCTTGAAGAGGGGCTCGTCGAAGGAGGGGAAGGCGCGGCGCGCATGGTTCGTCTGGAACTGTGTGGAGCCCAACCACCTGGTTGATCGAAGAAGATCGAGGTTAGAATTGTGGGCAGAGTGCAATTCAACATGGGCAATGGGACAATGGGCCAATGAGGCATTGGGATAATTTGACAATAGGACTAGGAATGGTTCTACTCACTTGGTGTTGTTGTTCGTGTCGGTGTAGGAGCTGCGATAGAAGCCGTGCATGTCGTCGTCCATGGATCCAGTGTAGACAAAGTGCAACACGTAGATTGCGTTGGCGTCGAGATCGCTGGACAGGGTGTAGTGGATTTTGTCGGTGGTGGCGTCGGAGGCGACATCGCTCAATTGCATCAATGTGCTCGGAGGCGAGAGGGCCCAATATTCGCGTTTGGTGTAGTTCAGATTCTTCGAGTGCATTATTAGCTCTCGGGTCGTGACGCTACTGTTGATATAGATCCAAACTTCGCCGTCGAACGTGAAGCGCTTGTCGCCGTCGCTCTCCTCGAGATATGGCTCCAGCGTGATCGTGTAGCTGATGGGTTTAATTGTCTCTGGCAAGCGGTAGTCGATCTCGTCCAGAACCTCGGGCACCACGGCGACCTCATCGACGGGAGCCGCTGCCACAAAGGCGACGCACAGCAAGGCTGCCAACACGACAGCCGATCGAACGAACGACATCTGCAATGGGAAAAGTCCGAACATGAGCTCGCTGGATTCAATATTCGTAATAGTTCTGATGATGATTCTCATCGGCTATGCTCAGGACGAAACCAAAGCCACTAGCACTTAGCTCATTAGCCTTAATTACACTTCACAGCTGTCTTTGTCAATCACCTTTTATTATCACTCTTTCTCTTTTCTCGCACCGGGAATATCCTTGATCGCGCGATCTATGAAATCGCACAGCAGCAAGCTAGATTGGCCAAATGCTTATGGCCTACTGATGTGCGGACCGAACGCCCACTACTATTTATAAAGGCCACTCGCACGCCCATGGCTCAGAGTTATCTCATCCAGTTATATTACTTCTGAACTATGTATATATGAGCGATAAAGGCAATTGCAGAGTTTATTAGCAGATTACGACTCGATAACATTCAAGAAAGAATGAAAGCATTATATGAAACCAGTTTATTTGATTTGTGATTACCGCCTTGTAAATGTGTCGAGAGCGGACGAAACTGGACACGAACACCGTGGCCAGACTTCAAAATGGCTATCATTGAATCCTTCCTCGCATGACGGTGCGAAACCTGTAGGTACTTCACCGAAATAATCAATGTATGTTTTTTCTCTTTCGTAATCGTGGAGAAAAGCCCTCGTTACAACTGGCATAATCAGTCTTTATCGACCTAGACGTCTAATTTAATTACCTCTCAGACGCATGAGTTTGAAGGCTATATTTCCGTTCGACAATCTAATCGCCAAAATTATCTTCGATATGGGTCTGATGTGGGATTTAATATTAAGATCTAACTCGTGCTCCGTACTATAAAAGCGATTAGTTTCTGATTAAGTCAACTTGTTACTAATAAATGTCACATTTTGTACTTTAACTGATTGATTTTTCAATTCCTTTCAATCAATTACCAGATAAGCAAGTGCTTAAATCGCGTACGAGGCGTGGCCTTTGAGATAGCGAATAAATCTTTGAATCAGATCCAAAAGAATCATATGGATTCATTATGATCCTGATCATGTGAGATGAGGGAATGAACGTATATATTTATTGACATTTATCTGATTCCGGTAACGATCGGTGAAGCATAATCTTGCATACCTTGTCGATGATTCACCGTGAATCTATTCGTGAATAATTTTGACTAATTTTAGACCCAGATTGGGTGATCTTTTGACCTACGAGGAGACAACACGGCGAAAATCATCATTCGATACCCGGAGTTTCCTATAAACTCTTGTAAAAAGAGAGCAGACGCCTAAAAAAATTACAACTGATACTATCGAAATAACATTTTCATCGCTAAAACCCGTCAACGCCATAATCATGTGATTAGAAAATTAATTTACAGACTATGGAGACCGCTGTGAACATAATGCAAACAAGAGGTAAGCAGTATTTGAAGGTAAAACAAAGGTTAATAGCTAATAAATAAATCAATCAATCATATAACCGTATATTGACGGCTATATACGATGTTGTTTTCTCTTTCCTTGCGATAAGTGACCAAGATCAATTTTTCATTGTATCATATTTCACAATGTATGACATAACATACAAAGGTCCTATAACGGATGGTGGTTGAAAAGAGTTGATTGCAATGTGATTTTGGCCAAATTATTTTTTATTATTTTTCAACTCGCTCACTATACTATTATTTCCTAATCATAATTATTCAACTAAACTCATAATCGCACTATTAAAGGCTCTCTAGAGCAGGCGCATGACCAACACGGCAGCGGCCACGACCATCGACATGACGGCGGTGCCCACGGAAGCCCCATCACCGTCTCCACGTTGTCCACTAATCCAGGTCATCAGTGGATCACGGTTCTTGGCCAACCAGTCAAAGTTGGCTGCGACTCTGGACTTGACCACTTCCTCCAGGTTAGTGGTGACATTCGGGCTGTCCTTCACCTTCGCCACAAGCTCCAGCAACTACAAGAAAAGACGAAAAATCAGTACAAAACTCTCTCATGAACCCAAGACTTCCGTTGTGAAGCATACCTTGGTCTCTTGTTCGGTGTTCACGACGTACAAGGACATAGGCGCGGATGTCGCTGTCCAACGGGTTGGAGCCTCCGAAGCCGGTCGTTAGCTCCGAGTACTCCTGCCAGTTTTCGTTGAGGAAGTCGATGCAGGCCAAAAGACCGACCTCGCCGCGCGAATAAGCCGCGCTGAGCAGAGTGATGCGCTCCTGAACACGAAGCGTGTTGTCCGTGTCGTTGCTAATGGAACTCTCGATGAACTTAGTGATGTGCGAGGAGTTCTGGGCGCAACCCAAGGACGAGATCATCACACGACGTTGGGCCTGGTCGTTCGAGGTCATCAGTTTGTTGTAGACGAAGTTGAACTCGTGATCGTCAGCTTGCTTGAGGCCGTTGCAGTAGGTCTGAGATTGCAGATTCGGCTCGATCTCGATGTTGTCATTGATAAGACCCTTCAACTTGCTGTTGGTCTCCTCCAGGACAGCTCGGGATGCCGGCCAGACAGGCCAAGTTAATAGCCACCGAGCGCGTGTACTTCTGGAAGTGCTGTTCGCCGGGGATGTCGTTGACGCCCAGCTTGTCGTAGATGTTGCCCACCAGCTCGGCCACGTAGGACTTGAAGTCCTCGTAGTTCTTGTCGCCGCTGAGATAGCGGTTGAACGTGCTAATGATCGAGTTGGCCGTCGACCAGGGGGCGTATTGGTCCTCGTTCTTCAGATAGGCCATCAGGCTCAGCAGGGTGCTGTGGCTCAAGCGGTTGCTGCTGCTGAAGTGGTAGGCGTCGTGCATCAGCTGCGCCCGATTCCTGGGGTCGATCTTGTGCGCCTTCTCCATCAGTCCGTCGATGATGAGCTGCCAGTTGCGGTCGTCGTAGTTGATGCGGTAGTATCCGGTCGACTGCTTATTCAGGATCAGCCAGTCATCGTCGGCCACACCGCCGTCCACATGCATCGTGGTCACATTCATCATCAGATAGTGCGTGGCCTCGGTATCGCGGAAGTCGGGATTCGACTGCGAGACAAAGTTGAAGGGGACGTACCAACTTTTGGTGTCGTTGGTTCCAAAGGTCTCGTCGCTGTAGTACGGATGCTGGCTGACCATGAAGGAGGATCCGTCATAATGGCGTGCCACGGTGAGCATTGGGTAGCCACCTTGGGTCGTCCAGCTGGACATCATGTCCTTGATCGTCGCCGGGATGGCGTAGTTCTCCTCCTTGGCGGCCGTCTGAATGCCCGAGAAAAGATCGTCCTGCTCGGCTGCTCCATATTTGCTGTAAAAACGAGCTAAATAAAGAATTTCATGTCCCAATATTAAGTTATGATACCCACTTTTGATCCAGGTAGTTGTGGAGGCCACGCTGGAAGACGGCGTCGGTCAGAGCGTGTTGCCACATGAAGAGCACCGATCCGGCCTTCGAGTACGAAATCGAGTCGTACATGCTGGAGATCTCGCGCGGCTTCTGGATGTAGTGTGTCATGGGTCGGGGCGAGTTCGAGGAATCGGCGGCCAGGGCTCGCTGGTAATCGTCGACATGGAAGCTCTGCATGACACCCCACTCTGGGTAGGCCTACATGAAGGGGAGAGAGAGAATTATATTGTGAACTCAGTTCGGTCGTGCCGGCTCACTCACATCATCAGACGCCTTGTAGGAGAACATGGTGGCGAAGCCCTCCTTCAACCACAGATATGTCCACCACTTGATGGCGACCAGGTTGCCGAACCACTGATGTGTGTACTCGTGGGCCACGATGTTGGCGATGTTGGTCTGCGTGTTCACGGTCGAGTTCGTCTTGCTGTAGAGCAAATACTCCTCACGGTAGGTGGCCAGACCCCAGTTCTCCATGGCGCCGGCGGCAAAGTCGGGCACCGCCACCTGGTCGAGCTTGGGCAGGGCGAAGGGGATGCCGTAGTATTCTGCCAACCGCTGGGTGATCAACATGCCTGAGACCAGAGCCCACTCCTGGTTGACCTCGGTGCCGGGGCGCGAGTAGATGTGCTGGGGCAGCGAGTTCAGGACACCTCCTGTGGTCTCGAAGTCCGAAACGATGAAGGCCACCAGGTAGGTTGGCATGCTGGGGGTCGTCTGGAAGATGGTCTTGTTGCGGTTTCCTCTGTGGAATAACTCTGTTGATAGAGCACGAGGGAGGGAGGAGTGGAAGGAGATGGACTTACGTCATGGTGGTCTCGAGGACGGGCATGTTGGAGATGGCGGTGTAGGACGAGTCGTGGTTCATGGTGATGCGGAAGGTGGCCCTCTTGGCGGGCTCGTCGAAGCAGGGGAAGCCATGGCGGGCGTCGGTGCTCTCGAACTGTGTGGTGGCCAAGTACCTGAAACGATCCACGATCAGTGAACGTTACGAAGACAAGGCTCGTGCTTACCTCGTCGTATCATCATCGTCCAGATAGGTCGACACGTAGAAGCCGGCGTTGTCGCTACGAAGGGTGCCGTTGTAGTGGACAGTAAGAGTCCAGTTGGTATCCTTGATCATCGTCAGCGACGTGTCTACGGGGGAGAGCGACAGAAATTCGCGTTCATCTTCGTACACGTAGGTCATAGCAATGGGCGTGGTGGACGTGGACTGCTGGATGGTAGCCTGGTTGATCGTGAGTTGGCGCATGTGCAGCACCACGGTCTTGGTGTCCTCGACCACCGTCAGGTCGATCTTTACGATGCCCTCGAAGGCGAGGTCGCCGCTGTGGATGTTCGTGGTCAGCTCGACGTCGTAGTGAATAGGCTCCGTGTTATTCGGTAGACGGTAGTCCAGGTCTTCGTCGGCAAAGACCTCGCCATTGTAGCGCACGTTCGGCGACTCACGGAACAGCGGTGGAAGATCCTTGACGCCGGCCTGTGCGGCGGGGGCGGCGGCCAGTACAAGGGCCACTAGGAAACCGATCGCGACCACACCCTGCATGTTATATCAGTTCGAGGCACAACACGGTAATAATCGGGCCGCCCGTGCGAAAGCCACTTTTAAACAATGTCTCGGCTTCATAATCTAGTCGAAGGCGGTGCGACCGATCGCCAGTTATCATTCAACAATTGCACAACAATAAAGATTAACCACAATCTAGAATGGTAACACCGTAGAAACCAATCTCGATCACCCTCTCTAGACAAGGAATGGAACACAAATATCAAATCGCAAACAATTGTAGAACCTCGATCAGGAGACGACAGTTTATAGCGATTTCACGGATTATTTGGATTACAACAAATCTATGCTTTTAATCGAGTTCCCATCGAATCGAAATACCATTCAATTCGAAGGTCCATTGAGCCGTCATTAGTTTCTCATAGACCATGATGGAGCTGTGGAGCAATAGAGAATGTGAAACTTTTTATTAGGACACTATCACACATACGTGTCAATTAAATTGGCTTATCATAGAGTTATTTACACACTATATAAAGTTGATATAGCGATAACATTAACTATTGTTTAATGTTTATGATTCGTGTTCGATAATGCAAAAATAAATCAGGTTTTCTTAATCTAATCATAACTATTTTAAATTGTTGTTAGAATTATTTCATGTGACGTCCCCATTCTAACAAGGACCCATGAATAATCAACGTATAAGCACCTAATCATAAAGTTGAGAGACGAAATATTAGTGATTCATATTTTACATGACACATGTTAAATCCGGCGTAAACTAGAACACAAGCCCAAATTTCATTGGGAATTCCTTGAGATTCATATGATTTAGAATATTGTACATTACGCTCACTGTATTATCGCACCTAGATGGCTTATCTAGGGACGGGCTGGTCTGCAAGTTATATAACTTGTAACATCGATAAGAATCGAACTTAATTATCGGCGTATAAATAACACCAATAAATGTGTGTCGTATACATTTCATTTTAATCATTTATCGTCATCGATAAGTCATTAATATTCGCGGCATATTTGCAGAATATAAACCTTCATGGTAACCGAAGTATGAGCGAAGTACATACGTACTAGCGGCTTATTTGAAGAACTACTATCAAATACTATCAAAATGCGAAATGAATACATTTTTTTTGTCGTACTATGAACTAACCGGAATGATGTTGTAGTTTTTAACAATAATTGTAGTAGTGAATAATAATAATGGTAGAAGTCATGCGAAATTATACAGTAGACCTTCGATCGGACCTGTTAACCGAGTGATATATAGCATGTAAACTGTTTCTCATATCTGTTCATGGAACTGATCAAGAAACACAGGATATCCGGAAAAGCTTTAAATGGACTATACACAGAGGCCAATGGCCGTTTGTATACAGGATGACGATCTGTAGAAAATGATTAAAAAATCGACTTCCATCTGTAAACATGTCGAGAAGACTAAGATATGTATGTATAACGAAGTTATTCTAGTCTAAAGGTGTTTGTAGTCATGAATGGCATGTGTTATCAGTCGTATTATTGTGGCCAGATAGGTTTCAGTTGTATTAACGATAACAGGGTTTACTAAGAAAAAATCGAAAGCAATTCACAGTGGAGCAATTCGTTTCATTCACTTCGCTCATAACCACAATTAAAACACATGTTATTAAAATAATTATTTGTATTTTCTTCATTATTTTACAAGGCATAACTCTACGTCCCACGGCGGCTGAATTCTACTCTAGTACGGTGATTAAATTTTCATTATTTTTCTAACGAGCTTCCCGGCCATATGCAGGGGACTCTCTATGCTGAAGGCGGCGTTTCGCGCTCCAAGCGAGGCAGTGTGCATGGCTGGTTCATCGGCCTGATCTCGCCGCAGCCAGTCGTAGATGTCCTGGCCGAACTTTTCGAGGAACGACTCGATGATCTTGACCTTCTTGCCGATGCGGCTGGAGGTGGGCTCGATCAGCATGGCGTGAGCCTCATCCCGGCCGCTCATTCCCAACTCATCATCCACCAACTGGCGCAAAGCGAGGAACTGCAAGAGAAAAGAAGAATTATTATCCTGTTGACCATGGCGAATGTGGGATGGTGAACCTGTGGGCGATGGCGCTGGGGAACGTACTCGGCGATGCGGTTGAAGTTCTCCACGAAGAACGGCGACTGACAGAGGATCTTGTAGTTGTTCTCGAAGAAGCGCCAGACGACGGGACGCGCCGCCAAATTGGCCTTGTACAGGTAGAACAGATACATCATCGACTCGCTGTCGTTCATGATGATGTGCGTGGCGTTCTCGCCGACCAGCAGATGGAGGTATTGCCGGAGGTGGGAGCGACTCTGGGTGCAGCGCAGGGCGTAGATCAGATCGTCGTACCAGAGCGTGTTGCGCTCCGTCCGCGACAGCAGCTCGAGTATCGCATCGAACTCCTGGTCGCTGAGGTACTTCACGCCCAGGCAGAGGATCGAGTCGTGCATCGCATAGTAATCCATGTCCGCCTGGAACTGAACGTGCCGGAAGATGTAGTCGTGGGCCAGATGGCGTGTGTACTCCAGACACTCACCCAGATCGGCCACGCAGGCCATCTCCATGACCTTCTGGCGGACGAGAATCTCGGTGTTTGTCAGATTTGTGGGCGCCAGATGGTGCAACCGGTGGAAGATCGGCGCCACCAGACGTCGCACGAACTGGCGGAAGAGTGCGTGCGAGCTCGATTCGTAGAGATTCTTCTCGAAAAAGGTCACCACATCGGCCACACTGTTCCACGGTATCAGGTCCATCTCGTGCTCGAGGTACTTGAACAGCTCGAAGATCACCTCGACCGAGCGGATCTCGTTGTTCTCGATCAGCGGACAGATGTCCTGGAAGATGGCGGCCCGGTTCAGCGGATGGATGACCGTGTGGTTCTGCTGCAGCTGCTTGGCGATGGCCATCAGGTTGGCGTCGTCGTAGAGCACGTGGTAGAAGCCCGTCTGCTGTTTGTTCACGATCAGCCAGTCGTCGCGCCGCAGCCGATCGAAGCCCACCTCGCCGGCCTCCAGCGTTACCTCCGACACCGGCGGCAGAAAGTAGTCGGCTCGAGTCCTCTCAAAGCTCGGCTGCGAGCCGGTGGCAAAATTGATGGGAATCCACCAGAGCTCATGCGAGTAGACGTCCTTCGAGCGCTGCTCGATCGTGATCGTATTTCGCTCGTAGTCGCACATGACCCTCACGATGGGGATCCACTCGCTGTGCGTCCACGAGGCCATGATCTCGGCCACGGAGCCACTCCAGCTCTGCCGCCTGAGCGTCGCATCCTCGAGGACCGCCTCCTGCAGTGCTTCGAACAGCTGCTCCTCGTTAGCCGCCGCATACTGGCTTTAAGGTGAAGAAGACTTTGGCAAATTAATGGTTATTTTCCATTGCGATGGCTCTTGGGTCACAAGCAACTTACAATTTCGTGAGGAACCGATTGATGCCGCCCACAAACGTCGCCCCATTGAAGGCGTGGTGGAACATCTTAATCACACAGGCGGCTGCAAGATATAATTAATCAATCATACAAATAATGCCAAGTGTTTGATTGAGACTCACCTCGCTGATAGGTGATGTAGTCGAAGACCGAGATGATCTCCGCCTCCTTCTCCACGTAGTGCGTCATGGGACGGGCCGTGATGTAGCTGTAGGCGCGCTCGGCCACGTCCGTAAGAAAGAAATCCATGGCCTTGTACTCCGGGTGGATCTGCCGCAAGAGGGAGGAAAGAAAAAATGAAGTAAAAAAGATGATTGGCACAGTTTCGAGTTGCGGTTCTCACCAGGTCGGTGACGATGTAACCGAAGTATGTGGCAAATCCCTCGTTCAGCCAGGCGAACGTCCACCATTGGGGCGACACCAGGTTCCCGAACCACTGGTGGGCGATCTCGTGGTTCTGCGTGAGCAGGTCTCGCAGTCGCTTGTGCACGTCCTTCTCCTCGTTGACGCTATTCAACAGGCTGCCCTCCTTGTAGGTAATCAGACCCCAATTCTCCATGGCGGCCCCGTAATTCTTCTGCAGCGCAATATGATCCAGCTTGGGCAGAGCGTACGGGATGCCCAGGTAGTCCTCCAGTGCGGCGACGGTGCGCACGGCGTTGTGCAGAGCCTCGTGACCGCGATTGGCGGAGTCGGGTGACGTGAACACACGCTGCACGACGCCGCGATGCTCCTCGACGATGTGTCCGAAATCGGAGACCACGAACGCCACCAGGTACGTGGACATCGGCGGCGTTTCGCGGAAACTCGTTGTCGCCATGTCCTCCATCGCCCTGTGGTGGTGGTAGATAGGTGTGTGTGTGTGAATGTGTGACTGGACATGTGTTAGTGTGTATAAGACATGAGATGACCCCAAGGCCACACTCACCCTGGCTCTGGCTGCGGCTGGCCGACATCCTGCATGTTGGAGATGGCAGTGTAGTTTCGGCCGTGCGTGATGCGAAGGGTGAAGTTCGACTTGAAGGACGGCTCATCGTAGCAGGGGAAGGCGTAGCGGGCTCCGGTCGGCTCAAACTGTGTCGCCGCCATGTATCTGCAAGTGAGCGGAGAAAATTAGATGGGAAGGAGGAGTTGAGAGGCCATGAGTTGAGAAGGTTATGGATGACAAGGCCATGAGATGAGAACAACAATCAGTTCGGAAAGATAGTAAGGTGTGGAGTGGTGCCGAATGAATGTCTGTCCCCGAAAGGTCTGTCCGAGAGCCGTCTGTCCGATAGCCGTTTGTCCGATAGTCGTTTGTCCGAGAGCCGATCTATCTGAGGATTCTCTCTCTCTATCTCTGTTTGTCGAGCTCAACTCCGTCTGGCGTCATCTTCGTCGTCGTCGTTGTGATTAACCCTTGGACCCACACGGCCATGAATGGAGCCGATTTGAATGTGTGAATGAATCGATAAACGGGATCGTTTGGGAAGACGACGGCGATGGCGCCTACAACTCTACTCTATGTAGAGTGGGAACGACAACAACACGAGTATGTTTGTTTGTTTGTTTGTTTATTTTGGTACTGGGTTTTTTTCGAATCGCCTTCCAGTGGCGCTCTGTCTATGCCGCTGATAACGACGAGTGTTCGTTTGACGTGCATTTGTTTGGATTCGATAAGTCAAACCTGGGTCTCGCGTCGCTCCGTCACAATCACGATGAAACACACAAACACACACACACTGACAGCGATACGCCACGCTCTCCCTCCGTGAATGGAGCTCGTGGCTCAGCGTGGATCCATCCCGCCATGCCCCCCAGTCTTCTGGGTTTTATGTAACACCAGTAGTATCATTTCAATCTGAGATCGTGCGGGTTCAGAGTCCCGCCTAAAAGTCACGCTTCCGTCTCGTCTGGTCGTGTCTCACCCTCTCTCCTCCACCACCACACCACACTCCGCCCCTCATCATCGCTGGCCACTCACACAGTTCGATTGTTCGCATCGCTGTGTGTCAGCCAATAGATGCCGACGGTTTTGGTGCTCATCACACCGGCGAAGAGGATCTCGAGCCGGAACGTCTGGCCCGCCTCGAAGGCCTGGTAGTTCTCGCGCGGATGCACGATCAGGAAGTTCGCCAGGGGGTCGTAGGTGTAGACGATGTCGTCCAGTTGGTCGCCACTCGCCGTCTCCCACATCGTGATCGCGAAGTCGCTGAGGTTCTTGGCGTGCAGGACGATCTCGTTGGTCGACTCCTTGATCAGGACGTCGATGGTCACGTTGCCGCTGTAGTTGAAGTCCTCGCGATGGATGTTCGTCACGATGTGCAGATGGTAGCGCAGCGGATACGTGGCGTTTGGCAGACGCAGCGACCGTCGCGGACTGTCTGTTGTCTGCTCCACAGCGACATCGACATCTGCATCCTCTTTTGCAGTCAATGGGTCTCCTCCGATGGCGATCGCGGAAACGATATTCGGAAGTAGCAGCAGAAGTAGGGAAACGCCTATTAGTGTCGTTGGATCAGGGCGCGGGCGCGAGTGTTTTTTGTACATTTCGAACTGCACTCGTCTAGAACTGAACACCGACTGGACTGATCGATTGAACATCGACCGCTGGCTGTCAGGACGGAAGCGTTGACACCCAACCACGACGGCCACGATAGCTTCCAGAGCTGATAAGATATCGACAGCCCCTCGCCTCGAGAGTAAGCAATTGATAAGATGGTGTTTATGTGTTTGAGAGAGCAACAGCGAGCGACGAGAGAGAGAAAGAGAGGGCGAAAAATAACCAGAGAGATATGGCAGAAAAGAGGGAGAGAGTGTGAAAAAGTGAGAGAGTGCGAAAAAGAGAGAGGGAGGGTGCAAAAGAGAGAGAGATGGGAAAGAAAACATATCTGATTCTCATTTCAAAAAACATTTTATTCAATGTTCCTGCTTCGTCTGCTTCTCAACGACCACCTCGTTTGTCTTTTGAAGCCACATGGAGATGGCATCTTTCAATTTCTCGTCCATTGTCTCTATGACTTCAGTCATCCTGTCGTTTTTGACCTCCTCGGGCTGCTTGGCGGAAATCGTGTCGTCGAAGTCGTATGGCAACAACTTGTCCTTGCACAGTGTCAGCAGTCGCGCGATCTGTAATTCGATGGGACATAAGTGAACGATATCTTCTACTCTTGCAAACTAGGTTCAATCTACCTTCTCAGGATTGTACTCCGCCAGCTCGTCGGCCTTGGATCTGAGCCTCTCGCACAGGAACTTGGTGTATTTGATGAGGTTGGGGTCTGACGCAAGGTACGAGACCTGATGCTCCATGAACTCCCACGTGTAGTTGCTATCGCGCATCTTCACCGACTTCAGCGCCCCAAACCAGAAGCTCATCCTATCAAGTCTGTCATAATGGGTCGCGGGAAACTCAGTCGAGAAGTTCAGAAGTCGCTCGAACTGGGCTTGGCTGTTGGTGCAGGCCAGACTATTCCAGACATTGATATCAGAGTTCATGTAGAAATCTAACATAGTGTCGAACTCTTTATCAGTAGCAATTTTGACGGTATGGCATATGGCCTCATCGAGTTTGTATTTGGCTTTTTCGCTCACTCGTCCGGCCATGTCTTCGGCTACCAACTTCTTGCTCTTTTCCAGACACTCTGGCACACGCACCTTACACGCCATCTCCTCGATCTTCTGCAGCATGGTGAGTTCACTGCGACTCAAGGTCTCCGTCGGCATCGCTACGTAACGTGCGTACTGGGGACCCACGATGTTGCGTATGTAGTCTTCATATGGCTCAAGAAGCTGCATGTCGTTAAAGAAACTACTCATGAAGGACTCCGAAACCATGAGGCTGGTCCACACATAGGGTTCCCGTTCGTTCGGCAGGCATGAGAGCATCTTCAGAAAGTGCAGGACCTCGGACCCGTCGAACGCTTGCCTGTGGTGGCAGGTGTTGTGGAGCATCATACCGCGGTTCACCTTGTGGATGGCGGTGTGGTTCGTGCACAGGACTTCTGCGATGCGGCCAAGGTTCTCATCGTCGTACTTGACGTTGTAGAATCCGGTCCCCTGTACATTCAACAGTAGCCAGTCGTCTGGTCCTAGTGCGATGCCCAAGTCGGCCAGATCGAGCTCCACGAAAGGCACGGGCGGCATGTAGAAATCGGCCGTGGTGTTGTCGAAGTCCGGGTCCGAGGCCGTGGCGAAGGTGAGTGGAATCCACCACAGGTCCTTGGAGTCGTCCACCGGTGGCGATTGCTCGATGCGGATGATGTTCGTGACGTAGTCCCGAGTGACGGTGACCAGCGGCTCCCCCACGCCATGGATCCAGGAGCGCATGATCTCGGGCACGCTCTTGTCCCACGTCCGGTTGGACTGATTTGCATAGGCGACCATCGCCTCCTGCAAGTGGTTGAATAAGTCGTCCTCGTGGGCCACGGAGTATGCACTGCGAGCAAAGAAAGAAATGCGATTAGTGCTTTTGTTGCTCTTGGAATGTCGAGGACATGGATATACTGTGCTTTCAGATAGTTGGAGACGCCGTTCAGAAAGACGGAATGGGGGAAGGCGTGGTCGAACATCTTTATAACGCAAGGGGCTGAAACAGATTCTATTAGTTGCTCTTTTTATCTAAAGACGACTTTTTAAGCACCTTGTCTGTAGACGATCGATCCAAACATGTTTAGAATGTCATCAGGTTCCTCAACATAGTTGTATATGGGCTTGATTTCTTTGAGGTTTAAGTAGCAGGTGTCGTCGAGATACTCCATGGCGTCGAATTCGGGATACAACTGGAAGAAGTGCACACAGAGAATAGGATTGTCCAAAGAAACAGAGAATCCTTACCATATCGGTTACCAAATGACCATAGTAGGCGGCAAAGCCTTCGTTCAGCCAAGTCACGTCCCACCACGCAGGCGACACGAGATTCCCGAACCACTGGTGGGCAATCTCGTGATGCTGCGTGTAGATAGAAGATAGGCGATATACCGCGTCGTTGGTCTGCGCCGTTGGTAAAATATCGTCTCTGTATGTGATGAGACCCCAATTCTCCATTGCCATGCCGTAAGACTCCTTTATGACGACATGGTCCAGTTTGGACAGCGGATACGGGATGTCGAAAAGGCGTCCGAACGCGTCGATCGCTTTGACGGCGTTGGACAGCGCGAGTTCTCCGCGATCCTCGAAGTTGGGCGGTGTGTAGACGCTCTGCTCGATGCCGCCTTTCTCGACTGTGATAAACTCGAAGTTGGAGACGACGAATGCCAGCAAATATGTCGACATTAATGGAGTCTTCATAAATCGGGTCGTCGTCATCTGGCCGCCACTATAAGAACGACGGAGATAGAGGATCAATTGTAAGGATATCCAAGAACGAGGTCGAACCGAGGCCTACCTGTGGACGGTGGCGTCGATGGGGCGCATATTGGAGATGGCCGTGAAGTTCCTGCCATGCGTGATGGTCACCGAGAATGTGGCCTTGCGGCCAGGCTCGTCGTAGCAGGGTAGCACAGTGCGGGCATGTAGTGGCTCCATCTGCGTGGTAGCGTAATACCTTCAGATAGCGGGGGTAATTTCACTTTTAACCATGTGCCTATAGATTTATCCCTCGCATTACTCACACTGTGTCGTTGTTGGCGTCCTGGTAGGCGAGCCTGTAGAAGCCCATGGTACCATTATTGATGGTACCAACATATTGAACATCGAGCCGCAATCGATGGGTGTTTTCAAAGGAGAGGCCGTCTTGGCGCGTGACCACGAGCAGGTCACCCACGAGGGCATGCCCCACATTCGCAACCTCCTCGCCGACCGTGCGGTCCTGAACTTGGACGGCGATCACCTCGAGGTCAACTGAGAGCAGCACCAGCTCCGGGGTGTCCTCGTCCACCAGCAACTCGATCGAGACATTGCCCTGGAACGCGAAGTCCTCCACATGGATTCGCGTCGTGATGTGGAGATCGTAGTGCAGTGGGTGGGTGGTGTTCGGCAGGCGCCGTGGTCGCCGCACCGTCGCCGAAGTGGACGTCGCTGGTGTCTCCTGTTCAGTAGTGGACTCTAGTTTGTGCTGTTCGGTGGTAGATTCTGGTATCTCGTGTTCGGTGATGGCTGCTGTTACGTCGTGTTCGACAATGTTCTCGTCAGCGTCTACGAGGATGTCAGGATATATCAAGACCAATAGGATGAAGCTGCATTGGACGCAGCAGCGCAGAAACAACATATTGTACCGTGGCCGCAGAGCACTGGCGAAAGACTAATCGGCGGGAGATCCAGCGGCTCCATCCTAACCTACCAGCAGCCTCCGGACCGCTATCATGGTTCATGTTTCAACCCAACTGATAAGAAGTTGTTAAATTAGCGTGAAACATCTCTAATCGATTCTAATGAGATGTCCGAGCGGTCGAGGTAAATCGAAGTCCAGACTAATCGACTCGCGCCAATTTCTACGAATAGTTCCTCAAGTTGCTTGAAAGAGAACGAGTCGTTCCTAGTGTGCATCGATTATAGTGAGTTACATAAATGTACTATTATTAAAAGTAAATGTACTATAAATGTTCTATTACTACAAAGTCGGCGTTTCATGAGAATGGCTAGCCCTTTGTCAGAACAGCCTGTTTCATTATTCAGTTGATGCCAGGGTCCCGAGATACGATAGTATTTGCACTAGCGATCAGGGCGCGTGAGACCTCTATCGAACGATTATGTGACGAATCTATGACGCATTCGCCTGATTCCGGAAGTCAATGGGAAACCAACACCTAGTAACCAACAGAAGAAACGTGCGTGTTTTACAGGTCATCGTCTAAGGGCGCGTTTACACTGAACCGGCACAATGACTGATCTATACAAAAATAACAATTTTTTTATTATTTGATTACTTTCTGATAGGAAATTAGTAGAAAAATAAATGAATATTTAGATCAAAAATTATATATCACTATGAGAGGGCCGTGGCTAAGTGCGTAGCTTAGGGGTCAGCGGAGCCCCGGTTCGATTCCCGGCTCGACCAACATCAAGTTTTATTTACGGCCACCTGCTCTCGGCGAGCAATGGTATACTTCCGAGAGTATTATTTGCCATGGATGCTGTCACCTCAGCAGTTCGGATTCGGATTTAAACTCTAGGTCTCTTTCATTGGTGTAAAAACATTCCAAATTTGAATTTACATTTTTCCTATTATTCTACACGGTCGAATACGGGTATATGAAACAAATGTTTTCACCTTTTTGCAATACCCATAAAACTTTTAATTAATCTTATCTAAAAGGTTTTGTAAGAAAATAATTCATATTAATATTTAAAACAATGTTTGAAATTTTAATTACAAATAACAAAAGAACACTTTCTATATCAGAAAAACCTAATTGTTTTCAATCAACATGGGAAGATAAAAATTTGTGTATCCTTTCTAAAAATGTTCTAATATTTTTTATTAAAAAATCAAAACAAATGTTGTATACTTGAGGTGCTTGCTTATAAAAACGAAACAGTATTAACATATTGAACTATAATCAGAAAATTATGAAGATAATTTTAATTTTCTAAATTAAAAAAAAAAAAAAAGATTTTGATTATAGTACAAATTTATGGGCTCACGATGAAGTATTTAAAACATGCTATTTTTCTTTGTTTGTCTACCATTTTCAGCTTCAATTGCATAGTTATCCTACAAAATACTGTATAATACATTACCATCTATACCATCATTACCCACATTAGCACCGCATGTTTACAATGTCACTTTATGGTAATTTTCCGATTTTTTAACACATATTTATCTATTAACATATACTTTGATCTATCAATTATAATTGTTAGAGCCTTATGGACATAATTTTAAAGCAATTTCATTCAAAATTTGAGATGATTTGGTCGGCAATCTGATCTGGATTCGGATTGGTGGATTGTGTCTAGAGCAAGTCTATGGACTTACCAGGTCTAAAGCCCAACCAGTTTGTTGATGTGGCCACAGTATTTCACATGGTCGAACTACTCAAATTAGAATTTTGTTGGATATCTATGGATTTCAGTGTACGATTTTATCGTGATGATATTGATGGTCCTCTCGTAGGTGGGGTGTTGACGTTAGTCCTCTATATTATAAATACCCTTTTTGAAGTATTATTCCATAGTAAGTGTTTTTACATATATGAAACCGGGCGAGAGAGGGATACAAAATATAACCCATGCTCATGACAAAAACCACTTTACTCATTTTTCCTGCGTCATCTGCTTTTCCTTCTGAAACCATTTGGAAATTGGAGAGAGAAAGAAAATATATCCCTTGCTAATTACAAAAAACACTTTATTCAATGTTCCTGCTTCGTCTGCTTTTCAACGACCACCTCGTTTGTCTTTTGAAGCCACATGGAGATGGCATCTTTCAATTTCTCGTCCATTGTCTCTATGACTTCAGTCATCCTGTCGTTTTCGACCTCCTCCGACTGCTCCTCGAGAATCGTGTCGGTAATGTCGTTTAGAAAGAACTTGTCCTTGCACAGTGTCAGCAGTCGCGCGATCTGTAAATCGAAGAGATATAAATGATCGATATCTTCTACTCCTGCGAACTAGGATCAATCTACCTTCTCAGGATTGTACTCCGCCAGCTCGTCGGCCTTGGATCTGAGCCTCTCGCACAGGAACTTGGTGTATTTGATGAGGTTGGGGTCTGACGCAAGGTATGAGACCTGATGCTCCATGAACTTGCTATCGCGCATCTTCACCGACTTCAGCGCCCCAAACCAGAAGCTCATCCTATCAAGTCTGTCATAATGGGTCGCGGGAAACTCAGTCGAGAAGTTCAGAAGTCGCTCGAACTGGGCTTGGCTGTTGGTGCAGGCCAGATGTTCCCAGTTATTGTTTCCAGAGATTCTTGTAGAAACTTAACATCGTGTCGAATTCTTCATCGGTAGCAATTTTGAGGGTGTGGCATATAGCCTCGTAGAGTTTGTATTTGTCTTTCTCGCTCACTCGTCCGGCCATGTCTTCGGCTACCCACTTCTTGCTCTTTTCCAGACACTCTGGCACACGCACCTTACACGCCATCTCCTCGATCTTCTGCAGCATGGTGAGTTCACTGCGACTCAAGGTCTCCGTCGGCATCGCTACGTAACGTGCGTACTGGGGACCCACGATGTTGCGTATGTAGTCTTCATATGGCTCAAGAAGCTGCATGTCGCTAAAGAAACTACTCATGAAGGACTCCGAAACCATGAGGCTGGTCCACACATAGGGCTCCCGTTCGTTCGGCAGGCATGAGAGCATCTTCAGAAAGTGCAGGACCTCGGACCCGTCGAACGCTTGCCTGTGGTGGCAGGTGTTGTGGAGCATCATACCGCGGTTCACCTTGTGTATGGCGGTGTGGTTCGTGCACAGGACTTCTGCGATGCGGCCAAGGTTCTCATCGTCGTACTTGACGTTGTAGAATCCGGTCCCCTGTACATTCAACAGTAGCCAGTCGTCAGCTGCTAGTGCGATGCCCAAGTCGGCCAAATCGAGCTCCACGAAAGGCACGGGCGGCATGTAGAAATCGGCCGTGGTGTTGTCGAAGTCCGGGTCCGAGGCCGTGGCGAAGGTGAGTGGAATCCACCACAGGTCCTTGGAGTCGTCCACCGGTGGCGATTGCTCGATGCGGATGATGTTCGTGACGTAGTCCCGAGTGACGGTGACCAGCGGCTCCCCCACGCCATGGATCCAGGAGCGCATGATCTCGGGCACGCTCTTGTCCCACGTCCGGTTGGACTGATTTGCATAGGCGACCATCGCCTCCTGCAATTTGTTCAATAAGTCGTCCTCGTCCACGGAGTAAGCACTGTGAGTAGGGAAGGGAATGCGATAAATGCGGCTGGCTTTGGAACAGGACAAAGACTTACTGTGCTTTCAGGTAGTTGGAGACGCCGTTCAGAAAGACGGGATGGGGGACGGCGTGGTCGAACATCTTTATAACGCAAGGAGCTGAAACAGATTCTATTAGTTACTCTCTTTCTTGCCAAAGCACCTTCAAGCACCTTGTATATAGACGGATGATCCAAACATATTTTCAATGTCCCCAGGTACTTCCACAGACATGTATATATCTCCATGTCGTCGTATTCGGGATATGTCTGGGTGAAAGATTAAGAAGTACCCTAATAGTCAAAGTAAATAATATTTAATCAATACCATATGGGTTGTCAAATAACTGTAATATTCTGCTAATCCTTCGTTAAGCCAAAGAACGTCCCACCACGCAGGTGACACGAGATTCCCGAACCACTGGTGAGCCACCTCGTGATGTTCAAGGTAGATCAAATTTAGCCGATGTTCTGGATCATTGATCTGCGCCGTTGTGAAAGCGTCATCCTTATACGTGATGAGACCCCAATTCTCCATCGCCATGCCACGGCATTCGTTCACGAGAACATGGTCCAGTTTGGACAGCGGATACGGGATGTCGAAAAGGCCGAACGCGTCGATCGCTTTGACGCCGACAGAGAGCGCGAGTTCTCCACGTTCGTCGGAATTGGGCGGCGTATAAATCCGCTGTTCGATACCGCCTTCTTCGACAGTGATGTAAGCAATGTTGGACACGACGAACGCCAGCAAATATGTCGACATTAATGGAGTCTTCATGAATCGGGTTGTCGTAATCTGGCCGTCACTATAGGAACGACAGAAAGTGAAAGTGGACCACATTTAAGGATATCCAAGAACGAGTTCGAACCGAGGCCTACCTGTGGACGGTGGCGTCGATGGGGCGCATGTTGGAGATGGCCGTAAAGTTGCTGCCATGCGTGATGGTCACCGAGAATGTGGCCTTGCGGCCAGGCTCTCGTAGGGTAGCACGGGGTGTAGGGCCCATTGCAGGCATGTCCTTGAGGTAGTAAAGAATTCAGGTTATCCAATTGCATATCCAAACGTGTTATCCATCTGTTTTATGTTTGATGTCTTATCTCTTAATGTTCATTGTGCGTCCGCGTCATAGATAGTACGTACCATAATCGTGCTTTCGAAGAAGGCGTCTTGGGGACACAGAGACATCCACGATTTGCCACTTCCACCTTATACCGATGTTAGCATGCCTGGACGGCGATCACTCGATCAATTGCACACCAGCTCCCCTCGTCACACAACTCGATCGACATTGCCTGAACGCGAAGTCTCCACATGATTCGCGTCGTGTGTGGAACGTGTGCAGTGGTGGGTGTGTTCGCAGGCGAGGGTCGCGCTCGTCGCAGTGGAACGTCGCTGTATTCTGTCGTAGTGTCCTCTTATCTTGTGTCACCATATCGTCGATCAAGCCCCGTATGGGGAGTAGTAATAACATCAGGAGCCATGCAATCAGATGTAGAAGACATCTTGTCGACGTGTAGTAGGACAAGAAACTAATCGTTGTGTGTAATCCACAGGCTTCATCCTATATCAGTCATCACAGGTATAATCTTCCAATGCAAAATTTAATTGAATAATCTTTATTCTATTGTCTTATCAATTGTATTCTAATTCGGATCGAATTCCATGTTGATTCGTTGCTAGTCGATTATTGCAAAGTTCTGCGAATAGATGAGGAACTTTTCCACCACGAGTAGAGAACGATTCAAGAGAATTCGATTATAGAGATAGATCGGCGCCCTAGCATAGAAAAGTCTGCTTATATCTTTTTTAATATTCCGTTTTTAGCCATTAAAATTGCGTATATAGTCAGAGAACTAACTAAGTACAATATGAAAGCAACTAGAATACAAAAATCAATGGTAAACAGAAAACATAATAATAACAATAACAATAAAAAAAACTCTATATTTACCAAAAGCATTAATAATAGTTGCGAAAGCAGAGTTAACAATAAGAAATTTATACATCCATTCATTCATTTATAGTTGGCTTTAAGCTACATAAAACTTGCTGAGAAACGAGGGAGAAATACCTTGATAGAGCTTTTCGGTATTGATTTCCGAGCTGGCAGACAGCATGACGACTGAAATTCGTTTTTGTTTGTTTGAGTTGGAGGCAACATGAGTTTTGAGAGCCGATCAACAACAATAGCAACTTAAGAAAGAACACTACAATTTAGAAATTTAATGATATTTTTATATTATTTGCTATATTTGTAAGATTTAGAAATTCAATGGTATTTTTATATTATTTGCTATATTAGTATTCATATAAAATAATATACTATGAATATTGTATTTAATGAGAATATTGAAATACATTCTAACTAAACTTTACCAGATAAATAGACGGTTGGGTTGTAGTATTTTCCCCAAAGAACTCCTCACTTTGGCTATCATATAAAATTCATGAATAATCATAGAATATGAGCAATAGTTTTGAATGTAAACAAAATATTCATTAAATAAGGTCATAAATATAACGACAGCCGTTGACCGAAATCAAAATTCCGATCATTAGAGAAACTTATCTCTTATTAGGTTCACAGAGAGGAGAGAGAGAGAGAGAGAGATAGAGAGAGGAGGTGTTTGAGGATTCTCTTTTAGCGCCATCTGGAAAGTCAAATGGAGCACAATAACCGACTTGTCTACCAAGGTTGTGCTGCTCTCCTTGTCCCGATCTCACACTCTTTCACTCTCTCCGACTCTCCGCAGATGTTTCCAGTCGTCTTCTGGTAGCTGGGGATGCGATTAATGCCAATCGGTGGAACCTGTTCGGGTCGGCATCTTCAGTCGAACAACGCTTGTCCAGCTGCCAAGATGCGCGCTTCTCTCATCAGCACCAGCAGCAACAGAAACAGCATCCCGATGTTGTTATTGACAGCTCTAATCGCATTTGGCCTTATGGCTTCTGGCGCCGGTCAAGTGCAGCAATGCGCCGACTTCAATGAATATGTAAGTATATCAATGTTATTAGTATTCCTTCACGAATATAGGCACTTATCTCCGCCGATATTCTAGTGCCAAAATCACTGGGACTTGCTGCTCGAACAGCTGCCAGAGCTACAGGAATCGATGCACTCGAAATTACGGTCGTCTTCCCCTACACGTTCTTTGGGATCAACTACAACTACAACGATAATTATAATTACAATTATCCATCGATCTCCCCTCAGCCGGCCACTCTAGATGATCTGCTCGAGCTCAACTTCGGGAACGAGTTGCGACGAACGAGAGCCGTCGATCAAAGCTCCCCTGAGGGGGGGGCGATGAAGACGGAGGAGAACGAGGTGAAGAAAGTGGAGGAGGAGACGATGAATGTGGCGGATGAAACCAGCAGCAATGATATTGCGGAGACGATGGAATCGCGCCAGGTGTCGTCGTCTGCAGGAGGCGTGTCGGTGGTGGTGGGAGGTGCAACTACGCTTGCGCCCCCAACTTGCAGCCCTGTGGGTGTGAAGGTGAGTTCTCATTCACAGTCAGATTCTCTCGCGAGTTTTCTTTTACTCACTTTCTGTTCCTTCGTTCGCCTTCTTTTTCGTTCAGTGCTACACGAACGCCGAGTGCTGCACCCAACGTTGTCATGGATTCCTGCATCAATGCGTCACATGATCGTCACGAGCACAACAACAACAACGTTAACAA
Organism: Coelopa frigida; assembly: GCA_017309665.1. NCBI lineage: Eukaryota > Metazoa > Arthropoda > Insecta > Diptera > Coelopidae > Coelopa > Coelopa frigida. Next base: position 7,079,048 of record CM029561.1, read on the forward strand.
CAACAAAGAGACCACCAACAACAACGATAACATCAACAATAACAAGAAAATAACAAGAGAATAACTACAGTTATAACAACAATTCGAACAGCAAAAAAAAACCATCGTAAACAAATTTAGCATCAACCATTAAAACCAAACAATAAAACTGGGATTACAAATATAGCACATCATATAAGCCATCATGTTATTCGTGGAAATATATAAATAAATATATATATATATGTTTTTTATAATAACAACGAAACGATTATAGTTTTTAGTATGAGTCATGAAATACGATTCATAAAATGTAACGGGTTTATTTTCCAGACTGGGTTTCACAGATGCCACTTCCTCGGAATTCCAGATCGCATTTGTTTTCTTCTTTCTGTTGACTATTTTTATTACACCATCAAGTCATCGGAAAAATTATAGAGCGCTACAACATCGGTTGGCACATGAAGTTTAATAGTATTATATAGGGATCTATTTTGTAATGGATTAAAATTTATTTTTGTATGAAAATTATCACCCTTGTTATTGTGCCTAAACCAACATATGTACATAAGTTTTATCGCGATTGGATAAAAGGCTTATTGCAAAATCTGACTTATTTTCATATAATACACCATACGTATGAAAACTTAACACAAAGGCATAATTTAAATTTAACCGCTTTTTACAATTTTATTGAAAAAAATAATTTGACGAATATCAGAAAACATAGTTTATAAAATAAATTAATAAAAATTGCAAATACATCAATCAACAAAAATGGACAATAATGTACAAATATTTTAAAACATCGATTAAAATTATACATATCGGTCAAAATGGGCTTGAAAAACTAATAATAATTTCGACAAACATTTTTGGTCTATAAAAATCTTTTGAGAAATATATTTGTATATACATACATATGTATGCATATCAAAAGTTGATCGAAGAAAAATAATTTAAAATATACCTATTTAAAATTTAGTCAAAAAATCGATTTAAAAAATTATTGTGTAAATTTGAAAAATGTAGATATAAATTTAAAGAAAAATAAAAAAACGAAAGTAATTACAAAAAATAATATCTGTATGGAAAAAATATCGATTATAATATAATTGTTATATTGTGATTTTTATTACACATTCCCAATAGATGCCTCCATGAATTTCTACTTTTCAAGTTTTTTAATGATTATTTTTTGTATATTTATATTTTTGTATATTTATATCCACATCCTTCGTCCCAATTGTGAATACAACATCGTCTTCTGTTTGTATAGCTTCGGCATCAATACTTAGTTTGCTTCGAAAGGAATCACTTTATTTCCTTTTCGTTTAACATTTACTTTCTTTCAGACCTATATTTTTTAGTGAAACTCTCGATACTATCTCAGCAATAAGCTCTTGAACTCAATGGCGTGGAATGAGAAAGAATGTGAACATCAGAGTAAACATATGTATGGAGTAAAATCAACAAGTTGGACAACAATTGATCCCAGTGGATTGTTTAAAAAGCGCGGACTTTGCGAAAGTTCGAAAATTTCACTCTCACCTCTGAAACGCAACCGACCTCCTCCGTTCGCAATGCAGAAAACTTGCATCGTTTGGCTTTCGTTCGTCCTGCTGTTGTTGACGGTGAGCCAAACACAGACTCGAGCACAAAATTAACGCAAAAAAAACAAAAGCAACGACCACTAGTGAACAAAAAAGACAAAAACAACGACCACTTGTGAACAGAAAGACAAAAACAACGACCACTTCCAAACCACAATGGAAACAATGAATTGAATTAAAAAGTTCTAATGCGAAACTTTCTCCTCCACTGCAGGGAGCAACAATTGGCTCCGTTGTGCCCGCCGCCGCGCCCAACGATGGAGTCGTCGTCGAGTTGTCCGTCACGAAACCAGGCGAAGCCTCAACCGAGGCTCCATTCGAGCTAGAGTCCTCTCCATCGGATCCTGCACTCACAGAGGCGTCGTCGTCGACGACTGCAGGATCCCCCTCTTCCTCGGAGATGGGGATCAGGGAAGAATCCGTGACGATCTCAGGGCCTGCCACGACCGCAGAACCAGACTCAGAAATTGAAGCCCTCATCGATTCCGAGGTCTCCATCGATGCCGTCATCCCCATCGATACCGAGGTAAAGCTATTGATTTTCAATTTTAAACAATTTTTCGATTAATTCGATTTCTAAACTCTCAACTCCGTTTCCGGTTTCCACAGGATGTCAGGGTGGATGGTATCAATGAGTGTCGCCAGAATGGTGACCGCTGCAAATCCAGCAATGAATGCTGCTCCCGTCGCTGCTTGACCTATGCGGGCAAATGCGTTTCCTAGAGATGGAAGAGAATGAGAATAATTTCAAAAACTTTAAAATTCCTAATGGAAAATTTCGAAAAAATAAACATATTTTTATTCAATTTCAAAGGATTTGCCAGTCATTCTATGCTATAAGCAGCAAGTGCTTTGCACACACACATGCACTCACACAATTACACACACTCTCACACAAGCTGTGTGCTCACACAGATACTTAACATGAATAATCACACAAAAGACACCGATAGAAGAAACTCTGTGTGTGGGGAAAAACGAAGAGAAAGAGAATCCTTTTGAGTGAATTTTCTTTCTTTTCGTCGCTTTTGTTAATTATTTTCACAATGTTCTCTATCCTCGTTCTCTCTCTCCCTCTCTTTCTCTTTCTCTGCTGGTTCTTTGCCTTTTGAGTTGATTCGTGTTCGCACAATGGGTAAATTTATTGCTTTATTCTCTTGTTGTCTTCTCTTCTTTGGATTCTCCCTCGTTTTTCGTAGACCTCACTCGTTGTCCACACCTTTGCCACTTCATTATGAAGCTTTCAAAGGACACACATACAAAAAGCACGTATAGAAGGAAACCTTTCTATCGTTCATCGTCCAAATTTGGTGCAATTTTTCTCTCAGTGTATTGGCCATTTTGACCTCTTGAGAAATAAGAGTCGATTTTCATCTCCTTCAGATCGATTATCTACCGAATTTTACGAGCGATTATGCAGGAGACTTCGATTCGATTTTGTCCAAAGACAAAAGGACTTCTCGATTCAGGACCTTTTTCTCTATTTCTCGTTGTTGGAGAAGGATCTTCCGAATATTGGAGGCTTCTATTCAGAAAATATTGTCCATGGTCGCTGAAGCACCTTCCAAACGAGAAGAAGAGAAACTCTTGGCCATGAGGTCAATCAAAATGAGAATGTGATGAAAAACCAGTATCAAAGGAAAGCTATAGAGAGAGGGAGGAAGTGAGTAAAAGAGAGAGAGGGAGTAAAAAAGAGAGAGAGAGTAAAAGAGAGAGGAGATGGTTTTAGAGGCAATTACATGGCATGTCAACCACAAGCCATATCAACATTACCCATAGCCGTCAATATTCGGAAAATAGCGTCAATAATTCATGTAAAAGAAAAAAAATAAAAGATCGAATAAAATCGAAATAACAAAAAAAAAAATCATGGTAAGAAAAACAAACTCCCGAAACACATTAGGACTCTATTAGCGACAACACCATTACAAAAACAAGACTATTACAACAACAACATCATGAATAAAACAAAAACACCATTACAAAAAGAACTCCAACTAAAAAACAACAATACTATTACAAGAACAAACGCACTATTAAAACAACAACATGACAACACAAGGACAAAGTCGAAAACGAAGATCAAAGGAATGGGGGAAAAACAATAAAAACAAATCCTCAGGATAATGAATTGAAATTCGACAAAACGATTCCGTCGCTCAATCGTGGTCGAGTGGTGGAGGGAGGGGAGAGAGAGGAGAGGGGGAGTGGTGTACGATAGAGACGGCATCCACCCCATCCCAATGGCATTGTTCTAGTCCCATCGACATCGCCATCGTTGGTTGGTGCGGCGCCGGACGAAGAGTCGCACGCTTTGTGAAATTAATGCTGTCATTAGCAGCAGATTGCATTTCCAATCAAACACACACACACTACTACAGAGGCTACACACTGATACTCACACTGATAGACACACTGATAGACACACTGATAGACACACTGATACTCACAATGATTCACACACTGATGTCCATACTATGATTCCTATACTATGATATCCACACTATGATAACCATAGTAGGCCAGGTGTTTGTATGTGTGCACGCTCTGATCGCAATTAGAATCAATCAATCGCGAATAAAAAAAAATCAATCGCGAATAAAAAAAAATCAATCGTGAACAAGAAAAAAAAATCAATCGCGAACAAAAAAGCAATCTTCAGCCCACTTCTCGTCACATTCTCGTCACCTATCCTTGGTATTTGTCTTCACCTATCCTAGGTATTTCTCTTTCCTCCACCTTTCCTCGGTGTTTCTCTACACTCCTTTTCTTCCCCCTTTGGTCACCAAATGGGTGGAGGGTGGTACATGGTGTTGTTGTTGGTACACATCGACACTCCTCCCTCACACACACACGACTTCTGTTCGCCACACGTTGACGACTCCATCAACCACGAACCACTGACAGACAGACAGGTGGAGAGACAAAAGGACAGAGGAAGGGACAGGAGAAAGAATAGGTAGGAGGGACAATGAGACGAAGAGTGGGACGGACAATAGAACAGACAGTGGGACGAAGAGTTGGTCGGACAGACAATGGGCTTCACAAAGCTTCGACCACAGGACGAGTTGCCGATGCCGCCCTTTCGAAATTCGCGTGCGTTCGCCCGTGGTGGGATGCAAGTGGACGATGGACAGTGGGGCCGAGATCCGAGTGCCCTTCGGTAAACCCGAGGGAGTGCACGTGTTTTTGGTGTGTGTGTGTCTGTATGTGTGGAGGTGTTCATTATCACTTCTATGGTTATAACATTCTCCTTCCTCCTGCTTCTCCTCAAACTCGTCGTTCTTCACTTTGTCCATCTCCACCTCGTCCACCTCCACATCGTCTACCTTCACCTCGTCCTTCTTCACCTCGTCCTTGCGACGCCATCGTTTCGACCTTCGCCGACTAATAAACGCGACGATGTCGACGACAACAAAGACCGTGGGTTCGTTCGCCTATCACTATGGAAATCATTTCGAAAATGAATTTATGTATATTGATAGCTTCTTCGATGCTTCGTCTCGTCGTTCGCCTCGCCTTAGTCAATCACCCTACCTTCGATCAGACAATCACCCTTCATCCCCTCATCCAATCACCTTCTTTCCATCAGTTAACCATCTCCCTTTCTCCTTCAACCAATCACCTTCTCTCCTTCAACCCCTCATCATATGTCCTTCAACCCAATCATCCTCTCTCCTTCTGTCCCTCCTCATAATTTCTCCCTTGTCATCGACAAGTTAACTAATTCTCTCATCGCCCAGCCCATATGTGTAGAAACTCCAGCATGAAGCACGAAGTCATGTCGAGGATTTTTCAGCTTCCACCTCGTTCCTTTTATGGATGCATCGCAATTGCTGCCTGCCTCTCGATCCAATTTCGCGCGACACTCTTTGCTCTTGTGCTCTTTTCTCTTTGGTGCTCTTTTTCTTCTGGTGCTCTTTCCACTTTTCCTTTTGGTGCTCTTTCCTCTTGCCTCCATTCCTTTGGTGCTACCGCCAGATTCTCAAACTCAGACTGCGTTTTCAGGTTTACGTTTGGCCTCGGAAGGGAGGAAAAATGGTGGTGGTTGAAGTCAGGTGGATTCTTCAGCGAATTCTCTGCCTCAATCTCCACCTTTCACTCCTTCAAACTCAACCTTTTACTCCCCCAATCTCCAGATTTCACTCCCCCAATCTCCAGATTTCACTCCCCCAATCTTCATCTCTCATTCCCTCAATCTTCACCTCTCACTCCCCCAATCTTTCACTCCCTCTCTTACCGAAGGCATCTCCTTCGAATCCAATTTCGCCGACTCCACTCGAGGCTCGCAGCCTGAACCCGATCCCAACGCGATGTTGTTGATGAGTTTGTTTGTCTTTTTTTTCCTGTGTGTCTTGTCTCTTGGTGAGATTTTTCTGTTCTCGCTTTTGTTGATGTTGTCCTTGTTGTTGTTATCCTTGTCCTTATTGTTGTTTTTATTGTTGTCGTTGTTGTTATTTGTTGTATTGCTCGAACACATCCTCCATTCCGGATGATTCGGCTTGACTCGCCTTTCCATCCTGTCGAAACGTTTGTCTTGCTTTAATTGAATCCCATTCAAATTTGCGCTGGTAAATTACTTTGTTCACTCGGCGACGTCATCGATATCGGAATCGTGGCGGGAGGTGCAGTGGCAACGCCTCCTCCTTCCTTCTCCTCGCCCACTCTTCCCCCTTCTCACGACTACAAACAATTAGGTGTAATTGGATTTTTAATGATCGTTCGTCGCAGCAATTATCAATAATTTCACATAACGCTAATAAGAAACATAAACGTAATAGAAGAAGGAGACCCAGGGGAGATTAGAAGTGGAAGAAAGAGAAGGGGAGGAAGGAAGAAGATTGAAGAAGAGAAGGGAAGAATGGAAGAAGAGGGAAAGGGAAGTAGGATAGGATTCATCGTGTTCCACGTGACCAGACGTCGCCGCGATTACGAATTCCCAAGGACATGAAATCGTTGAAATATCATCTCGTGTTAACGTGGTTAATTTTGGGATACCGTTGGCTCTGCGGGCATCCAACCGTCCGCCCGTCGTCCATTGAACCCACAACGATCCGGTTCATCGGCGCATATGTGTGGGTGGCATCCGCAGACAATCGATGTCTGATATCTGATCTGTCTTCTATTTTATTTTATAACATAAAAATGTATTTTATTTTTTGAATCATTTCGAAAGCGTGTCTCCATTCGTTTCGATTGAATTCCATGTGGTTTCCGATTAAATTGTTGTCACTGGTGGATTTAAAGTGTAAAAAATTTAAATTTTAATTTTTCATACATTCACAAAGAAAGTTAAAAAAAAAGAAAAAAACACAATTCAAATGTATCCAAGGGATACCAATTAAAGTGTAACAGAAGAAGAGGTGAGCGAAATGAAAGAAAGAAAGAAATAATCGACAGAAAATTAAAGTGCAATCTGAGTTCTTCATTAAATTACAGACACACACACACACAAATATGTGAAGGTAATAGTAGCATACACACATATATACACTCACTCAATCTACCACTGATTCACTTACATACACACACACACTCAGACACTCACACACACTCACTCGTATACATTCATGTGTCACGTCGCCTTGCAATCTGCGAAATGCAAAAATATGAAATTTTCCCTCTCCGTCTTTCTCGCATTTGGTTCTATCACTCGTTCGTGGAATATGGAAGACGGAAACAACAACAACAACAATGAACAACAACAAAAAAAAACATTACATTGGTTGGCATGTGAAAGATGAATTTCGCAGATGGAGTATCTCGCGGATACTGCGAGCACCTGTCGCAGATACATCGTTTCAAAAGAGACGACGGCGACAGCGATGAAGATGACGATGGCGACGACATCAGACGACAATTGGTGAAGGAGGTGCGTACGTGTGACAACAACAAAAACAATAACAACAACAATATCTGGTGGTAGAAACCAGAGAGAACAATAACGACAATAACAGTAAAAAAAGTCGTCGCTGTAAACAAAGTAAAAACAACCAAAACTCCATCGAGTAGTTGATTTGTGATCCAAGCGATGACAACAAATTTATTGTTGTAGTTATTGTTTTTTTTTTTGTATTTTACTTTTTTGAATTTCTTTAATTTGTTATTGTTTTTGTATTTTTTATACAACACATTTTTGTCAACAACCACGTTCCATGGTTCATATTCATATTGTTGTTATTGTCATAATTATTATTGTATTATGTTGTTCGAGTTGTTATTGTCATTGTCGTTGTTGTTATTGTTGTTATGCATTTAAATACAAAAAATATAAAACAAAAAGCTATGATTTACATGTGTCTTCTCACCTTTTCTTCCTCACCACCTCCTCCTACTCCTCATATCCTCACTTTCTCATCCTCACCATCAACCTCTTTCTCGCCTTCTCCTCTTCAACTCTTCATCCTCATCAGGAGAAGGTTCTCCTCCACATTCACCACCTCTCTCCAACACAAGCTATCGATTTCCAAGCACATGTTCGTCTCTTTCTCATCTCCTCGAAGACTCTTCATTCTCGCCTACCATACGTGATCTCGTACTTTAACTTCCTCCCTGTTCCCCTCCTTTTAGTCTCTCATCCTACCTTCCTTCGTCTGAAATTCTTGGTGTGAGTTGAACAAATTGCAGGTGTTCCTCGAAAGTCTGTCCAAATGTCGAATTGACTGCTACTCTCTCAGTCTGCATGTTCAACTGTCTGTCTTTCTACATGTTCAACTGTCTGTATGTCTATCTGTTCAACTCCCTGTCTGTCTGTCTGTTTAACTGTCTTTCTTTCAATTGTCTGTCTTTCTGTTCAACTCTGTTCTGTGTCTGTTTGTTTCCTCCCCGATTCATTTCGTTTGCACTTGTTCTTTCGCTGTCTTTCCACAACGACAATGGAAATAAAAACGAAAGCATCGTGAAATGTTCGAAATAAAAAAACGATAAAAATAAAGCGTGTTACACGATTCTCTCCATCTCGTTCTCAACTTAACTCCATACCATTCTCACTTGTTCTCCTTCTCCTTCCATCCTATCGTTTTGTTTTGTTCTTCACTGTCTTTCTCTCCTTCTCTTTCTCTCCTTCCCTTTCTCACCTTCCCTTTCACTTCTTTCCTTTCTCTCCTTCCCTTTCTATTCCTTTCCTTCCTCTCCTTCTCTTTTTCTCCATCCCTTTCTCTCCTTCGCCTCTCCCTCTCTTTATCGACCACCCGCGCTCGATTTAACGCCCAGCGATCACACGTCGTGAGGTATTTTTCTTGTTGTTGCTCGATTACTCATTGTTGTTGTTGTTCAATAACTGATTGTTGTTGTCTGAATGCTGATTGTTGTTGTCTGAATTTCTTATGATTTTTGTTGTTGAAATACTATTTATTGTTGCTATTTTTATTACTCTCATTGCTATTGTTATTACTCTTGTTGCTATTTTTTTTGTCGGTTTTTGCTATTGTTATTTTAGTTGTTGCCATTGTTATTTATGTTGATGTTGTTATTGTTGTTGTTGTTACTGTTTTTGTTGCCATTATTGTTGCCATTATTGTTTCCAATGTTGTTGTTATTGTTGCCATTATTGTTGTTGCCATTGTTATTGCTGTTGTTGCTACCGCTTTTGCTACCGGCGCTTGTTCTCAATCTTCCATTAGCATTTCATACATTCGCCATTTCGTTCCTGTTCTCTCGCTCTTCAGCCACGCCCCTCAGTCTCGTCCCTCCCACCTCAATCGCACTCTTCACCTCCTACACTTCTTCTTCTCCTCCTCCTTCTCCTCCTTCTCCTCTCCCCCATCACCTTCACCACATCCCACCATCTTCATCGGTATTTTTTGAATTGCGAACTCGGCGAGCCCAAACGACATGTCATAAAATTGCTGGCAATCGACAACCAGCCTCTTCTTATTGTTCTTCTTCTTCTTCTTATTGTTCTTTGAAGTCGTCGGTGCCATCCTCCATCAACCCCGCCCCCTTTCTTCTTCTTCCTCCTCCCTCTCAACCTCTTCGACCTCTCAACTCTCTCTCAAGTCAGCAGCTTCACCACGGCTTCCTCGACACGTTGACATCCGACAACGTTGGCTTTGTTCACATTGTTGTCTGTGTTGGTGAAGGTGAGGATGATGACGATGATGTTGTTGTTGTAGTATGTGTTGTAACAATTATTTATCTGTGGAAAAAATAACTTAAGTTGAGATAAGAAAATGTTAAACTCTTTTTTATCGTATTAATTTTTAATATTAATATTTAATATTTACAATATTTGGAAAAAATCAAAATAAGCAACACATTTTTCCTACGATATAATATTTTTACTTATTTTTAAATGAAAAACTTCTTATACACGTTATTATTTATTCTTCACTCATAGAATTTTAATATGAGACATAAGTTGTTTTGTCAAAAGACCACAGATATTTAGTTGTTATTATTGTTGTTGCCGTCACTATTGTTGTTGGTGTCATTATTGTTGTTACTGAAATCATTGTTGTTGTAATGAGTTTTACTGGTGTAAGTATTCCTGCTGTTGTTGTTGTCATTATTTTAGTTTTAGTTTCGATATTTCTTGGCAAAATATTTCATTGAGCTAAAGGATCTTTTTCCGACCTCGACCTGGAATTGTTTCCCTCTCTTATCCCTTGTACTCTTCCTCACTGCCCTCTCTTTCTCTCTATTCCTTTTCCTACCTTCCTTATCACCGTCTCTCTCCCTCTCTCTTTGGATGTTTTAAAGTGAAATACTCCCCATGGTCTCAATGCGTTTGCTTCTATTCGCTTCGTTCCACCCTATCTTCAGTTCTCCTTCTCAACCTACACATCACGCACTTCTCGATGGAGCTTCTCCAGAGACTCCAGCCTTCCTCGGGGGCTCGTCAAAGAGAGAGGGAGAAGGGCAAAAAGTAAGAGAGAACTATAAAAAAAAGGAAGAAGTGCAAGCAAGAAAAGGGAGAAGGGTAAGAAAAAAATGAAGAAGGGCAAGTAAAAAAAAGGAGAATCCAAACAGAAAGAGAGTTGAACAAAAAGTGGAACAAACAAAAATAAAGAATAACAACAATATATAAGAAGAAAATACAAGAGGATGAGCAGAGAACATCAGCCATGTGTTGCCTTCTGAACGCTGCATTAGGCTCAAAGCTTCTTCGGAATGTTAGCTATTTTTTCAATCAATAGTTTCCTACCATTCATCGACATTCGATTCGATTCCTTCGATTCACGGCATCAACGACATCCCCGACATCTTTTGCTTACTTTTCTCACCCATAGTTCACTCACTCCCTGTCGTTTCCATTGTGTCCTTGTGGTGTCCTTTTACTAGGAGTCGTCGTCACCATCGTCGTCTTTGTCGCCATTATATTTTTTTTTTGTCGCCATCGTCTTTGTATCGCCCACTCCATCGCTGTCTGTTGCATGTGACCAGGTAATCGACCCGTTGATGGAGCCCCTGGCATCTGGAGGGATTTCCCGGAAACTCCAACGATCTCCGAAACGAGGACACTCGATATCCTGGCCGAAGGTCAAGGATTCTAAGGGGTCCCTGGGGATTCGAGGAGATGCCGATAGAATACCGGTGTCATAGGGTTGGAGTGGTGGAGGAAAATTTCTTACGAAGAAAATCTAGAATTTAAGAATCTTTTACGAAATTGCAAACATTTTTTTAATCTTATAAAGTTTCAATATATATTTCATAGGGTTTCATAATTGCAATCAATATTTAATAGACATTCGTAATTTAAATCAATATTTAATAGATCTAGAAAAATGAATTTTGGAATAGAAATATGTTCATTGGAAAATTTGACCCTTTGGAAACTCCTCTTCATCCTGCGAAAGGAAGGAGCTGAACAAAAACTGAAACAAAAGGTTCGGGATTCCATTGAAAGTTTTATTAAAACCTCCTTATGGCATCAGTTAAGGTCAAGCGGTTGACCAAAGTTCTCCAAAAGGGAGACCTTTGACTCCTCATTTCATTTCAACTCATCTCAATTCCCTTGACCCAACCAAACTTTATCACCCCTTACCTCAACGTATCTCACTTAAATTCTCCTCATCTCACTGCATCACAGCTTTCTTCATCTCACCTTAGTTCATCTCTCCTCATCTCACCTGACTTCATCTTACCACTTTTCCCATATAAGCCTGCCATGGATTTTTTCCCTAACGAAAAACTTTGCGAGAAGATAAATTTCGATCATCAATAATTCAAGCTACGACCCCAATGGGAAGAGAACATGTGAAGGGGTGAGAGGAAAATACGAAGGAAGAGAAAGGAAAATGAGAAGGAAGATGGAGGAAAATAAGAAGGAAGAGGGAAGGAAAATGAGAAGAAAGAAGTTGAGGAGAGAAGGACACCTGAAAGAATTCGAATACCTTGGTGGAAGGAGAAGGAAGAGTGAGACAAGAAAACTGAAGTCGAAGACGCTGAGGCCTGAGACATCGTGTTCGACCTTGTTGGCAGATGGTTTATGCGTGATGTCGTAGAGGAAGCTTAAACATACACACACATGAATGTACATTCATGTAAAACACACTCACACATACACATATTCTCACCCATTCACATTCACATGGATCGACACAGGCACAGGAAGTTGCTCGAAGGACCTTTTCGGCAGCACTTCCGGCGGCTGCTCGACTGCAGCTCGTATCGATTGGCCATTTGTTGCGCTCTCCCATTCTCTCAATCACTCCCTGTCTCCCTCTCACACTCGCTCCCTGTCTCTCCCAGTTCTTCTCTTCCTCCATCCCTCGCTTCCCCCATCCCTCTCCTCCTGAATCCATCTCTCCGACTTCCTCTCTCCAAACTATTCACAATCTCCTCTCCAACTCTCTCCCTCCCTATCTCTCCATCGTTGTTCATCGTTCTCTCTTTTTCTCTCTCTCACCTGCGTTGCGGTGAATTCTACGGAGCGAAATAATCGTTCCTGCCAGCGGCAGCAGCAACAACGACGGCTATCGAGCAACAATTGCAAGTGTTACGGTAATAAATCGTCATGGAGCACGTGTTCGAACATTGCGCGTGTCTCGGCTGCACTTCGACAACAACAATAGTGATAGGGAGAACAACAACAATAAGTACAAGAACAAAAACTAGAAAAATAACAACAAATCATAACTGCAATAACAACATCAACGAAACGACAGCATTTACATCAACAACATCTACAGAAACGACGACGACTTTGACAACAGCCTCCGAGGAAGCAACAGCGGCCACATTCAGTCTGGCGAAACAGGTTGACAACAAAAATAACAACAATAATAACAACTACAACAAAAACAAAGTAAAACAACAACAACACCACACACCAAAGGATATCGTTTCCCCGCCACGAGCTTCGTGTCGCCTTCGTGTCGACCGCATGCTTCATTCGGCAACGCTCGTCAGCCGCAAAAAACGAAGGGCATCGGTCGGTTTATCCCGTTTACGATATCCCAACGTTTATATCGCAGAAGCGAACAAGGACGAATATCCTGCTCGGTCGCAGCTGCTTCGTTCGCTGCTGCTGCTGCTACTTCTGTTGCTGTTGGCTTCACTTTCGGCTCGCATTCAACAGCGACCCGCAGTCGAGTTCAGTCCACGGTCGCCAATTGGGCTGGAAGCACGCGAAGCTCTTCGTCGTCGTCGATCCGGAGGCCAACCCAACGTCATCGTCATCAGCCAGAGTCAGTGTCGTTGTCGTCGTCGTCGTCGGTGACTTCAGTACGCGGACAGACAGCCGCAGAGACAGATCAAGGCGATAGACAGACGGATGGAATTGTGTGTGTGCGCGCGTGGTAGTATGTGTTAGTGTGTTTGAATGAGCTTTTGTCGGTGAACAGAAATAGGAGCAACTTCGACTCCATCTGGTCATAATAATAGACGCCTCAGACCGTTCGGTTTCGGTTCATCCGACGGTTGTTGATGCTGCTATTCTTATAAAAATAAACAAAAAACCAACATAAAAAAATCATAAAGAACAACAAGAACAACAACATTAAAACCGTAATAACAACAACATTGAAACCTTAATAACAACAACATTGAAACCGTAATAACAACAACATTGAAACAGTAATAATAACCAGATTGAAACAGTAATAAATATTAATATCAAAATTAATATGAACCCACACAATCGGGCTGTGCGTGAGTGTGTGTGAGAAGGACGGAGTTTTTCTTAAATTGTCTTGTGTTTTCTACGAAGAAGTCTCCGAAAGAAAACTGCGAAAACCTTCGTTAGCTGTTGGTCGTCGTCGTTGCAGCTGAAACCGGAAACGGAAACTGCAGACGGAAGCCGCAGTCGAACGGCGGCCGCTGCAACTGTTGCAACTACAGCAACAACAGCAGCAGACGGTGAAATAAAGGTAAGTAATTGTTGTTATTTTGTCGTTGTGGTTGTCTAAGTGCCCGAAGGACTCATCTGTCTGAAGGACTCCTCTATCTAAAGGACTCATCTGTCTTTCTCTCCCTCTATCTTCGGTGAGATTCGAACTCGGCATGAAGTTTCTTCCTCTGGGCGATCAATTTGATATATTCAAGAATTTCCATGATATCCGTTTTGACAAAACTTCGAGAAGTCCATTTAGTGTATTTAGAAAGTTGTAAATTGAGAATTCCGGCAGCGGTTTTCAAACTGACTTTCAGAAGAATAGAATATGTAATGGAAGAGCTTAGAGAAGTTGGAGTGGTATTGAATATTTTTATTGATTTCTGAATATTGGAAACTCTTTAGCTTCGATTTTACATTACATATTTTACATATATTTATATTTCATAATACATTTATTGGCATTCAATATAAAAATTTTACAAATTTTGTTTTTTTATGGGAGAGTAAAAAACAAGGCAAATGATGAAAATTTCATATATTCCATAATAAGAAACCATAAAGAGAAACTTCTTCCAAAAATTCAGTTTAGATTTAAATTAATCATCCGTTAAACTGATGGATACCGAAAATCTAGTTCTGATTTATTATTTTTAACTTGTCTCAAATATTTGTATAGTAACGATAAAAAAAGATGAATAAAAATCTAAAACTACATTATACGATATTCGTCAATATTTATTCATAATAGTAAAAAGATAAAACAGATCATTAATAGTAAAAAGATAAAACAGATAGTTCGTAAAATTAAATTACATTTTACGAATAACTTGATGAAATAGTTCCTTCCTTATGGTTACCTTTATAAGCACCAGTATAGAAAATAATTTAAGAATAAACAAATAATAATAGTAAATAATAAACAAATAAATAATAATATCAAACATAGCTGATATTTTTATCAATATATATTGTCTTACTTTTGATGCATTTTCTCGATAAAGTACCTGTAGAATTCATGGGAAATCTATCTGGTAATTCTTCATCAATCAATAGATTTCCGAATGAACTCTCTTAAATTATTCTCGAGTTCGTCTAGAGAAAACTCTGAGTGAGTATTCAATCATTAAAAATTAATAAGAAACCTTCAGTAAAACGGATTAAAAATCGTAGAATATTAAAAATTAATAACATATAATAATAAAATACGGAAAATAAAAGAATTATATGTGTAATTTTCGAAATTCTGTGATCCCTAAAATACTCGAATATAAAATTAGCATATTTGGGAATTCGACCACAAGCTCTGAATCAAAAGTGGAACTCGAATTTAATCCTAGAATTGGCCCAAAAAATCTCAACCCTATCATCGGTCTCTCCATTCGATTTATACCAAAGATATCTGGTATTTTCTGAATATCAGTCTCCAGTTGTTGCTGAGCCAAAACTCGACTGAAAGGCCTCGTATTAAAGCGTCCTGATTAATCCCTTTCCCCCTTTCCAGCATTTATCGATTGCTGTCGCTCATTATCGATTAACTCAATTTGCGAGATGAAAATTTCCGGAGACTGTCGAATTTCCGTTCGTTCGTTCGCCGCTCGGTCGGTCGCTTGGTCGCTTGTTCGTTCGCCTTTCATTTGGCGGCCGTGCAATTCTGGTTATTGTTGCTTTTGTTCTTGTGGTTGCTTTTATTCTTGTGGTTGTTTTTGTTCTTGTGATTGTTTTTGGTTTTTCCAATGATTTTGTCTTGTGGTTGTTTTTGTTCTTGTGATTGTTTTTGCGGTCGTCACAGCCTTTGTTGCCAGCCCGCCGACGACGACAACGATAATGACAACGACGACGACAACCACGTTGACGACGACGCACACGACAATTCATGCGTGAAGCCGCAGCCGCAGCGACCAACGCCGAAGGATAATTAACGCCAGCGCCTCGAGCTATTTTAGGAGGATTTTTTCCTCATTTTCATCCACGTTCGACGGCGAGAAAAATGAACAGCTCAGGTACAGGAAGCATAGACTGGACAACGGTAGGATGGACAGACAGATGGGACGGATGAACAGATGGACAGACAGAATGACAGACCGAAGGACAGACAGAAAGACAGACAGACAGAAAGACGGACGGCTGAAGTTGATTGAGAAACCTTCAGACTGGCCTTCATTTTGATCTCCATATAATTTCCACATCCGCCTACCGAGGACGAAAACCATGAAATATTCAAAAACCATGAGGTCGAGGTCCAGATACACTTGGATTAAATCTCCAATGAATATTCCACATATGTATAACAACAACAATAAGAAGAAGAACAACAATATGATGAAGAAAATTTCATTTCAAATAAATTCAAGGGTTCAAAAAGTTTTTCGGACACAAATGAAGCACGACGGGTGGCCAACATATGCGATAGAATCAATGGAGGCCGAGAAGAGGGTGGGACGATAAGGTAGAGGGGGGGTTGGAGAAGGTGAAGGGGGGATTGGTTAAGGTGGAGCGAGCGTTGGAAGAGGTGGAGCAACCCCTGATTGGAATTAGATTTGAGGGCTCGGCTCGCTTTCATTTCCGGCTTCTCCTGGAGTCCTTGTTTTCGAGGAAACGGGGGCAAAACAAGGCCAAGGAGGAGGAAGGACCATGATATGGCTTCGATAGAGAAAGAATATGATAAGGACTCGGAAGGAGGCGGTCCATAACAAGGGCCGGGGGTGATGGGCGTGGCAACAGGTCCGAGTCGATCGATGCAATTGACAAGAGCACGTGTCGAACTTCGGATCCGGGTCTGGTCTCGCAGTGCACTTTGAGGAGACTCCGAGAGAAAGAGCGGCGGAAGAGTGAGTGAGAGGAAGGCAAAAAGGTTGCTGTCCACTTCTGGCCAAGTCGAGTCGTGATTTTCCGACAATAGTCTACGCACAGTGGGTGACGAGAGGCGAGAGAACGGAGCGAACGAAGTTCAAAGAACGGGATTCCAAGGAAGATCATATCAGGAACAAGGTGGGGGGAGGAAGAGGTTTGTTAAAGTTGTGAAACCTAATCTCAGAAGCCATGGAGTTTCGTTGGAAAATCACGCTGCTATTATTATTATGGAAGCTCCGCAGAAAGTCACAAAGGTACAGAGAGTGAAGAGAGAGAAATGAAGGAAGAAAGAGAGTGAAGAGAAGAAGGAAAATTGGGGGGAAAAGATATTATGTTGATAATAGTTTTTTAAAATGCCAATCTCGTAAATCGATGCTCGTAAATGTTTAAAGCCCCACATTGAATTTATGAAAGGATCGCTTCACATAAAGGAAGCGCACTCTGATAAAAGAAAATACTGGTCCCTTGATAAGGGTTGTGGGATCCGCACTAAATTCGCTCCCCCCCTAACCACGCCCCCTTCGGCCGAAAGAGAGAGGAGGAAAACTGACATCACGCATACGCCTCGGTGCACGCTACACCAAAATAAATACACGATGAGACGACGATGAGGACGACGATGAAAAAGTGAAAGGAGAACGAAAAATTGTTCGAAGGAAATAAAATTCAATTGCACATTAAGAATTCTCCGGACACACTAAGAGAGAGACACATTAACACATCGACACAAATACAACCAGGCGAACACACGTGACACACACACAAATGCGAACTCAGAACGCATTCAGAAACTCGAACTAAAGAAACAAAAGGACTCGGAATCAAGTGAAACAAGTGGAAGAGTGAAAGAGAAAAGTATAGAGTAAAGAGAGAGGTAGAGGGAGAAAGGGAGAGGAAGACAGTGAAAGAGAGAGGAAGACAGCGAAAGAGAGAGGAAGACAGCGAAAGAGAGACAGATAACTGCGGTCGTGAAAACGGATAGCGAGGACAAAGTGAAGAATTACAAGAGAACGAGAACAAGACATTTACAAGGAAATAAAAACACACAAAACAAAGTGTTAATTTTTTCAACCGTAACAGGGTTAGAAAGAGAGAGATAGATAGAGACAGAGAGAGAGGAATAGAGAGAGGAATAGAGAGAGGAAAGGAGTGAGGAATAGAGAAGAAAGGAGTGAGGAATAGAAAGTGAGACGGAGAATTCCTCAAAGCCTGACATGCTAAAAACACCATAAATTTTCACTCGAGTCCTCGTGTCCGTGCAGGACAAACTCTGAGTTGTGGATGGTGCAGCAGAGGACGAGGAAAGGCAGAGAAAATGAGAAGGAAGAAGTGAAAATGAGAAAAAGGCAGTGGAAATGAGAAGGACGCAGTGAAAATGGGGAAACTGTAACGGATTCACCATGAACACGCCCCCGAAGTGGGCGGCCCAGAGACCGGAAGTAGACAAAAGATGTGAGACAAGGAGGAGACAGAGGAGATAGTGAGGAATGAGAGAAAAAAGTAGAAGTGAAAAAGAGAAGAGGGAAAAATAAGAAGTGAGTCATGAAAAAGAGAAAGTCAAAAAGGAGATGTCAAAAAAGAGAAGTGAAAAAAAGAAAAAATATGAAAGAGAAAAAAAAAGCTGAAATTACTGCACATAAAACGATGGCGGAAGGAATAACATTTGGATGACTTCATTTTTGATACGATTGGAGCGAGCGAACGAGGATCCGGCTCGACACGACTCGACTCGATTCGGCCCCCAGGCATCGCCGCCGCCACCGCCGCACAATGAATGCCGGAGAACGGTCGTAATGTGGCGTAACATAACGCAACGCAACGTAACGCATTGGGGCGTCACGCCCCCCTTCGCCTCCCCCGAGGCTCGACCGAGGCGTGGTGTGGACGAGCTGGAGGAGGCAATAATGCATTGTTATCCGAAAACGAGCACAGAACGAGCGAGCGAGAGACGGCGATGACGGGCGCGCCGATGAGACCAATCGACTGATGGAGGGAAGGACAGAGAGATGGTCGAAAGAGACGGAGGAGAATTGATGAAGAGACAAACGCACAGGGGGACGAACAGATAGAGTCACGGACAGACAGACCGATGGACAGACAAAGAGACAGACAGACAGACACACAGACAGACAGACAGACGGATGAACAGACAGACAGAAAGACTAACCAAACGACCGACGGAGACCTTCAGCTGATTCTCGGCCTCCTGCTCGAGTTGCGGTCGACCGGCTCGTGAAAGTGAAAACGCACAGAGGGCGGTCGAATTTTATTCGAATTTCGATTTTTTTTTTCGCTTTCGTTCTCCCTTCCTTCTTCGGTGCTCGAGATGGACGAACTCTCTCTTTCTCTCTCTCTATCTCAATCTCTGTCTTCCACTCTTTCACTCGCTATCTGTCTCATTCGCGCTGTCTCCCTCTTTCTTCCCACCATCGTTCGTCCTGTTCTCACACCACTGACCGTTGTGATTTGTTTCGCACGTTGTTTTTGTTGTTGTTGTGGGTGTTCCTTTAGTTGTTGTTGTTGTTATTATGGGTGCTCCTTTCGCTGTTGTTTTTGAGCTTGTTGTTGTTGTCGACACCGATAAGGATCTTTGCAAAGTAGGCAACATTTTTATAGTCAATTTGGGGTTCCTTCCAATTTACACGAAAATGCAAATGGACGAGGGTTGAAAGCAACCGAGTTGGAGGAGAAAAGGGAGGGTGGAGAAGAGGAAGGTTGAAAGAGATGGAGAGAGGAGAGGAAGGAGAAAGAGAAGGGGGTGATAGAATGAAGGTTTAGAAAACCCCATGCATGCTCTTGGATTCGCCGCTAAGCCACTGACTGCCCAAGTGCCGAGTTGTGTCTGCGAGACCTTTGACTAGGGACATAAAACTTCCACTTTTTCACTCGCTGTCTCTTCCTTTCTCTCTCGGTTTCGTCCCCTCTCTTTGGGTGCTGGTCCCAGTGTTGGTGTGTGAATATATTGTTCTGATCTGAATGTTGGTGATGGGGTCTCCGTTGGTGTTAGTGTTGCTATTGGTGTTGGTGTTAGTGTCTTTGTTACAGTTGCTATTGCTTCTAAAGGAAGGAAGGAAGGACGGAAGTTGCCGGCGGACACCACTGCGACAGAAAACGGTTGTCCGATAAAGTAGTGTGTGTGTGAGATAAACTTCAAGAGAAACTGCGAACGTATACAGGGTGCATGAGTGGAACGGACCAAGTCCTAAATTCCGAGGTTCAGAGTAAAATTATGATGCAAAAAGAGAGAGAGGAAAGAAAAAGAGAGAGGAAGCAAAAAGAGAGAGGAAGCGAAAGTTGAAAATATTCCCGAGATTAGAGAAGTTAATTTGGAGCAACGCGTTGGGATTATTTTATGATTTTATGAGGATCGAAGCTAGGATGGAATATAAAATGATATAAGAAAGGTCAAGGTAGATGAGTTCATAAGTAAAATAGACACGAAACAGAGAGAGAGAGATTGGCAATGAATTGGAAAATGGAATGAGTAAAATGAACAATTTTAACAAGATTTAAACAAAAAATGAGAATAGAAATGTAAATTCTTAAAAATCAGTGTTATTCTTAATTCTTAAAATTAAATTAGTTTAAAAAAATTAATGAAATTAATTAATTAATATTTGGGAACATATTAATATCCCAAAGAATCAAATCAACGCAATTGTAATAAAAAAAAAATGACCAGAAATGTTGGTATCCTTTGAGATCACATTAAACAAGAAGAAATTGATTGATGATGAAGTAATAAGATTACTTTGTAATATTTTCGAAATAAATAGAATAATAATATAATGAAATGTTAATAATATGAAAGCAATAATATGAAAATAATAATATTAAAATAATAATACGAAAATAATAATACTAAAATAATGATGTGAAAATAATAATGTGAAAACCAAAACATGAAATAATAACAGAAAAAAAATATTATAGAAACAATTATATGAAAATAAAACCATGAAAATAATAATATGAAAATAATAACATGAAAATAGTAATGTGAAAATAATAATTCACAACAACGAAAAAATGTCGTCAACACCCTGCATCGCTTAACATGGCGATAATCTCTCAATATAAAACATGAAAATAAAACTTCGGACATCGGACATAACGACACTTTCATTTCAACATACCCGATGTCCTTCGTCCCCACCTCCTCCTTACTCTGCTTTCTCTTTCGTCCCCTCCTCCTTCGGCATCGCCCCAAGCCTCCACTGACCATTGGCCACTCCCACGAGTTCCCGCCCCGCCCCCAACAGCATCAGCATCCACACGCGGTCGTTTCCCCACCCACACTTTCGCACTTTATCACATACTTATCCACATATCCTTCGAGCAGTGTTGCCAACTGGCGGCAACATTTTATGACGAAGTCGTGTTCGACGTTGTTGTCATTTTGGTTTTTGTTCTTGTTGTTGATAATGTTTTTATTGTTTTATGATGTTGTTGTTGTTTTTGCAGTTGTTGGTCTTATTGTTTTTCAGGTTGTTGTTCTTGTAGTTATTTTTGTTGTTGTTGTTCATGTACTTGTTTTTATCGCTTTCTCTATTCACTCAACCTGATCAGGAGGAAAATGTTAATTCGAGATTTCCAACCCAAGCCCCGTGGGAAAGAAAGAAAAACATTTTTCGAAATTGATTTCGAAAAGTTTTCACACCATCCCCATTTCCTATCACTGTCACACACACTCTCTCTCACACTTTTCTCACACTTCTTTTTGCCAATAGGTGGCAACATTGTTTTCTTGTTCTTCTTCTTTTTGTGTAGCTTAAAAACGTTATCGTCGGTTTTTGATCCTGTTGACATTTGTCCATATTATCCATGTTGTTGGTGTTGTAATTATTTACAATGTTGTTATTGTAATTGCTGACAATATGTAAATATTGTTATAGTTGCTATTGTTGTTGTTGTTGTTTTTATTGGTTTATACTTCATGGTTATTCAAGCGCTTTGAGTTTCAGATTATTCATGTTGTTGTTAGTGGTTTTCTTTTTATTCTTCTAGTTAGTTTTTTTTGTTATTATAGGTATTTTTTAATGTTGTTGTTTATGTTGTTAATGTTGTTTCTTTTTTATTGTTGTTGGTACTTATATTTTTGTTGTTCTTGTTATTGTAAGCAAAGTGAAAAAATACTCGTCTGTTTATGGGTTGGTCCGTTAGGTAAATCGTTGTAAAGTTTTTTCTTTTTGTTGTTGTCCTCATCCTACGTTGTTGTAATTATTTTGTGATGTGGTTTTTCTGGATTTCTGTTTGTTATTGTCTTTCTGTTGTTGTTGTTGGTTTTTGCTACTTGTCTTTGTGTGTTCTAGTTGTTATATTTGTTGTTGTTATTGTAATTGACGGTGGTATTCGTTGTCGTGACATGCCAAAGGAACATGTTATTCTTCTAATTCTTCTATTATTTTTCCTATGTCTTATGTACAAACAAACATGAGTACAAATACAAAACCCTCAACAACATCAAAACCCACAATAACATGAAGACCAACAACAACAACATTACCACCAACAACAACATTACCACCAACAACAACAACATCAAAACGTACAACGACAACAACTTTACCACCAACAACAATAACAACAAGAAAACCAACGACAAAAACAAAAACAGCACGAACAACATTTATGGTTCCCATTAATTTCTACTCATGTTATTCACTTTCTCGCTCTATCACTCTCACTCTTTTCTCTCACACTTTTCTCTCACACTTACTCTCTCCCTCTCTCACTCATTCTCCCATCTTTCACTCACTCTTCCCCCTCTCCCTCTCTCTCTTTCACTCTCTCTGGTGACCCGTTTTTGATTTTTTCCCTTATGTTTATTTATGTTGTCTTTTTCGTGTTTTTTTTTTTTGTTTCGTTCTTTCTGTTTTTGGTCCTGCGACACTCGATTCCGTTACTCGTTACTTTTCGCACTCGTCGCGCCCCCGACCCCGCCTCCCGAACTCAACACAGTTGTTGTTGTTGTTGCTATTGATGTTGTTGTTGGTGTTGGGAGTCATTAAAGCTGCTCCATTCGCTATCTCCGTACTTTCGCCTACATTTTAGCGCATAAAAACACGACATCCTGCGAACACGTGCTACATTTCCGTTTCCGGTGCACACACACAAACAAACAAACAAACAGAAACCAACCAACTCACTTATGCTCACGCTCGCACGCACACAAACACAACCTCGCACTCACACGTTCGCCCATTCGAAGGACGTCGTCGTCGCTGCAGCATTTTGTCATTTAATTTGTTTGCCGCGTTTCTTCCACCTCAGCCCAAGGTCTCGAGAAGCCACAAAGACAAGAATCAGAGAGAGAGAGGGAGACAGAGAAAAAGAGATCGAGGAAGAAACCAAGTGAAAGAGAGAGGGAGAGAGAGACCGAAGAAGATGGGCTGCTTGATGAGAGAAGCTTTTAAAAGTTTTATCAAAGCGCAGGAAGGCGGCGACAGAGCATCGGCAGCGATTGAAGTCGTTGCCTGGAGCCGCGGCACAGATCGAGCGACGGATGGCGCGAATTCGCGTGGGCAGGGGGCGTGGCACAAGCGGGGGGTGGGCGGAAGAAGTCGATTCAGAAGAACGTTTTTCTTTTGGCGACTTTTTCCCTTGAAGTGAAGTCTTCCGCATGCTCTCCACGAAGCCATTTGAGCATCCAAGAAACAGTTTGAAAATGACAAAAAGTTTTTTTTTTTTTTTGGGGGGAAAAATATTCCGTTTTGACTAGTGGGAAAGCGAAATACAAGTGTTTGTTTAATTTTATAGAAACAAATTGCGACTTGAAAAAGTCAACGAAATCAAAATAGTTTAAATTAGAGATAAGAATTTTAAAAAATAACGGATGGGAAATATGATTAAAAGTTGTGTTTAAAAAACAAATCAAAATTAATTTCAAATGAAAAAATTGAACATCGAATAAGAAAAGAAAAACTAAATATTTAAAATTAGAAAATATGAACTTGAATGATTACGAACAAATTAAATTAAAAGTTTTATTTTAAAAGAAATCAAATTTAATTTCAAAGAAATAAATACAGACAAATTAAACAAATTATATTTTAAATTTATAAAGATATAATATAAAGGTAAAGTCTACAAAATCAATATAGTCGATAATATGAATTTGAAAAATAACGGACACTAAAAATTAATATATGAAAATTTTATTTTAAAACAAACAAAATACTGAACGTTTGTATATAGAAAAATCATCTAAGTCAGATTCTAAAATAAAAATTAAATTCTTGCGAATAAAAACAAAATAAAAATAGTGAAAATAGAGGAAATAAAAAAAAGCAGTGAAATGAAAAAATTCCAATTGCTCTGCGAGAAAAATCACGGAAACCAATTCAAACATCGAAATTAATTTCGAAAGTCTTCTCGACGCGACTTCGACGCGAGGGGACTAAAAAAGAAAGAAAGAGAGAGAGAGAAAAAATAGAAAGCGAGAGATAGAAAAAGAGTGAGACAAAAACAGAGCTAGAGAAAGTGAAGATAGAGAAGGAGGCGAGGAAGAGAAGCGATTGCGATTCTCATTAAATTCGTTCACTTTTAATTTTGCTCCTCGCGCCAGCGGCATCCGGTTCTTTTTCCTCTTCGTCCTCCTTCCATTCTTTCCCTCCGTTCTTCCTTTTTCCTCTCCGTCCTCCCTTCTTCCTCTCCCTCCTTCGCCGCTGTCCGCAATAAACTCCTCGCTCGACACCCAAGGAAATAATTTTCTATTAGTGACAGACGAACACGTTCCATGCATTTCCCCGGCCCCTCCCTCTCTCACTCTCTCTTCATAGTCTGTCCTTGTCTTCTCTTCGCCTTGGCCACTGTATCATTCTCCACTTTCTCGGACTCACATGGCGCGGCTTCCCGCTGGGAGTACAAAAGGAGGAGGAGGAGACGACTGAATCCGTAGTGAAAGTACTGCAGTGAATTTAGTAGTAACTCCCCTTAGCCATACTAGAAGAAGAATAAGCTAGAAATATGGTAAAAGAATCAATTATTCAAAGATGCAAAAAAAGTAGGCGATTCCGGCAAAGTCATGGAGCTTTCGCAATAAAGGGAGTAGGTTCAAACGATTCAGTAAGCAGAGTAGTAATTTAGGGAGTAGATATTTGTGCAGTGGAAGGGATTGAAAGGAAAAAAGGAAAGGAAGATATGGAGAAGGAAGATATGGGAAGATATGGAGGAGAGTATTATTTTCTTCAGCAAAACGGCTAAAAACGAAAATTTTGTCAAAAATACAAATTAAACTTCTAATAAAAGAATAAGGAAAAACATTTGTACTTGATATATTCTCGAATTCAAATCCCCACTTTAATTCTATGATTTTTATAAAAACCCAAAACCAATTGATTTAAATAAATATATCCTGCAAAATAATTTATCGTTACATTTCTGAACAAAAAAAAAACCGTTGATGCATTTCCAATAAATTAAAATTTTTTACCAAAAAATAACTATTTATTTTAATTTATATTTTTTATATTTATCTTCCTAATAATTTTTTCTATAAATTTATCTTCTATATTTTTCAGTTCAGATTTCCGATCAAAATTGTGAAAATTGTGAGTATAATTCTTATTCTACTAATATAGTAGTAAATCTACTACCCTTCTGGAAGTTATATTTTTAATTAGGTCAAATTTTCTACTACTATTTCCCGTAATAAACTATAATAAATTTTGATTTTTTTCTTGATTTATGGTGAAAATTTCAATTTCAATAAACTATTTCCAAATTACACTTTCAAATACTCGTAAGGATTGAACCCTGACAACAAATCGTAATATAAAAGTAGTGAAAGTCTTTCGAGTGCCAATGGGAAGTGGAACAGATCCGGCAACCCTCCCGTAGA
Source organism: Coelopa frigida (assembly GCA_017309665.1). NCBI lineage: Eukaryota > Metazoa > Arthropoda > Insecta > Diptera > Coelopidae > Coelopa > Coelopa frigida. Next base: position 7,104,609 of record CM029561.1, read on the forward strand.
TAAGGGAATCCGGACATTATTTCGCCCCAGGTCGCACTAAACCGTCGAGAACCGAGGCGCCCTCCCCTCCCCCCGCTCGTAGCTCGTGATTAGCGTGAGGGTCCCCAAGGTGCCGAAAAAGCCACGATGGGCGAGGGAGACAGAAATGCGAAAAACCAAGTGGGATAGTGGGAGGGAAAAACAATAATAAAAAAATCCGATCTGGCAAAAATTAATACTTTTCCGCAAACAACTTTTCACAAGCGGCAAAAGGGAGGCGTGGGGCGAAAGAAGTATGGATAAATTTACCGAATTCACGACAAAACTGCCAGCTATGGGTATGGGAGGGAAAGAGAGGCAAAGAGAGTAGGGAATCTGCGCACTGCCTTTGAATAAATAATAATTGTAGTGCGGAATCTGTGGCATGCTTTTAGGCGTAGCGGCTTAATTAAACTTCTACCCTCGATTCGGCAACGCGGCCGGTTCTTTCATCGTCGCTCCCCCTTTGGTTGGCTTGTCGCGAAATGTTGATTAAAAAATTAATTTCGCCATATTTCGTGCAATGGCGAATCCGGCGTATCCTACAGCAAGCACATCGATTGCGCTGTGGTTTAGTCGACTCGGTATCGGAAAATAAAAAATATCGCTTCAACGGGAATATTTCACGCTCAGATGCCCAGAAGTATGCAACGAAATTGAATCATTGATTTCATGCGATTAAAATGTTTCTCCACTCGCTTTCCGTCTACATCTCTCGCTCTCTACATCTCAATCGCTTCCTCTCTACATCTCGCTTTCTCTCTCTACATTTTGCTTGCTTTCTCTACATCTCTCTCTCTCCCCCGCTCCACCGGTCAAAAGTTTGAATCCATCGAGTCCACAGCCGCGGGCGTTGATTGACCACAACCGGCTGTGGGAGAGCTTGAGTGCGCGCCTCGAGGTATGCAACATTTTTGTGCCACAATCCACCGGCTTGAACATCGATGCAAACATCGACCCAATTGCTTGCGGCATCTGCACCAGAGTATTTAATTAAATTGCATAGTCCACCTAAAAGTATGCTCACAATTTGCTCATTATTCTTGTATGATCTCCCGAAAGTAGACTACTCAAAAAACAATCGAAGCTCAGTTTGAAAGCCGACCGAAAATCTCTTCAAATTCCCTCAGCTCAGTGACGACACAGACTTTCTTTCCCACCTCCTTTCGCAAAAGTGTGCAACGCTTAGTTTGAGTCCTTCCGACATTTTTCGAGACTCCGAGAGAGGGGGGGATCCTAAAAATATGCAGTGCCTTTAGCCTTTTACCTTCGCTCTTCGCCGCATGCTCTCGAATTAACTTCGTATGGAATTTCTTGCTTCAACACTCTCATAACAAACTCCCTCTCCAACTCTCACTCCCGTTCCTTCTCTTTCTATGGCTCCCTTGATCTTTCTCCCTCTCTCTACGGTTCCCTCTATCTTTCTCTCTCGTTTTAACACTTTTTAACAGTCTCTCGCTCTCCCACTATTGCCGTCTCAGTTTCGCCGCCGGCGGAGATATTGTGGAAGGACTTAATCTGGCGAAAGAGATTATTTTGTCGACAGCTGCAAATCATCAACTATTCCCACAAAATCCCACTCCACCATCCTGACTTCTTTCCTCTCTCGTTCTCCCCTTTTTCCATTTCTCTCTTTCTCACTCTCCCCTTTTTCCACCTTCTTCCGTCTCCTCCTTCTCTTTCGTCTCCTCCATCTCTTTCATTTCCTCCTTCTCTTTCGTCTCCTTCTTCTCTTCGTCATTCTAATCTCGGTTGGTTCTAACGCCGAGCTCCATGCAATTATGAGCTTAATCTGCAAAAGGATTTCCTTGTTAGGGCCACAAAGTTATTAAACCGCTTCTCCCCAACACACACACAAACACACACAGGGACACAACACGACTCCAACAACAACACGACTCCAAAAACAAACAACAACAACACTTACGAATACACATGACTACAGAGCCAGACATAACCGAAGTCCTTGTGCTGTAAATAAATTCACGAAATTTTGAATTAAAAAGAAAACGAAACGAAATTGAGAAGAGGTGGAAGATTGGGAAACAGAAAGAGAAGAAGAGGGTGAAAGAGATAGGAAGAGGGTGAACGAGATAGGCAGAGGGTGAAGGAGATAAATAGAGATAAGCGTGGGAAGAGAAGACTATAAAGAGCGGGAGGGGGAGAGCAGCACGCAAAGAAAAGCCACGCAAGACATAATGAAATCTAACGAAAGCGATGAAGGTTGGAGGAAGACGACGAAGAGGATGAATGGAATGGAGAGGTTGAAAAAGAGAAGACGATGAGAGAAAGGGAAGATTGAAGTAGAGGGGGAGCAGGTGAAATCTCGAGGTTGTGGTGGAAGTGATCCTGACAAAGGCATTCGCAGCAGAGGGCACAGAATTCAGATGACATCCGGCAGGAAACGAAGGTTAGAGATAGAGAAGAAGAAGAAGGAGACAACAATATCACAAGGATAGACAAGAATGTGATGACAGTGGTGAGGGAGACGGAGGAAGACGAGAGAGGAAGTCGAGAGATATCGAGAGAGAGTGAAAGAGATATGCGAGAAAGTGAAAGAGATTTGCGAGAGAGTGAAAGATAGAATTAGAGAGAGAAAAATTTAGAAAGGGAGAAATACAGAGAGATGTAGAAAGAACGAGAGAAAAGAAGAAAGAACGAGAGAAAAGAACGAGAGAGAGAGTGCGGCTGAGAGAGAGAACAAGATAGTGTGCGTCAGGAAATGAAAAGAATAATGAACAGCAGTGAAACGGAAAGGGGAAAGAATAAAGAGATGTGAGAGAAAGAGAGGGACGGATGGAAAAAGATAGAGAGATGGAAAGAGCAAGAGAGATGGAAAGAGAAAGAGTGATGGAAAGAGAAGGAGAGAAGGATGGAAAAAGTGAGGGAGGGATGGAAAGTGAGGGACTGATGGAAAGATTTAAAGAGAGAGAGAGGAAACGGTTGCATCGCCAGAATCTCTTGTTGAAAGCATTTGTAAAATATTAAAATATGAATATAGGAAACTAACACACACAAGCACACACGAACAAACACACACACGCACCAACCACACACGCACCAACCACACACGCACACACGCATGCATGCACAAAGTGAACCGACCTCTAACAAAGGATGAAAATCTGTGTCTATCGTGATCGTCGAACGTCACCTTCATGTGTGCGTGTTTGTTTGTTTGTTTGTTTGTGTGAGTGAGGATGAAGGTGGAGTGCGTGCGTGTAGTTTCGGTGTTGTTGTAGTTTAATGTGTTGTTGTTTTCGTTGTTGTCGTTGTTGCAGCCATTCATTTTTCATTCCTCTTGTTATACGAGTTATTGTTGTTCTTATATCTGTTGTTGTTACTGTTTGAAATTGTTATTGTTGGGGTTTTTATAGTTATTTTAGCTGTTGTTCTTGTAGTAGTTATTGTTGTTCTTGTAGTAGTTATTGCTGTAGATTGTTGTTGTCATTGTTGTCGTTTTTATTGTTGCAAATGATGTTTTCACCTCTAGTAGTTTTCGTTGTTATAACGGACATATATTTAGAAATTTAGGAAGCTGTAATTAAGTTGAATTAATAACAAGAAACGAACAAGGACGAAGAGCGAAAGAAACCAAATGACAAACTCATAAACTCACACACAAACTAACATAAAGAAACATATAAACACAAACTCACATAAACACACATCTAAACACTCACACACCAAAACAATCACACACACATACAAACACATTAACAGCGACGACCACGTGAGAGCCGTAAAGACGAGAGATCTGAAAGTTTGACAAATTATTTATTTCAATCCCGCACAAGTGACAGCAATTTGCCAAAAGGCAAGAGAATAGAGATAGTGAGGGAGAGGGGAGGGGGATAGGAGTGATAAAGAGAGAGAGAGAGGTGAAACGTGGATTTTATCGCCCAACGTGCTTCGGAGGCGCACTAAAAACCGGTCGTTATCCCTTGTCTTTAATTAGCACTATCCCTCTTGCACCCCACCTCTCGCTCTACATTTTCTTCAAACTCTTCCTTCTCTCTCTCTCTCTCTCTCTCTCTCTACTCTGGCTCTCTTCCTCTCGCTTCTTCTACTACTCTCACTCCTCCTTCATCCGAAAACTCACCGCTTTGGCCCAAACGAGATTCCTTGATGTTAACAGATTGCGATCGAAGGTTGGACGGACGAAAATTTTGCGTTCGGATCCCTGCTGAGGAAATTGTGACCACCTTGGGAACCTGTGTAAATCACCCTTTAACGATGGGATGGGAGAATTAAAGAAAGAAGGAGATAGAGAACCAGGGAAACAAAGAGCGAAGGAGACAGAGACCAAGAGAACCAGGAAGACAGACAGAGAGAGGGGGCATTCTTCCTACCATCGTGCTTTTTGGTGGTTTACGACGATGTCAAAGGGATAACGAGAAAATGAGAACCCTTCAAATTTAAGACACTCTTGCGGCCACGCCCCTTCCTCCACTGCCCACCTTCATCAGCTCCTTTACTCTGCCGTTCTACTCTTTTGTTGTTGATTTTGCCACCACCCATTTACAAGATTCCCCCGATGATTTATTCAACTACAACACCTTCTTCTTCACTTCTTCTGCATCTCCCTTCCTTCTTCTCTCTTTCTCTCTCACCCCAAACCCATGGTGTGTTTTGTCTTTGTCTCTCTTGTTGGTGGAGGTCGTCTTGGAAAATATTGGTAAGGACGACACGTGGAAAATGTTGTAATTGTTTTTGTTGTTGTGCTTCTTGTTTATGATTCGGTTGTTATTGTTGTGATTATTTTTGTTGTTATTATTGTTTTTATTCTTGTTTTTCGTTATTGTTGTTATTAGTGTTGTTTTTGTTGTTGTTATTATTATTGTTGTGTTTTGTTGTTGTTGCTATTAATTTTATTAACATTGTTGTGCACTTTGTGTGTAAATTTTTGTTGTTTTGTATGGATGTTGTTGTTTTGTATGAATGTTGTTTTTGTTGTTTTTTATGGATGTTCGTTTTGCTTGTATTTTATGTATATTTTTGTTGTTCTTTAGAATTGATGTTTCTTTTGTTGTTGTTGCTGTTATGAATGAATGTTTCCTTTGTTTGTTGTTGTTCTTTTAAATGGATGTTTTCACTGTCATTGTTTTTGTTATTTTGTTGTGTGGTACGACGTTGTTATTGTTGTTGTTGTAACTCCTACTTCCTCCCCCTCCCCCCTGACTATCGTCAAAGGACCTCTAAAAACAAATTACACAAAATTATTCAACTTGTATGTAAATTAACACAAGCGTACACACACACGTGCATTCACACAACTCCAACATGGAGTGACTTTTGACAGTGCCTAGTGATAGACATAAAAAGTGAGCTCGCGAAAATTAATTCAAAAAAATAAAAAAACGAAGAGAAATATCAAAATCAGTGTAATACCCACACGTTGAGCGAACGGGACTCGCGTGTAAATGGTTATTGCATGCGAAGCAATCAATCTCCGAGTTAAAATAATTATTTCACAAAGCGGTCTAGAATCGCATGAAAATATAAACTAAAAACAAAAACCATCAAAACAAACGAAAATCGACGTACCTTCCCGCCGTCTGAAATTGACGTTCTCCTACCTACTATCCCCAAATCCATACTGTCACCTTCTCCCAACTTTCCCACCACACCCACTCAAACCACCCCCTCCCACTGCGGAACCTATCCCGAAACAAGCAAGGGACAACCTGTGCGTGAGCGAGAGAGTGCGCTATATATACCCGATCAGTGGTCCTGTCCGACACTCCACCTAAAACTGTGCAATTGTGGGGTTCGTGCCCGTGCTATCACTCCTTACCGATCGTGTATCCTGCTCCAGTGCCTCCCAAATAGTCATAGTCGTGAGGCTGTTGCCCAGGATAAAGAGTCGAAAGCTCATAATCCACCAGTGGCGTGACAAAAAATCCGCGAATGAAGGCAAAGCGACACGTAAAAACTAAAAAAAAGTCGGTTTGTACTGAAATGACTAGCGGTGGCTCTCCAATACCAACTGAAGATGAAGTGATACCAAACCCCTTTAAAAAAAGTGAAAAAATGGTACGTTCCCCTGTGGAAGTCCAAAGGGAACCGCCGAACCAGTGCGACACCACGAGTCCCAAACATTCCCAACCAAGCATTGTGCACACAGAACCTGGTGAGAAATCCGCTGCGACCGTGAATCCCCCGCAGAACCAACACCTAAAGGTCCTGGGGAACAAAATAAAGCAACTGCTCGAGATGATCAGTGGTGGAAGGCGTACCATCCACCAGCCTATCAGGAACATAATAAACGATATGGCAAAACTACACAGGAGGATAACCAGGGCAAGTCAGATAAACAACCAAGTAGAAGACACCCAAAAAACAGAGGTAAGCACTCAAACTTCACCCCTATTGAAGCGGTCGGTAAAAGATACCCCAAAGAGAACACGCAGAGACAGCTCAGAAAAGCGTGTAACTCCTGCAAAGAAGAACAAATCATCTAAAGATGCACCCAAGGAAACAGCAGATCCAGCAAAAACGCCAAAGAGAGTCATTGAAATCCCTATACATGCACCACCAACAGAGGAAACACAGCAACTGGGCTGGGTCCAAGTACGAACCAAACCGAAGCCAAAAACAAAGAGATCGAGAAATGATGCAATAATCATATCCAAAACCAGCGACATGTCATATGCGGACATATTGAGATGCCTTAAATCAAATACAGAGCTGTCCGAACTTGGAGAAAGTGTCAACAAAATTCGGAAGACACAAAAAGGAGACCTATTACTTGAATTGAAAGGCGGCACCGGAAACCAGACCGAAAAGCTCCGAGAACAAGCAGAGCACGCGCTGCATAACAACGCCCAGGTAAAAAAACTGTGCCGCGAAAAGGTTATTGAGTGCAAGGATCTTGACGAAGTCACCACCGCACAGGAAATATGCGATGCCATAAATGAGCAGTTCCCAAAAATAGAGAAAGTGCTCCCAAGCGCCGTAAAGACACTTAGATCGAACAGAGATGGAACACAAACAGCTCTCATCTCACTTCCAGATGAAAGCGCGGACATGCTCAACCAAGCAGGACACATGAAGATTGGATGGGTACGATGTAGAATACGACTCTACATAGTACCGACAAGATGCTATAGATGCCTAGAATACGGGCACGTAGCAAGGTACTGCAGAAGTGACACCGATAGGTCATATGATAAAACAGTGCACGAGCACACCACAGTGCATGTTATGCATCAACACCGGAGGAATAAACGCTGAACACACAGCAGGCAGCTTCCAATGTGCTGCTTATAAACAAGCGTTTAAGTCAGCGAAACAAAGAAATGGTTAAGTTCATCCAACTGAACCTAAATCATTGCGAGGCCGCACAGGACCTCCTAAAGCAGACCGTACTAGAAGAGAAAATAGATATAGCAATTATAAGTGAACAGTACCGAGCCCCCTCACACAACAGCAGCTGGATTGAGGACAGTTCGAAAAAAACAGCAATATGGACTTGCTCAAAACTGCCATATGAGAGAAAATCGCCAAAGATGCAGTCAGGATTTGTGCACGCCAAAATCCAAGGAATCCACATATATAGTTGCTACGCGCCTCCAAGCTTAACTCTTCCGGAGTTCACACACCTGCTTGACCGGCTTGCCATGGATGCAAGGGGAAAAACAACCATAATTATTGCTGGAGATTTCAACGCATGGGCAGTGGAATGGGGCAGTTCAAAATCAAACCAGAGGGGCATAGCGTTAGTAGAAACCTTTGCGTCCTTAGATCTCGTACTGCTAAATCACGGACAAAAAAGCACATTCAGCAAAGGAAATGCCAGCTCAATCATTGACCTAACCTTCACCAGTAGGAGCCTCTCGACGAAAATCAAGTGGACAGTGTCGGACATATACACACATAGCGATCACCGAGCTATCATTTTTGAAATAGGGCCACCAACACGATTCACTGCACGAAAAATACAAAAAGCCCAAAAGAATGGATGGAAGCTCAAAGAACTAGATAAAGAAATGTTCCAATACATGATTGAAAATTCAACAGCCAACGTAGATGGACACGCAGAAGAGGCAGTGACAAATGTAATGAAATTCCTAACCGACTTATGCGACGCGGCAATGCCTAGAAAGGGTAAAGAAAACGGGAGATCCCCCGTATACTGGTGGAATGTAGAAATTGCTACACTAAGATCTAAGTGCCTCAAACTTCGTAGACAACAAACAAGAGCAAGACACCGAGGAAATTTCGAAGAGCTCACGCACTCTTTCAAAATAGCAAGGAAAGAACTACGGAACGCGATCTCTAAGAGCAAGCACCAAACATTCAGCAATCTCAGAGAAGAGATTCAAAACAACCCCTGGGGCAGTGCATATAAAATTGTACTTAAAACCTTTAAAGGAACACACGCCAATGCACCCACGTGCCCAATCATAATGGCTAAGATTGTATCCGGACTCTTCCCGGAACAAGACAGCAGTTTGATGCCAATACAACGGAACCATGAAGAGGAAGATCCTGCCTGCATTACGCCGGAAGAGGTACTTGAAGCAGCTTCAAGGTTAAAACCAAGAAAGACACCAGGCCTGGACGGAATTCCGAATTTCATTCTACTAGCAGCTATTAAGAAAAACCCCAACTTATTCAGCAAACTATATGAAACCTGCTTAAAAGAAGGTATTTTCCCACACAGGTGGAAACGACAGCGCTTAGTACTTCTACCTAAAGGCGATAAGCCACCGGATGAACCATCCTCATACCGACCACTGTGTATGTTGGACACGGCAGGGAAAATTTTTGAAAGAATCATCTGCACCAGAATGGAGAAATATACGGAATCAACAACCGGTCTCTCAACCCAGCAATACGGGTTTCGGAAAAAGAGGTCCACGGTTGAAGCCATATCCGCTGTCTGTGACATTGCACTCAAAGCAATTGAAGGGAAAAGATGGATGGAGGGGAACAAACAGTACTGTGCTGTAATCACCCTAGACGTGAAAAACGCGTTCAATTCTGCGAACTGGAGCCGCATATTAAATGCCCTAAATGAAATGCATATGCCGAATTACCTTACACGAATTATAGCCAGTTACTTCACGAATAGAACGCTAATCTATGACACCAGTGAAGGCCCAAAAGAGTATATTATAACTGGAGGAGTCCCACAGGGGTCTGTGCTGGGTCCCCTACTCTGGAATATCATGTACGATGGAATACTGAGAATACAAAAGCCGACAGGAGTAACAATAATTGGATACGCAGATGACATAGCCGTCGTTGCGGTTTCGAAGCATTTGAAAGACGTCGCAGAAATATGCAGCGAAACTATAAATAAGGCCAAAGAATGGCTGAACGAAATGAACTTAAAACTCGCAGACCACAAGACAGAAGCGGTGCTGATCAGCAGTCGGAAAAAAATAGAAACCTTGGAATTCAGCATGGGAGGACATGTCATAAAGTCCAGCCCATATATCAGGTACCTGGGAGTACTACTGGACCATAGGCTTAACTTTAGAGAACACCTGAGATTCGCGAGCGACAAAGCAACACAAATAGGAGCAGCGCTCTCAAGGCTAATGCCTAATATGGGAGGACCAAAGCAACAGGTTAGGAAATTGCTGACGACAGTCAACACCTCCATCCTAATGTACGCAGCACCTGTATGGTACTTATCGACAACGTGCAAATCGTATATGCGCGGCTATAATACGACCCACCGCTTATCATCGATACGAGTATGTAGCGCTTTCAGGACCATATCGGATGAAGCGGCGCACGTAATAGCAGGCAGATTACCGATAGACATAGCAGCAAGACAAGCAGCAGCACTACGAAGTGCCAGGCCAGAAGATCGGGCAAATATAGTCGCAAATAGTATGGAAGAATGGCAGAGACGATGGGAAACCTCCACTAAAGGAAGGTGGACCAACAAGCTAATCCCTAACATATATGTATGGACCTCCAGGAAACACGGCGAGACTGACTATTATCTGACGCAAATGCTATCTGGGCATGGTTGCTTTCGTCAGTACCTGCAGAAGTACAGGCATGTGCACGATCCCTATTGCTCATTCTGCGAAGGGAAAGTTGAAAATGCACTACATGTGCTAACAGAGTGTGTCAGATTCAACGAAGAAAGAACTGCGTTTGAGCAGGAAACCAGAACATTAATTACACCAGAAGGTCTGGTAAAGCTCATGCTGCAATCGCAGCATACATGGAACACGGCGGCAATATTCATCACAACCATGATGAAAAGAGTTAGAAAGGACGAGGAAGCACAACGAAACCATGAGTTAGCAATAATGCAGGCTACAAGCAATATGTATAGTCAAAATTAGACTAAAACCTGCCCTGTGAAGGAATGCCTTTACTGGTGGTGCCACAGGGAAAGACAGGAAAGTGATGTGTGTGCCGGTTGAGTTTTAGTACGTAGGCACTAGTGAGACTAGTGAATCGTGCAGGCCTATCGGACGGCCGGTAGGTTTCTATGAAGATCTCTCAACCCGGATTCGTAAATCAAAAAAAAAAAAAAAAAAACAACTCCAACATCGAACACATGCTCGAAGGACCTTCTTGACAAACCGAACGAGCCGACCCCGCCCCCTTCGCCACGCCCCCTCCCTCCGCAACTCAACATCAACACTCGCATTATGAGGCGCTGAGCATTCATAAATTTTCACCATTTTTTGTTTATTTATTGCTATTTGGTTTCACGGGGGACAAAAAAGAAAAATATAAACCAACAAAAATATAAAAAAATTTATCTAAAAAATTACCAATGAAATTAAAAAAAAATTGTTTCAAAAGTAGTATAAAAAAAGGTGCGAAAAAGAACAACGACAAAATATAAAAATATAACACCAACAAAAATATATGATAAAAAAGACAATGCGTTGACAATGTTTTCGTTTCGATGACAAGTTGAATAATCAGAAAAAGTACAAAACAATTTTCATGGACGATACAAAAACAAGACCAACACATATTACAACAAGAACGAATGCTACAAAAAAAATTACTGGAAAAAAAATAACAAGAAATCCCATAACAACAAAATTGTACATGTACAAATCGTATAAGAAAAATCAAAAAAATAAAATATTGTACAACCACAATTTGTATAATAACAACAAAAACTTGTACAACAACAAATCATGCAACAACAAATCGTACTTCCACAACATAACTACAACAAGAAACCCGTCAACTCGATGAAGTTTCCCATCATGTCAACATTCAACATTAATATCTATATCTCTTTCTGTCGTCCTACCTTCCTATCTCACTCTCTCTCTCTCTCTCGCCTCCTCACCCTCTCTTATCCTCACTCTCTCTCACCTTGGCTCGCCTGGTCCGAGCTTATTTGGCTCAAAAGGGCATTAAGAGCTTTGCGTGTGGAATCGTTGGCCATTAGCCATTCATTAGCTGCAACGCCGAATTAATTCATAAGTTTGTTCTGCGTCGCTTCCTCCAGCCCATCGCCTCCTGCTTCCCCTTCTCTATCTCTCTCTCTCTCTCTCTCTCTCTGTCTCTCTCTTGCCTTTGTCTTCACTATTTTGACTCCTTCTCCTTACATTCCATCATTGCTTTGTGGCGTGTTTGAACGAAGGCCGATGGACGAATCCTTGACTCCGTGGAGTCCACTGGAACCAAGTTCTGTTTTTTCTTTTTTATTTCATTTTCCTTTCCTTATTGTTTTACTTTCTTTTCTTCCATCCTCTCTTCTTAAACCTTATCCTCTCCTCTTCAACATTTCCTCTCCTCTTCATCCTCTTCTCATTTCCTCTTATTTATTTCCTGACCTTCCTTATTTTCCTCCTGACCTCATTTCCGTTTTCATTCAATATAATTTTCTACACAATCTTTTCCCACCTTTTCCTTCCGCTTCTTTTCTACTTCCTTTCGTTCCACAAATTTCTTGACCTTATTGATAACTCTTTCAACTGTTTTATATCCTTCTCTTTCCTCTTTCTTTCTCTTTCCTTTTCACCTCATTCACTCCGCTTTCCTTTTCACCTCCTTCACCCCTCTTTTTCAACTTCTTCACCTGTTCAACCTCCTTCACTAATCCAACCTTCAATGATCCTGCCTTCTCTTTCACCTCCTTCATCGATGCAACATCTTCCAATTGATTTACCATCTATATTCCTTCGTTCTTCTACCTCCGTCATCTCCTTCCACCTACTCGTCTCTCCTCTTTCTCTTCATCTCCCCCTTCCATCACCATGTTTTGTTTTTAAACATTTCTATCGTTCGTTCGCCTCTCACTCCGCCTCCCTTTTTTCTCTCTCTACCTCATTGAATCATTTCCTCTCCTTCTCCCTTTCCTCACTTTACCAATCATTCTCTCTCCATTCCTCCCACTCAATCGCTCCTTCTCCCTCTGTCTGATGACGTCTGTCGGCCGTTCGACGTCTGCTCGTCACGACGTAATCTCGTTTTGTTTTTCATCCACTTGTTTCGTTCGAGGTTCCCTCATTTTGTTCGTCGTCCATTCGTTCAATAGTCGTTGGTTCAATCGTCGTCGGTTCTCGGCCGCCGATACTTGTTCACTCTTTCATTCATTCACTCTTTCATTCATTCATTCCTTCATTCGTCCGTCATCGTTCGTGTGACGGTCGGATCCGGTTGCCGTAAAATGGAATTAACTATCGCACGGCCCTTAACATAGTTTCGCAATTGACTTGTCAGCGAACGGTGTGATTTCCTTCGGTTGGAGGTCGCTTTTAAAATACCTGACGACCCCACGACTCGCTCTCTCTCTCTCTCTCTTTCTCACCCTCAATTCCTTATTCCTCTTCCTCTCCCACGATATTTCTTCCCGCGTCGAAACAATTCACATCAACATAACTTACCTTTCACCTGAGCTTTCCTCCACTTTTCCCTCATCTCTGTCTTTCTGTTCTAACGACATCGACAACATAATTTTGTCGATTCTCCCCTCTTCTTCCAACCTCGTCTGCAATCTGCCCTTGGTTTATCGTCTGTCTATCCATCGTTATTCCATCGGAATGTGATTTCACAATGGAGCGATAGACAGACAGATATATAGATAGAGAGGAGGAGAAATAGAAGCAGGAACATTAGAAGCAAAAGTAGGATGAAAAGTACAAAGAGAAGTAGGAGTAAAGTTAGAAGGAAAAGTAGAAGGAAAAGTATAAGTAAAGGTAGTAAAGGAGTAGGAATAGTAGGAGGAAAAGTAGGTTTGATAGTAGTAAGAAAATTAGTTGGAATAGTAAGAGAAATAGTCGTAGAGGAAGAGCAGGTGAAATTTCCATGGGGTCCCAAAACGTGTTGGTTTTAAATATTATTAACTGATTCGTTCATAGCGTCGCACCTCGAAACAATCGCTTTCCATGAGACCTCAAACCTACTTCTTCTACTCCTTGCCTTGATGTCCTTGCCTTCATTCACTAATCTTCCTCCTATTCCTCTCCATCCCCCAACCTTCTTCTACAAACTCCATTCCCTAACCTTCATCCTCCAAACTTATTATCCAAAGCTTCATACCCCAACTTCCATTCTCTTACCTCAATTCTCTAACATTCATACCCCAATCTTCATCACCCCAACCATCCCTAGCTTCCTGCTTCCACCATGACCGAACAGCAGATAATTAAGTGTAGCCGGTTCTCGGCAGTTAGAGGTTCGGGAGCAGGTGTGATCGATATGAAAGCGATGAAAGGGCGATATAAAAACGATTGTAGAAGGAGTTTGAACAAAAGAGGAGAAGAACGAACAAGGGGAATAAAACAAGAAGATCAGTCGTATTATGCGAAGGTCTAGTATTGGGGTCGACCAAAGAAAAGCTCTCCATGCGTGTGCTGAAATTGAAAGAAAATCCCAATATTCTGCAGCCTTCCTGTTAAGGATTTATTGCGAAGGCTATTCAAATTTCATATTTTACATACTTCAAAGTTATAAAAAAATAAAAATTAAATAAAAATAGATGCAGTATGCAAAAATCTTAGTCAATATAATGGTAAAAAGTTGAATAGAAATTCAAATAAAAGAGAGGATTACAGTTGAATATCCTGCAAAATCTCACATAAGTAATACTATGATATGTATATTTTTTTTTATTGTTTCGCATTGATCACCCAACAAGATTTTCATGCAATCAAATTTTGCTATCGTAGCAAAAAAAAGTTTGTCATTCGTTAGGAACAAAAATTTGAACTCAAGAAGAAAGTGCAAACGCAGCTGCTGTCAATTCGAGCTATCGATATTTTTGGATGCTCCCCAATGACGTCATCCACGAATAACCTCCATAATCTACCATTCACCACCTCCCTCGCTACGCATACAGGCGAAATAAAAATACACATGAAAAAATGAGAATGGATTGGGAAGAGAACGGAAAAAATAGGGAAGAGAACAATAAAAATAAGGAAGATATTCAAAGTACTAGGAACAAAATATTAAAAGCAATAGGAAAAGTAGAGAAGAATATTGCAAAAGTAGAGAAGGAAACAACCGTTTCTTCAGAAAATCTTTTTCCACAGACAGACTGACGGACAGACAGATAGACAGACAGACGGACATAGCTAAATCGATTCAGGAGGTGACGCTGATCAAGAATATATATATTTTTCCATACCTACGACCTCTCCTTTAATGCGTTACAAACGGATGGACAAAATGAATATATCCTTACCCACAGAGTGTTGGGTATAAAAACTAAGCAAGAAATGTATAAGACTATGGAAGAAATATACCAAACTATGGAAAGAAATCCACACAACTAGGAAAACTAGGAAAAAAATACAAAATTAGGAGAAAAATCTAAAAACTAGGAAAATAAATCTCGAAACGAGGAAAGAAATTAACAAGACTAGAAAACGAAATCTAAAAATTAGGAAAGAAATCCACAAAACTAGGGAAAGAAATCTACAAAACTAGGAAAAAACCCTAAAAAACTGGGAACGAAATCTAAAAACTAAGAATAAGAATAGAAAACTAGGAAAGAAATCAACAAAACTATGGAAAGACATCTACAAAACTAGGGAAAGAAATATAAAAAAAAATTGTAAAAACAAAATTAGAAAAAAACCCAGAAAACTCAAAAATACTAGGAGAAAAGTTTACAAAACTAGGAAAGAAATTCACAAAACTAGGGGAGGAAATAGACAACTAGTTAAGTGAAGAGCTGGCAGGAATAGAAAAACGCAACAGAGAACGTAAATCGCAGAAATATTTCGCTGCCTTCGCATTCTGAAACCTCTTCTCTTTCCCACTCACCAACTCTTCTCTATCATTCTTCTCTCTCCTACTCACCAACTCTTCTCTTCCTTAGTCGCCACCTCTTTTCCTACCATCCCTCCTTCCATCAGCTGATCCCCTCGAAGGCATCGGGAAAATTGGAGAAAAGGTAGTCAGTGCAGCCAGCGAACGGATCACGGGTCGACGGGTCGAGGCGCGCCGAAGGCCTGGTCGATGTTCGACGTCATCGCTAGCCTGCGAAATGGATGGTGGTTGAGAGACAGACGAGGATGGACATTGTACATTGCCATTTGGACGGACAGACATTTAGTCGGACGGACATTTGGTCAGTCGGACGGGCGTTTGGTCAGTCGGACATTTAGTCGGACGAACATTTGGACGGACGGACGGACATTTGGACGGTTGGTCGTTTGGTTGAATCCTCGTGCCCGGGGTTTTGAGGAGGGGGAAGCTTCGGCAATTTCCAATCTGTTGCGAGCTCAAACTCGATTTTCTGCATCCGCTCGAAGTCGCGACGACGGCCGCCGATGTCGATGTCGACACCGGTGACGCTGACGATGATGAATCTGCCGACGAAGGACATTGGTGGAGGAAGGTGGTGGTTATAGATGAGGGAAGGAAGGAGGTGGAGGGAAGGTGAAAGGGAAGGTGGAAGGGAAGGTGGAAGAAAGGTGAATGAAGGTTGAATGATGGTGAATGGAAGGTTGAAGGTAAGGGAAAGAGGTGTTAGAGGCGGATTAGGTGGAGGTGGAAATTGGTGGATATGGAAAGGAGGTAAAGGAAATGTTGGAGTTAGAAATGGGCGCATGTAAAGCAGGAGGAAATGATACCGAAGCTGAAAAGCCCAGTTACATGAGGGAAGCCAAAGGCGAAGAGGGCGAAACAGGACTGAGGGCGGGGGTCGAAACGAGACGAAAGACGTTGGTCGAAATGAGACAGACGCCTGAAATGTGTGATTGGGAAACGACGTCCACTCCGTCGCCAGTCGCACCTTCGCAGCCCCAACACAACACGATCTGACCCGAACCGAACCGACCCGAGGCCAGATTCAGCAGCTTCGAGGGCTTCAGGAAGTGGCCACGAGGTTGAGAGACGAAGGTAGATGAGAGGAGGAGAAGGAATTGGGAGAGAGAGATAGAGAAAGAGATTGAGCTGAGAATGGTAGGAAGAGACAGTGAAAGACTGAGTGAGATGAGATGAGAAGAGATAGAGATAGGGGAAGCCAGAGTCAGAGGAAGCCAGAAACAGAGAAAGACAGAGAGACGTAGTAAGACTGAGAGATAGAGGAAGACAGAGAGAGACAGAGGAAGGCTGTTGTGGCTTGTGGATTTTGCGGTCGAGCCGAGGATGACGACGTCTCCAGAACACTATGGCAAAAACAACGAAGGGACGAAGAACGATGAAGAACGATGGGACGAACGACGGAAGAGACAAACGAGGATGAAAGGGCGAAGTGACTAACGAGGGAAGAGTGTAACGAAGGACGAACAAGAAAGGGACGAAGAACGATGGAGCGATAGAAGGCTTCAAGCGAAGGATCCAACCGAATGGTCGAATAAAAGGGTCGAAAAGGAGTGAAGGGAATGGAAGGGGATGAAAGGGGATGAAAGGGGATGAAAGGAAAAGGAAGAGAAGGTGAAAGAGAATCGCAGTGAAGGGCAAATGAGTGTCTGAAGCAGACGATGGCTGGCTGAAATGAAATGAAATGTCCTGTCAGGGCAATTAACTTTATTAAATATCGATGCGGTGCCTTGAACGATGCGGTCTCGTTCGTTCTGTGGCCGAAAAGCGTGCGACTGACACTGAGATTGTCTCAATCTACCTTTCTCACTCTCTACCTCTCTCTCTCTCTTTCTCTGTTAAGCCGATTGACTATCTGACTGTTTGGGCTATCTGTCTGTCTGTTGGGCTATCTGTCTGTCTGTTGGGCTGTCTGTCTGTCAGTTAGTCGATCTGTCTGTCTGTCTGTCCATTCGCGGCCACCTGGGTGCAGGTGTGTTTGTTTTCACTCGTCCTTGCCGCGTCCTGGGCGAGGTATCCGTTGCGTGCGAAACTAATATTGGTTTTCGATCAATTTAAACGACGTCCAGGAGTCAAGCACGAGCCTCCCTACATCCAATCATCGTCCTTCCAACCCTTCGTCCTTCCAAACCTTCGTCTCTCCAACCCTTCGTCCTTCCAAACCTTCATCTCTCCAACCCTTCGTCCTTCCATCGAGTTATGGAGAGAAATCTCAAGCGAGATGAACTAATTGTCAGCTTGTTTCATCTTCCTCACTCGGTCACACTCACTCTCAGTCTCTATCTATCTTCCTTCCCTCTCTCCATCTCTCTCTCTGCCCCTTTCTCTCCTACTTCATCTCTCCCTCCCTCTTGTTTACTCTCGTTGGTCTCGTTCGCATCGATCTGCCGTCTGATAACGAGTCCGCATTATTTAATTAAGTTGCTGCAATCAGCGAAGTGTTTGCCTCGCGGTGTTTGTTTGACCCACTTTGCGGCCACTTTAACCCACCAACTACCGTCACCGTTAACCTCCTCTCACCCCTCCTCCCTCCTGACCACACCCACCTCACCCTCCATCCGTCGAGTTTAACTTGGATTTCCACACATTTATTGATGTTGCTCTTGAAATTACTTTCATCACAGATCACAATTCTTTAAGTCCGATAAATATTGACACGAGAATGAGTAATCGAGAATGAATGGGAGTGGGAGACTAAGAAAAGTGCAAATAGTGAAGCAGAGAGAGAAAGAATGGGGAAGAAATGACAAATTGATTTCGAGAATATGATTCAAGTCATCGAAGACCGTTGATAATGTGATTTCTTATATGACAAATGATGGAGGAAGATTCGCAAAAGAGATTATACAAGAAAATAACGATTTTTAGACTGGAATAAATAATGTTTAGTTTTAAAAACCTTAAGCTTAAGGCTAGAGACTTTCATATTTAATACCTATATACAAGAGACTATAAACTAATGGCCATAATTTCAACTAAATTAGAAATTTCAACATGTGAACCCCAGCGATTGTTAAATACCTCTTAAGAACCTCATTTAAATCTCCTGAACTCTCCACCAAAACTCATTAGGAAAACATTTCGAATCCTCTTCTCATAGAAATCCCTTTCAAAACTCAATTAGAACCAAATTAAACTTTTTCTCGCCTTTGAATGATAATAGAATTTTAATCGATGTTAATCAGAGTCCTATTCAAATAAAAACGAAAAACTTTTGGTTTCCCCGAACAAATGAGGCAAATGAACCAAAAAATCCTTCTCTTGGAATTATTAACTCTCCCTCTCTATCACTCTCTCTACCTCTCTATAACTATCTATTCGATAGAATTTCAAATATTTGCAAAATCAAATTACCAATTAACAGCTTTATAATCCAATTAAAAAAGAAACCAAATCAGAACCCATTCTTTATGCTGCCCACACAACCTTCGTCATATTTAAAAATTTTTTTTTACCCTTGTCTCCGCCTCTTTTGTCACACTTCTTCCTCTATCTCTCCTTCTCTCTCATTCTATGTCTCTCACTCGATGTCTCTCTCTCTCTATCTTTCTCTCTCTCTCTCTCTGTCTCTCTCTCTCTCTCTGCGAGACTAATTAAGTTAATGAAGGCCTCGCATCCACTTTCTGTTCCAGTCTACGATCGCACCCGAGTCGAGTCGGAGGTTCTGGAATGTGGAAGGAGTTGACTTCAAGCAATTTGTTTGCCTCTGTTTTTGACCCAACAACCCATCTCTTTCTCCCCCTCCTTCTCTCTTTCTTCTTCCCTCCTTCTTCCATCCTTCTCCCTTCATTCGCTTCAGAAACCGTATCCTTTGTCTATTCCTTCAGTTGTCTGTTTCATGTTCTGTTGTTGGTTGATCTTTTTGTGGCATTTTTTTTTTAGTGCAATGGTTTCCGTACTTTAAGTTTTTAGTTTTCACTTCCTTCGACTAGTTTTTCTTCTTACTCATTTGTTTTCTCCTTCCCTTTCGATGCTCCTTCTCTTTCGCTGCTCCTTCTCTTTCCATTCGTCCTCTTCATTCTCGGTAAACGTTTTATGCTTGAATATTTTTTCCCATTTCCTCTGATTTTTTAATGGGCTGCGACTTCGCCATTTGCCCACCTCTCTTTTCATCTTTTTTCGCCCACTCTTTGAACGCTATTTCACCCTCTTTTTCTTCCCCCTCCTCCTCCCTCTCCAGCCCATTCGACTAGATTTCTCCACTTTTGAAAACAACCTTTTCTAATTGAGATCCCAATTGAGAGAATTCTGTTGCACCAGCTACAAAAACAAAGTAAAAAAAAACCCCGAAGGAGTAGGAGCAGAAGAAAATAACATCGAATGCATCCGCCAAAGAAGACCTGGAAACAGCGAGAGCAACAGGAAATAATTGGAATTTCCTTCCCTTATTAAAAAGATATCTTTTACCTAACGGCTTCAATTTAACATAGGAAAATGTTCTTTAATTTCGATTAAATCGGAAAATGTTCTTTAATTTCGATTAAATCGGAAAATGTTCTTTAACTTCGTTTAAATCGAAGCAAGAGTGAAAAATGTCAGTCTTATAATGTATCGTAAAAAGTCAACTTTAGTCCTTTAAAGATCCTTCCGCCGACACTGACAAATGGCCTTCCTTTTCTCACACTCTCACTCCCTCCACCTTGCTTCAGAAACTTTCCATCAACAATAAACCTAATTCCTGCCAAAAGCCTCTCCTTCAACTTCTCTATCTTCTTCTTCCTCCTGACTCTGGCTCACGTTGTAAACAATAATTAGACAATCATCGTGAATCTCGCCGCCGCGACAGCCTCCGATTCTCGTCAACAGGTTTCTGCCAGAAGCATCCAATCTATCCATCCATTCAACCATTCATCCATCCATCCATCTCCAGCTCCCACTTATCCAACCTCCCTCACACCCCTTCGTCGACTTCGGCTGCCTGTCACCGAGGCTCATTAAAAGCTTCTCGCGCTCGCGTTTCAACTAAAAGAACACATTGGAGATAGAGATGGAAGGATAGGGAGGAGGGAGGAAGAGGGCGAGAGATAGAGAGGAGGATAAAGTGAAGGAGTTAGACAAGAATTGAATGAGGTAGAGGTAAAAAGATAGATAGCCAGAGATCGGGACGAGAGACAGACAGAGTTTCTATTTGACTATTAATAAAAGTTTCACGTGAACAACGACAGCAACCTGGCAACAAAGCGAAGGTGAGAGGGAAAATAGAGCGAGAGCTGGAGTGAGGATGGTGAGAAAAAGGATGAGGAGAATGAGGATGAAGAGATGGTGATAGAGGGAGAGAGAAGGAGAGAAGGGGAGAGAGAAAGTGAGAGGTGAAGAGCACAGTGAACACGAAAACAATTCAGCGATGACATAAATTTTGAAAAACTCATCAAAATTTCAAACGCGATGCAGCCCAGACGAGGGACCAAATGAAAGTGAGAGAAAGAGAGAGGGAGGATGGGTGAAAGAGAGAGGCCGGATGGGTGAAAGGGAAAAGAGATGAGTGAAAGAGAAAGAGAGAAAAAGAGATTGAGTGAGTGAGGTGAAAACATAATTAAACTTTGTGACAGTTTGCGACAAAGCCTGTAGCCGGATGTCAGCTTTTGGCCGCCATTAAAAATGATTAATGATCATTAGTGAAATCGAATTTGGGCAACAATAACAAAGTAACAATAACAATATAGCAAAAATACAACAACAAGAACAAAAACATTAACCCCATAAAATTACAACCTCATCAAATAACAAAAAAAAAGAACACTATACAAGAACAACAACATTATATAAGAACAAAAACATTATACAATAACAACAACAACAACATTATACAATAACAACAACAACAACAACATTATACAATAACAACAACAACAACAAAAACATTGATCAACAACATCGACCATCGAAGGCTGTCGTCAACGGAAACGGAAATAGAAACTGTTACAAGTGCCGAAGGACATTTTTAATGCTGAAATCAAGGCGACTCCTGGAGGTCGAGCAATCGACGGACAAACGACCGGACAGACGGATGGACGGACGGACGGATGGACGGACTGATAGAGAGACGAAATAAACGATGGACGGACGATGAAAACGATGGACGGACGATGCAAACGATGAATGAACCCAACGGACAGAAAGACAGACAGACGATTGGACAGACAGCTAGGCAAATAATGAAGCCCTAATCCGGAGCTCAGGGAACTCATTTAAAACTCTCACAGACGACGAGGTGGAAACGAGCTGGGATGGAGAAAGGTGAAGAGAATAAGAGAAGGTGGAGAGAGAAAGAGAAGGAGGCGAGGCGAGGCGAGGAACACAAAGGGCGAGAGAAATGGAAGGAACCAAGAGGAAGGAGGTGAGAGAGAAACAGGTGAGGGAGGAAGGTGATGAGATGAGGGAGGAAAGGTGAACACGAGCGGAGAAAGATGAGCGCAGGAAATAGTGCGATGAAGAGGAAAATAGACCAGACCAAACCAGAAGCCAAAACGGATGGTTGAGTCGGTAGAACAAGGGCGAAGAAGAAAAACAGGGCACAGATGATACGCAAGATTACGGAGGACAAAGTAGAGCAAAAGGCGGGGGAGATGATGATGAGGAAGATGACTGCGGAGATTAGGGAGAAAACTGCGGGTGGAGGAAATAAAGACAGAGGACCAGAAAAGAAGTTAAGAAGTGGACAAGTTAGAAGATAGAAAAGGACTTGAAGGAAGTTAAGGCAGATGGACAAAGTAGTAGAAGAAGTGGGAACGTAAAGACAGAAGGATGAGGGAAATTTAAGATAGAAGACAGAAAAGAAGTAAAGAAGTGGGGAAGTAAAGATAGAAAAGGACTCTGACAAGAAAGAATGTGATACCGAAGGAGATGCAAAATAAAATTACGAAGAACCACGATGAAGAGAACATAGGCCGATAAGCGAGGGAATAGAGTGGAGATTGAGGTGGAAGGAGGATGGAGGAGGTTGGAAGATGAAGCGACAGGAGGAGGAAGATGAGAAGCCGATAACGGACTCCATAAACATCACAGGACAAGTGAGAAATCAAGTGCAAGTAAAACTGAGGGGAGTAAGGAAAATAAAAAGTGAGAGTTAGAGTATGATGGCCAGAGAGAGAGAGGCCAGGGAGAGGGATAGATAGAGAAGGAGAAAAAACGAGAGTTAGAAAGAGTAAAAAAAGAAAAAACGAGAGTTTGAATGTGAGAGAAGCAGAAAGATTGAGAGTTAGAATGTGAGAGAAGCAGAAAAATGAGAGTTAGAAAGAGTGAAAAGAAGATAGAACAAGCGTTGGAATGAGATAAAAGAAAGCCTGTAAAGGGAACTCAATGAATTGAATGGGGAAAAAAACCGTAACTTTTCATGTTGATTAAACCGAGCCGAGTGCCAACCAGTCCACCGGACTCAGGGGGATTCCCAACGTGGCTCTGACGCGAGTTCCACGAGTTCCATGAGCTCCACCCGATACCCTCCAACCAACGAGCGACGACCAACCGTCCGACTGACATTTGTTGGAGTTTCTTTCACAAATTCAATTCCCGAAACTAGCGACCGAGGGAGGGCTGGAGAGAGAACGAGAGAGAGAGAAAGATAGAGAGAGATGGGAAGTTTGTGTCATAAACGCGACTAAACAAACTAGCGCGAGCTTCACTGGAAGCGAAGTGCTTTGGCTTCACTTTGAACGGGCTCCCGGAAGTCAACCAAAGGATCGGGGGAAGGCGAGAAGATGAAGAGAATGAGAGCAAAGGACGAGAGATGAAGGATGAATGGAACAAGGGACGAAGGACGAGTGATGAAGGGAAAGAGTTGAACAGGATAAAGGACGAGAGACGAAGGACAAGAGACGATAGAGACCAAGAGTGAGATGAGCGCAAGTGACGCAGGAAGCAACTGCTTCTGTTAAGTAACTTGCATTTTAATTGCAGCCTCCCTCGTTCATCGTCCTCTTCTCCTTTATCTTCCATGCTCGTCCCTCTTATCTGGCATCTATTTCGCTCTTCGCTGTCATATCCTTTACCATTCCCTTCTCCGCCCTCCTCTTTCTCTCTTGTCTGCGATCATCTTTCATCATCCCAACCTCTTTCCTCTCTCAACCTCTTCTCTCTCATCACCCACCCTCTTATCCTCCATCCCCCTCAGTCGTTATCTCCATCGCCTTCTCGCCTTCACGTCGTTCGTTTTCAGCTTGCTCGTTAATGAACTTTTTTGTTGACGACAATTAAAGGACGCAGAACTTCACGCAGGATGTTGCCCAGGACAGGATGCGAGGCAACTGTTTTTATCCCTACCTCTCACTCTCTCTCTCTTGTCCTCCTCTTTCCCTAGTCCTCTGTCTCGTTTCAAGCGAGAAAAACAACAAAAAGGCACGAAGCAAGGTTTCTTTAAAATTTTCAAGTTTTGTCATGAAACTCGCGTCGAGCTGAACGTTCGTTCACGGCAGCCGCCACCAACTGTTGTCCTTTCTTGTCTACCTCCCTCTCTCCGTTCCTCCTCCTTCTTCTTCTTCTCCTCCATCCTCTTCTTCGTCATCTTCTGACTTTTGTTAACCCCAATATCCTAGACCATAAAATTCAGTTGTTGTTTCATTAAAAACAACCGAATGGGGGGAGGGAAAACAATTTTCAGAAAATTATAAAAATCCTACGGCTAGGGAGAAATTTAATTTTAGTCAAAATTCACACTTTTTTCACTGGAATCACTTGAAAAATTAATTTTCATCCAGTCCTCTCGATCCTTTTCTCTCTCTCTCTCTCTCACACACACTCTCTTTCTCTCCCTCTCCCTCTCTCTCTCCTCAGTCTGTGGACCTCGAGACGTATGAGCGACGTGTGAATTTCGTTGAAATTTCAAATTAAATTATTTCAATAGAAATATGACGAAATTAAAAAAAAGAGGGAACATAAAAATCACAGCGAAAGAAAGAGAGATATACAATGAGATAGAGAGAGAGAAATATATAAAGAGATAGAGAGAGAAAAAACAGAGCTATTGAGAGAAAGAGAGAGAAAGAAACATAGCGAAATATTGAAAGAACAAGAGTGAGAAAAAGCTAATGATTAAAAACGATCAGTCAAAATCTAATTTCGTTTCGTCTCGTCATCGTTCAAAAAAGGCGACACTCACACATGGATATTAAAATTTGTCCCTCACACACACACACACAGACGACGACAACGACTCCGGTATTTTACAGTAACCGCCAAACACACACACACTCACAACTCACACACATTCAACTCACTCACAATAACATATACACTCTCATGTAATACCGAGAATTGTTTGCACGTCGGTGAGAATTTCGTGCATGTTTTGCATTCAGGCGTTTCTGTTTGTGTTTGCTCTGGTTTGGCTCCAACATTTTATCTATGGCTCGTTATCGAGACACACACATACACACATAGTCATCTTTTTGTAATACACATACATACATTTTTACCAACACACACATACAGCCACGTTTGCCATCAACACACACTCACTCTCAGATATTCGCACACACGAATACAACCTGGGCCAAAAGATGCCAGCGAAGCCATTCAGCGGAATGTCAATAGCAGCGAATCCTCCCTCTTGGCCTCTTTGAGACCTCTTCATTCTCCTTCACCTCCCTCTTCTCCATATCCTTCACCTCCTTCTTCTCCTTCTCCACCTTTTCCTGCCTCAGCCTTCCGCCTTGCCACGCCCCCTTTATCTCGTCAAGGAAGTCTTCTTCATCTTCCTCTTCACCTCGCCCTCTTCTTCTTATTCTTGTTGTTAATAATATTCTCTCGTTGTTGTTTTTGTCATTGTTGTTGTTTCCTGTCATATGCCCGCTCAATGGATTCCTAATGAAAATAGAAAAGTGACTTAGCAACAACAACAACAACAAAAACTATAAAAAATAAACACTGTCAACATGAGAGGGGGACGAGTGGGAGAGAGAGAGAGAGATACAAATTGAAAAAGTACTTGAAAAACACTCGAGTTAATATTGCAGTCACTTATCGTTGTTGTTTGTTGCTTTTGATGTTTTTGTTTTTTGTTGTTGTTGTTATTTTTGTTCTTATTGTTTTTGTTGTTGTTGCTGTAGTTGTTCAAGTTACTTTATCGCCATTATTCATTCATAATAACAATAATGCACCCATTGAAATACACAAACACACACACATAGACATGCAGGACTGACACACATACACACGAAGATAGAGAGACAGACATAGAGTCAGATAGAAAAAGAGATACACATATATACACACGGACAGACAGTAGGACGGACACACAGACAGACACCAGGACGGACGGACGCTCGATGGAAATTGCAACGCATTCGCGGCGTTCAAAATGAAAGCGCTTCCGCTTCGTAAACAGCTAAACGGCCACGCCTCCTCCTACTTCCCTCCTGCCCCCTTTTTGAAACCCACTCACACCACGAAGCACAAGCAACACACCAACACATGCAGACGACAGCAGCTGGGAGCAACGTCTAATGATGCCGTGAATGCACGACTCAAAGGATGTTCGTGTGGCTGCTCGTGTTCGTGTGTGAGTGTGAGTTGAGTAGGCTCATGTGTGCGTGTAAACATTGGCTCATGTCGTGGTGAGAATGTGTGCAGCAGGCTGTTGTGATAAACGTGTTGTAGTTGTTAAATGTTGTTGTCGTTGTCGTTGTTGTTACTGTTGCTAATGATGCCAATGCGTTGCTGACGCTGATCGTAAATGAAAAACGAAATGATTTCGAATGTTTGCATGACTCGTACTGAATGGCAACATACACTAACAACCACACGCACACAAACAGAGGGAAATGTTCTCCATACAGAGGGACATAGACACACATACATGCCCACCACATAGAGACAACCCCAGCCTCATACGAGGACATCGAAGTAAAATTTTTTATGACGATTTTTTTATGTCAATTTTTTTTATGACAATTTTTCACCCAGTTGTGAGACGAATCGAGTGGTTGTCTTTTTGTTGTTGTTTTTATTGTTGTTAGTGTTGTTTCATTTAAGGCGTGTATTGTTTGTGACCATGATGTTGTTGTTGTTATTTATTTATACATTGTTCCTGCTAATAAGCTTTTCCACTTGACGATAAAATCCTTTTTATAAACTTCAATTGAATGAATGAAGTTGTTCAATTGAATCAATGCGGAAATCAGAATTTCTACTTTTGTGATTTACGGTAAAAAGTTATGGATATAAACTGAAACAAATTGTGAGTAAATTTGTGAAAAATTTAAATATAAAAAATTGGAGATAAAACCTCGTTAAAAAAATTCATGAGAAAAAAATCGTCAGAAAAGAAAAAAATGCATGAGAAAAAATACGTTAGAAGAAATTCGTTAAAAATTCGAGAGAAAAAATGTTTCACATTATATTCGCTTGAAAAAATGCATGCGAAAAAATTCTTCAGGAATATTTTATTTCAACAAAATTATTTCGAAAAATTTAGGTGAAAAATATGTGATAAAATTGTTAACCAAACAAATTTTTTAGAATAATTTCTTTAAAATAAATACAATTCTTGAAAAAAGTATAAAAAATTCTTTGATAAACTACTTTAACAAAAATCATTTGAAAAATCTGAAGATTTAATTATGATCAAATTCTCCTGATCCTGAAAATCCCAAAAGCCTCATCATCTACACGATGAGAAACGAAGACGATAAATTGGAACCAGAACCGAGGGCGTTATCGACGCCTTCGCTGGACACGCCCACCACCCTCAGACCTGTGACTGTGTGACACAAAATACGAGATTCCAACACGAAGACTTTACAGAGGAATGATGGAATGGGGCTGGGGAAAAGAAAGAAAAAGATGTAGAGTGATGGGGAATGTTGTTGCTGAAAAATTGTGTCAATTCATTTCCTTCACGGCTGACCAGAGTTGGAGGCGTAAATGTTCTTTTATATTTTCTGTCTTTATATTTTTTGTCTTTAAATTTGTTGCCTTAAATTTTTTTGGCTTTTCATTTCGTCTCACTGCATTTACATTTATTCCATTCTTTTATCTTTATATTGTTGGCTTTCAATTTTCTGTTTTAATAGTTTTATTTCCTTAGAATATTTTTTTCTTTAAATTTTTATTGTTTAAATTTTCTTAATTTTGTTTTAATTTTATTTTAAATTTAAACGTTTTTATTTTTTTGATTTTTCTTCAATTTTTGTTTTCTAATTTTCGCCTACTTTATAATTTTTCCTTTAAATTTTCTTTCTTTATATTTTTGTCTTGAATTTTTTCTTATTTTTTTCCTTCATATTTAGTCTAATATTTTTATATTATATAAAATATTATTTAAATATTTTTCTCATTCTTTTGCCCCAATTTTTATTTATTTTTTTTTGTTTTTTTTTTATATATTTTCTTGCCTTATTTTTGCATTTATTTTTCGGAGATTTGTGAGAGTCAATTAAATTCTGGCGTCCGAATGAAGGACATGTCACAATTTGACAATTTGGCCCAGAACGATGGCTTAAACGTGTTCAAAGTGAGTCCAATGATTGACGTCGACTCAGTGGACATTAAAAAAGATGGGCGAGGGAACATTTCAAATCTTTATTTCATGGATCCCTTTTGAGATTTTTCTTACTTATTCTTTTTGTCTTTTGTCTTTGTTCTTCCTTCATCCTTAAGCTTCCCTTTTCCTCCCTCAATGCTTTGGTTTCACTTTTACTCCTTCAATCTCCTTCCTTTTTTACCTTCATTCTTCTTCTTCGTTAATTCATCCTTAATTCTTGTTCCTTTTTCTCCTTAATTCTTCTTTCTTTTTTCTCCTACATTTGGAAACATGTTGGCTTGAAATCCCTTGAGCTCCTCAATAACCTCGGACTGTCTCTCTCAATAAATCGTTCTTCTTCTTCGGCCTTTGACTCTCTCCAACCTTTCACACTATCCTCCCTTTCTATTTCACCTCCTTTGCCTTCCCTCTGCCCTTTTATTCATCCTCCTTTTATTCACTCCACTCTCTCTCTCTCTCTCTCTCTTTATCCTTCAACCCTCCTATCCCTTGTTTTAGAATTGAATATCGCTCAAACGTCACGTGAAACGATTTAATTCCAACTCTCATGGCAATCGACAGCAGGATACAATCCGATTCTCTTCTCTCCTCTCCTCTCTATCCTCTTTCAACCTCTCCCTATATCTCTGCCTTCTCTCTACTACTGTCATACCTCTCTCCTCATCCCTCACACTCATCCCTTTGTTCTGCATTCGTTGCAGTTGGCTTTGACTGTTTTGCCGGTGTGAATGTGTTGTGTAAATGTGTCGACTCAGACGACACCGTGAGAAACGATTTCAATTAAAAATCCCTTCTCATTAAAAGTTCCACTGGCAAACCAAACCAAACTTTGGCGACGCGAATGCGAACGGCTTAAATTCACGGGTTTCTGGCGACGCCCTGCTTTTTTCAGAGAGGGCGAAGGATGGTAGATGGAAGGGCGAGGGATGGTAGAGGGAAGAAAAGAGTGCGATAGAGCGAAAGGAGATAGGAAGAGAGTTAAAGGTAGAAAGGTTCCATAAGTCACTCATACGCCATGTGGAGCGATCGCTCTTTGGATGCAGCTCCCATTAAAGTTGATGGAATCGCGCGCATCTGCCACGGTGAATCCTTCTCCACATGTTCTCGATTCTAGTTCTATCTCCACCTTTGTCACTATCTCTCTTCTTTCTCAGTCTATCTCTCTCTATCTCTTCTTTCTCAGTCTCAGTCCCTCTTTCTTTGTCTATCTCTCTGTCTTTCTCTCTCTCTCTCTCTCATGCCCCAGTTTCATTGGAAAACAATGGCAGACGAACGAATGGAGCTTCATTCAATGCAAGAGACTCTTCAAGTGTATGTGTGTGTGTTTAGCTCACACATGTGACCAGGTGAAGGTGCATGTATTGGTGTGTGTTTTTGTGTGTGTGTCTGTGTGTCTTTGTGGTTCTTTTGTAATGCGATGAGCCGAACCGAGACCGAGGCCGAGGAGGAGTGTCGATGGGTTTTAAACAGATTCGGTTCAGCTTCATTTGCGAAATGCTGCGGTTTCATTTTGAATGCACGAGGAGCAGAGTCAACAACAACAACAACGAAACAACAATGACAAAAACAACTACAATGACAAAACCAACTATATAGAGAGAGAAAGTCAATGAGCTTAAGAGTGAGAGAATAAAAGAGTAAGAGAGGTGGATTGGCGCTGAACAAGAAAAGTAAACAGAAGGCGAAAGCTTATTATTTGTTTGTTTGTGAGTTTTTCACAGAAGAAAAACAACAACAACAATAGGAAAACAACAACAAAAACAATAGACAAACAAAAACTCCCTAGCTCAAGTACAACAATGAGATAAACAACAACAACAAAAAATGAGTTCAACAACAGCTATAGCAACAATAATAATACCAGTTACAAGAATAATAACAGCCACAACAATAATAATAACAAGAACTACAACAATAATAACAATAACAATAATAATAACAAGAACTACAACAACAATAATAATAATAACAAGTACTACAACAATAAGAATTACTACAACAACCACAGATGAGATGGTGAAAAATAAAACAAAAAGACAACAAAACAAAAATAAAACAATGCAAGAGAAAACAAAAATAAAGGAAAACCAAATGAAGGAAAACAAATGAGAAAAAAGCAAACGGAATGAGATGAAAAAACACATTAACTGAATGACACGGATATGAGGCAAAAACAACAACAAGCAACAACAGAATATTAACAACAACAACAATAATAGTAGCAAGAACAATAAGAATAATAGTACCAAAAACAATCATATTAACAAAAAAAAAAATAATTATACCTAAAACAACAATAATAGTACCAACAAAAAGAAGAATAATACTACTAAAAACAACAAGAAGAATACCAACAACAACAAATACCAAAAGCTACAACAACAATATTAAAAAACAACAAAAATAATACGAACAACAAAAATTCTACGAACAACAAAAATATTACGAACAACAATGGTATGAACAACATCAACAAGAACAAAAATAATATCAACAACAGAAGTACTATGATCAACAACAAAAGTAAAATGACCAACAACAAAAGTACTATGATCAACAACAACAACAATGATATGACCACCAACAATATTATTAACAACAACAAAGAAAACCATCGACATCAACGCATGGTCCATCAAGTCAACCACCAGCCACAACCACACACACACACACAAACACATACACAAACAGCTCTCGAGTGGAAAGGTGTGAGAGTATGAGAGTGTGAATGTATTTGGGTTTGTGTGTGTGAAAAGCAAACAAGTTGCCGCAAACTCTTCTTCAACATTGTCAAAGACAAACAGAAAAGTGTGTGTTTGCCAAAACAACAACAATAACAAAAACAACAATGACATGGCCAACAATCTGAACAATAACCACAAGAGTTGGAGAGAGAGAGAAACAACTAGGGCGAGGTGGAGAAGAGAGAGAACTGGGGGAAGGAGAAGAGTTTGAGCCATGTGCGAAGTCGAGAAATTACTTTTATTATTGTTGTTTTTTAATTTCAAACTAATTTCGCAGCCTCATCATGGCCGCCAGCCACGTTTGGCCAAAATGGCCGCCAAAAAGGATCCAATGAGTGGGCGATGGGGGAGAGGGGAGGAAAGAGAGAAGGATGAAGAGGAGAAGTATGAAGTGGAGAAGGATGAAGTGGAGAAGGATGAAGTGGAGAAGGATGAAGTGGAGAAGGACGAAGTGGAGAAGGATGACGAACGGGAAAATGACGAAGGCGAAAAGGACGAAGTGGTGAACACACCAAAAAACGCAATCAAATATAAGTTTTGTTCACGCATTTCTCCTGT
This sequence comes from Coelopa frigida, assembly GCA_017309665.1. Taxonomy (NCBI): domain Eukaryota; kingdom Metazoa; phylum Arthropoda; class Insecta; order Diptera; family Coelopidae; genus Coelopa; species Coelopa frigida. The sequence goes on from CM029561.1 coordinate 7,135,629, forward strand.
TCTCGTTCTCTTTCATTCGCTCAACCGCCCTCGTCCTCGGACACAATCAATCCACGCCCACCTCTCGTTTTTTGGGGCCTTAATATTGTGTGAATGTGTGTGTTGTTATGTGTTTGAGTATTTGTTTGTGTGAGTGGACGCCATTTTTTTTTTTTTTTGTCTGAAGGGCCTTTTGAAAGCCGCAAAGCCAACACATGCTGCCAGTTGTTGTTGACCTTATTTTGGGGCCATGTTATTGAAAGCCTGGAGGTCGAACAAAAAAAAAACCAAAATATAATAAAAAAAACCCTGCCTTTGACACCCACATTTTTCTCATTTTTTTGGTAGTGGTTGTTGTTTTAATTGGAATTGTTGTAGTTGCTTTTGTTTGAAATGTTGTAATTGTTATTTTTTGAAATGTCCTTAAAATTTTGTTCTTTGAATTGTTGATTTTTTTAAATTTTGTTTTCACTGAATCGTTGTTATTGTAGTTTAAATTGTTATAAACGTTTTTGTTGTAGTTATTTTTTTCTGCACATTTTTTTTTCTTAAAGTATATTTTTTTTTGTTGCAACCTTTATTTTTTTTTGTTTTTCCAACATTGTGTTTTTTTTGCTGTCGCTGCTCATTTCCTTTATTTTGATTAATTAAATGTTTGCCCAGCTTGCCGTCAACTGCTGTTGCCACCCTTTTCCGTCCCCTCTCCCCCCTCATCTCGTTTCCGGCAGGACCTCAATCGACGAGATTCGTTTCCCAAGCCCTCGACCCCTCTCCTGACCTTCACTTAACCCCCCACTACCTTCAAACGTCCCTCTTTTTGGACTCACAAAGGACTCAAGTGCAGCTGCTGCCTTTTGTGCGTTTTCATTTCGCGTTTCGTTTTTTTTGGCTGCTGCTTCCACCGGTGTTTTTTAATGTTGTTGTTGTAGATCGTTTTGTTGTGATTTATTTTTTTATCGTTCGTTTTTTTTGGTCAATCTTATGTTGTTGTCGATTGTGATACGCGAAAAAAAATTCAGCGTTTTTTAATGATTTATTAAAAAAAACGAAAAGAGCAACAACAATGACAACAACAACAACGCTAACAAGGACTGCAACAACAAAAAAGATACCACTAAAGATGGCGCGTCCAAGCGGAAGCCATCCACATGGCTGGCTCCGACGTCCGTCCGTCCGTCTGTCCGTCGTTCACACGATGAATTTAAACCCTTTTTTTTCGTTGGTCGGTCCGTGGGATTTCGGAATTTATTGGCTCTCGACGGACCACCTGACGGCCTGATTCTTTTGACCCGTAGTCAACCACCTCCCACCCTTTTTTCCAGACCACATTCCCTCCCTCACCCACCGAGACCGAACCCTCTTCCCTTCGACCCCAGGCCACACCCTCTTCCCTCCGCCCTCACCTGGGCCACTCGCTCCGGCCCGTTTCTGACACCGTGGCGTGCGCCGCAACGTGATCAGCATCTCCCGTGGCTGTTGTCAGAGTCAGCGCCCGAGTTGACAGTTGACGGCACGCGCCGTCAGGTGCCGACCCCGCCCACCGTTCGTCGTTCACTGCAACCACTCGCCATCTACGCCCACGATGCCTCATCCTCAACCGCGAAGCCTCGTCCTCGCCCTCAACCTCGATGCCTCGTCCTTGACGAGCCCCAACCTCGTTGCTGCCAACCTCGTCGCCCCCAACCTCGATGCCTCGCCCTCGGTTTTTCCTCCTCCTCCCCTGGGTCATCGCATTCGGCGGATTAAAGTTTACCGGTAGAAAGTCGAGTGAAAATCGTGTGGTTGAACGTCAAACAATGACAAACAAGCGCACCTTTCTTTCATGATTCATCCCTTCGTCCCGTTCATTCTTCTTGCCTTTATCCTTCTTCCCTTCATCGTTGTCCACTTCATCCTTCTCTCCTTCATCCTTCCCCCTTCATCCTTCTTTCATTCACAATTTTCCTCGTCATTCTTGTCCCCTTGATCCTTTAGTCCACTCTTCATCCTTCTTTTCTTCATCCTTCCCCCTTCATCCTTCCCCCTCCATCCTTCATCTTTTCACCCTTCTCCCCCTCACACCGATTATCCTCGCTGGCCTCCTCCTCAACCTGTTCTTCCTTCCCCTTCCTTCTCTTCTCTCCTTCTCTTCCCTCCCTCTCTTCCCACTCTCCCTTCCTTTGGGATCTTCTCTCCTCTTCTTCTTCTCTGGTCGTCCAATGTGTCAGCGTTGATTACCTTTCTATCTATCTCCATCACACTCTCTTCCTCTTCGTTCTCTAGTCATATCAAAGTGTATTTTGCGGTCAGCTGCGAGTTCCTTTCACTTCCTCTTCACTCGTCCTCTTCCTTCCCCTCCACTCCTCGCCCTCCTCACCGACAACCAAAACTCCAACGAATCCTCCGCCGGGACATCTGCGGCTCAGTGCAAATGACTTCATTTTTCGTTTTCGTCTTCTTCCCTCTGTCAAAGCTCTTTTCAATCTCTGACAGCCAGCCAGCGTGTGCTGAGCATAAGGACAAAAAAAAAGGATTATTGCTTTAATCTGGATTACGGACTACGTTCAAACTTCGTTCTCTCCCCCTGCTGCCTTTTCATGTCTTTCCTATCGTCCACTTGTGCGACCAGAACCAGGACCAAAAAACGACCAAACCATTCGAACCCTTCGACAGCCGAAACATATTGACTTCGTCATCCGTCGTCCCTGCGGCAACGAACATAAGCCTCATAATGGGAAGTTTTTCACCAGACGCCTCTTCGACCCTTCGTCGCCTCTTCGTCTTAAACTCACTCGCCTTCGTCCTTCAACACACTCCCCTTCATCCTTTGACTCACTCACATCAGTGGAGAAATGTCCTTCCAGGACGATTCGTTTCGGTTCGCTTTGATTCAGCTCAGTTCGGTTCGATTCTGCCTGTGGCCGAAATATGTAAATCTTTGGCGTCAATTTATTTGGATTTTAATTGATTTCTCTATCGAAGTTCCTGACGGCGACAGCGCCATCGACAATGGCGACAATGTCGACAACAATGGCGGCGATGACCAAATCGACGATGACGACGACTCCTGACACTTTAATTGAGTATTCATTTCACGCCGATGGCCCGGAGGATTCCGTCATTGATCATGGTCATTGTCCACTTCAATGGAATGAACGACGTCGTCCACGGTGGAAAGCTTCTCATATCTGATTTTATTGCGGATCGAGAGTGGGGAACCGATGAGAACTTAGAGAGGGGAAATTAGGGGAACTAAGAGAGGAGAAATGAAGAGAACGCAGTGATTAAAAAAAAAGAAAGTACAATTTAGAATGAGAAAACGATTGGAACTCAGAGAGAAGAAATGAAGGGAACTGAGAGAAACAAAACGATTGGAACTTCCTCATGATTGAACCATTTTTTTATTCCATTCAAACAACTTTGGTGATAGGCAGAAGTAGGGATGTGGGAGATAAACTGAGTGGGCGTAGGTGTAAATATGAAGCATCCAACATTGAAAACGAAGTCAAAAAGGTCTAACAGGGTTCGATTGTTGGTAGTCACATGTAGGATAGTCAATGTAGTAATAAATTACTATTGACTAAAGTGTGAAAAAGGTATTAAAGTGGTAAAATGTGAAAAAAGTTAAAAGAAACAAACTCGGAAAGAATGTAATTTGAATTGAAAAAAAAACTTACATCGATATGAAATGAGAATGTTGGATTTCTCTTTCAACAAAGCTTTATTAAATCTGAAAGATTAAAAAAACAAAATAAAATAAGTTTGGAAAATGTAAATTTTTTTACTTTTGAAAATTTGAACTACATTTATGGAAAAACTTTTTTTTTTGTATTAGGTATAAGAATTTTACATATGAAAATATATTTTTTTATTTCAAAAATATTATAAAATAAAATTGTATAATTATAATTTCTCTCTACGACCATTTAAATAATTCAAATTTTTTGACAAAATAAAAATAGTAACTGTATTTTGAAGAGATAAACACAATTTTATATATTTAAAATAATTAAAATCCAATTTTAAAATATAAAAAAAATTATATTTATCACTTGAGCCCATAACCAAATAAATTACAGGTTGTATAGAGATAACCTGGGAAGTTTTTTATTTTTTTTCCAATTTTCTATTTGTTCATTAAATTTATTATTCTCTGAGGAAAACCACTCAAGAAGCCACTATCGCTATCTCTCTTTCTCTCTATCTCTCTCTCTTTCTAACTCCATTTCTTTCTTTACGTGAATGTGAAGGAAAATCGGTTTCGTTTCACTGCGAATCTGGCTTCGGTTGAGGTTGTCATCTCGGTCCATGTTCGAGGTAAACGAAGCACATCTGTTGCATCGCCACGATATCGAATTATTTCGCACAAATTCCTAGAATCATTCTCAGCCTCTCTGGCTTTCTCCTTCTATCTACCTCTCTCTCTCCCTCTCTCTCTCCCTCTCTCTCTACTCCTCTCAAAATGTATGTCTCTTCCTTCACAGTTGAGATAAATAAGCTTCATCTTCTTCTTCATATTTGTAGTTGTAGGTGCCGTTTGCAAAATAGTTCAGAAGTGAGAGGGAAAAAGAGAAAAGTGAGAGGGGAAAGAGAGAAAAATGAAAAGGAAAAGAAAGGAAAGTGAGAGGAGAAAGAAAAGAAAGTGAGAGGAGATATAGAGGTAAGTGAGAGAGGAAATAGACAGGAGAGAAAGAGAGAGGGAGAGAACGAAGAGCAACCGCAAGCTGCACTAAATCAATTTTCCATGAAATTTCAAAACAGCTAAAATAAGTTAGGTCTTTCCGTCTGAGGGTGGTTGAGGGTTGAAGAGACCGTGGTGAGGGGGAGTTTCAGAAAGGTGAATAACGGTAGAGGTGGGAAAGGTGGGAGGATGGTTGCAAAGTGGGATTACGCCGGAACCGGAAATGCACGACTGCAGAAATTTCCAAGCGAAATCAAATTTCAAACTTAGAACTTAATTTTCGAAATGAAGTTTATTTTTGCCACCGTCGTCGCACAGTCGGCACAGCTGCCGGCTACGCAACAACAACAACTATTTCGCCAACAAAATATCTAAAACAACAATACAACAACACCACCACAAGGACAAAACAACAACAACGATAAAACGTTGACTTGTCGGCAACGAAGTATTTCAAAAACCATCGACGAAGAAGAAAAAATCAGTGCATAGTTTTAGGATGCCACATTCGATAGTTTGTCGATATAGGGAAGAGGCAAACAACAACAAACAAATAAAAAAAATTTCAAAATTTTAAAAATTATTTTTTTTATATTTTTGTTAAAACACAAAAAATATTCAAAATTAAATAGAATGAAATATTCAAAAACTAACAATGATCACAATAACAAAACAACAATTCTTGCAATAACAACAACAACAATTACAAGAGCTGCGAAGGAAGATAAAGTATTGTGAACATGTGCAAAAAATACCTTGAGGTAATTTTCACGATAGAGTTGAGCAGGGATTGTTATAATTATGAAAACGATAACAAAAACCAGTAGAAGAAAATAATCAACAGCAGTAGAAACAACATCAACAATAACAACAACAACAACATCCACAATAACAAAAACAACATCAACAATAAAAAAAACAACACAGTATTCAACAATAAAAATAAAAACATTAATAAAAACAAACAACAACTCGAACAACAAAAATAGGTCATTAAATTAATGCACAAGTAAACAAGCGTATTTAAATATTCAAAAAATAGTGAGAGAGAGAGAGAGAAAGTCGCACTAAGGTCAGAGTGAGAGGGGGGACTGAAGTTAGAACGAGAGGGAAATAAAAATGAAGTCAGAGCCGAAGCGGACGTGAACGTGGCAGCGGAAACAACGCCGCACTTCCGCTTCCGGCATTGGCCCAACCCAACCGAACGCAACCCACGCAAACTTCGTTATTTGCGAATTTAGTTTCGAGGTAATTTCATTACCAGTCGCCAGCTAGTGGAGGCCGGAACACCTACGACCCCCATCTTCCGACCCCTTTCTGCCCTCTTCCGCTCCCTACCACCCCCCCTACCACCCCCCTTCCACCCCCGTTCCACCCCTCTTCCACCCCCTTCTTGGTCTTCCTGCACCTGGCAGTCGGCGTCAAGTTGATGTCAGAGGCCAAGCGGTTGGCAAATTGCGGCCCACAATCGAATTAAGCTTAACTGTTTAGCAGGCTTCCTTCAACCTCATCATCATCAACCTCATCATCGTTCTTTTCAACCTCATCATCGTTCTTTATCAACCTCCTAGACCACTTTCTAACCTCATTCTAACCACATTCTTCCTTCACTTGCAGGTCCACACAATCGTTGAATCCATTGGTGAGAAACAGTGACCAAGGACGAGGATAAGGATGCGTCACGCCCTTCACTAGAGCTGATCCTTGAGGGAAAGGAACGGAAGGGAACGTAGGTGGGAAGGAAGATAAGAAGGAAGGAGCAATCGAAGGAAGGAGCATTCGAAGGAAGGAGCATTCGAAGGAAGGAAGGAAGAAGAAAAAGTAAGAAGGAAGGATCATCTTCGTCATCGCCAAACCTCGTCGTGTTCATCATCGCTGAAAAATGTCGACAATCGCTGGTGGACCTGAGGACGACCTCGAGCTGTTGGATGGGGCGAACAAGACGGACACGATCTTCTCCATCAAGCCCGATTTCATCACTCAGTGGTAAGGCTATTGAACCTTCAAAAATATCTGCCATTGACCTCTTTCCATTCTCACTCTCTCTCCTCGCAGGCGCCTGAAGAAGGAGCGCGAGAATCTCTGCAAATCGATCTACAATCGCTTCGTGAAGCACAACGACTGCAAACGGCTGCTGGAGGCCCACCTCTACCGCCCCTTTCTGGGCCTGGCCGACCACAACAACAACATCAACAACAACGCGGAATTATCAGCCCTCTGGAGCCCTGAGGAGTTGGAGCAATTGCTGTTGTCTTATGGTAACGATAGCTTAAATGGCACTGATTTGGAGCGAGCGAATGGATCGGCAGCCATCACCGAGGGTCCCGCCCTCGTCCTCCCACCCTTCGAGTTGTGGCAGACGATCGCGATCGCCGTCTGTCTGGCCATCTGCATCATCCTCACTGTGGGCGGCAACATTCTCGTCCTGTTGGCCTTCATCGTCGATCGGAACATTCGGCAGCCGAGCAACTATTTCATCGCCTCGTTGGCTGCCACAGACATGTTGATCGGTAGGTATCGAGATCTCATCTCATTCTGACCAAGTGATTAATCCTTCGAACTCCTTTTCAGGCACCGTTTCGATGCCCTTCTACACGGTCTACGTCCTGATGGGCTACTGGGATCTCGGCCCCCTGCTCTGCGATCTCTGGCTCTCGGTCGATTACACCGTCTGCCTGGTCTCCCAATACACGGTGCTGTTGATCACCATCGATCGTTATTGTTCGGTGAAGATCGCCGCCAAATATCGCAGCTGGCGAACGAAACGACGTGTGATCTACATGGTGACCATAACATGGATCATTCCAGCTCTCCTCTTCTTCATCTCGATCTTTGGCTGGGAACATTTCACCGGCAAACGCGATTTGCTGCCCGGTCAATGTGCGGTTCAGTTCTTGAAGGATCCCGTCTTCAATACGGCTCTCATTATCGGCTACTATTGGACAACGTTGATCGTGCTGTTCATCCTTTATGGGGGCATCTATAAAACTGCATATGAGATGCAGAAGCGAAGCGAGGCGAAACAGCGCAAAATGCAATCGATGGTGGCGCTGAGTGCGGGCGCGATGTCTGGGATGGCGAGCCATGCAGCGGGCATCGGAGCGATCGAGGAGAAGATCCTCAAGGGTGGACATGGCCATGGCCATGGGCATGGGATGGAGAGTGAGGGTGTGACCAATGACGACTACACGACGGCGACGTCGCCGAAGCGCGTGAGCGGCTCGGGTCAGGTTAATCCGTTGGCTCAAGCTCAAGATCTCATTCACAGCGGCGATGGCTCCGGCTCGGGGTTGGATGGAAGCAGCGAACGACGATCGTCGGACAGCAAGCAGACGTCGGCGGACTCGCGACGTGATGGAAACGCAAACGTTGGCGGAGGAGGCGTCGGCGATGTGGAGAAGAGCGAGCGATCGAGCAGCCCGGCATTTGATTCCGATGAGGAGAGCAGCGTGAATCAGGCGCAGTTGATGCACCAGCAGAAGTTGGCGAACATGAGAAAGCGTTCGTCGATTGGGCTTGTGTTCGGCGCTCAGGCGGCGCTGATTGCGACACGAAGCAAAGGTAACTTGATCAATCAAATCACTCCGACTTCCAAGTCCAGCGAGGCGATGGCCACGGCCTCGGCCAGCTCGGGCGCCAACTCGCCCCATCCACCACACCCAGCATCCTCCACCAACACCGTCGCCCTGATGCGAGCCCAGAGCAAGGAGGAGGTCGCTTCGTTGTCGGGAGAGCGACCGCACAAGCGAACGTCGTGCTCGACGTTGTCGCAGATCGCGGAGACCGATCGGTTGATCGATTTCTCGACGGCGGCACCACCACCTCCCGATCCCGCCCACCGGCCACGCCCACGCAGCGATCGGTCGCCACTGTCTCCCGTCGACTTGGCCCCAATCGAGGTGCCGCGAGAGCAGCTTCAACCGAGTTTGGTTCAAGCGATTCTGCCGCCTCCGGAGCAATTTCAGTGCCCCACGCCCTGCGTCTCCCCCTTCTTCTCCGAGTATTCGGATCGACACAACAACAACAGTAATAGCAGCAACAACAGCGAACTCCTTCTCACCTACGATCTGATGACAAATGGCTCCGATATTCGCTTCATGGACGAGAGCTCGATCATGATCGCCTCACCCGTCGATCAGAGTCAAAGTCAAAGTTGTTCACTCAGCTATCCGCCGGTGTTGGCCCCACGGGTGGGCCACGCCCCTTCCGCCCCCGCGAAGAGCAATCAGAGCGCCTCCAGCCCGACGCTCCTGCATCAAGCTCTGCAAAAGGCGGCCGCCGCACAGCAGAATCCAATTCAAAATCCAACCGCCGCCGCCTCCAACACCCAACGACAGGCGAATCCAGCCACTCCCACCGTTGAGCAGCCGCTGGCCAACAACCCCATCAACACCTCTGCTCCTCCCGTTAACACCAACTCCATCACCAACACCATCGCCAACACCAACTCCATCACCACCACGATACCCTCGAACTCGAAAGAGCCCGACTGTGGTGAGGTCGAGATTGAACAACATCTGCTTGTCTCGTACACAGGACTCGAGGACTTTGCCAAAGTGCGACGCGAGAGCTGCATCGAGGCCATGTGTTTGCTGGAGGTGCCGAGAGTCGTCTCGACCAGTGGCCAGGAGTCAGCCACAACAAGACAGACAGCGACGACGACGACGACAGCAGCCACGGCGACGATGGATCGAATTGAGGAGCGCGAGACGTCGGATACGACGACAACCAACAACAAGGTGGCATCGACTTCGGGCACCACAAGCTCGGGATCGACGACGGGACAACAGCAACAACAACAACAAAAACATCATCAATCTTCAAGCACCCACGATCGGAAGACGACGACGACGCCGTCGAGTCTGAAGCCGACGTCTCAGATGTCGGGCCGAAGTGGAAGCGGCAGCCGCAGCTCGAGCAAACGCGATTTCATCCATTCGATCGGAAAACATTTCAAGAGTAAGAAAGCGATACCGTTGGTGATCGGTGTCGGCGCCGGGCGACAAAAGTCGAAGTCGGAGAATCGAGCGAGAAAAGCATTTCGAACGATTTCGTTCATCCTGGGGGCGTTCGTCGCCTGCTGGACGCCCTACCATGTGCTGGCGCTGGTCGAGGGCTTCTGCCGGAATCCGCCCTGCACCAACGAGCATCTCTACATGTTCTCCTATTTCCTTTGCTACGCCAATAGCCCGATGAATCCGTTCTGCTACGCTTTGGCCAATCAACAGTTCAAGAAGACCTTCACGCGGATCCTTAAGGGAGATCTGCATATGACATGAAAAGTTTTCCACTGGCGCTAAAGGGGATTCGATGGAGGGAGGAAGGAGATGGAGACGAACGATGAAGATGGAGACGGAGATGGAGACGAACGTTGGAAGGAGGGAGACGAACGATGGATGCACGGTTTCTGCACGGTGTTTTTGAGATGAGGAAGATGTGTGAAAGACAAACTGAGAGTGAAAGATAAACTATGATTGAAAGACATATAATGATAATGAAAGACATACTGATAGTGAAAGACACATTGAGAATGAGAGATATACTTAGAGTAAAAGAGAATGATTGTGATTGAATGATTGGATGGATGGAAGAGTGGACCCTACAGAGCCCCGAGGGTCGCAACTCTTCCCGACAAAAAGACAAAAACACCCTGAGAAACCGAGCACTAGAGGGAGAAATAGAGGAAGAGAAGAAAGTTGAAAGAATCCCCGCACCAAGTCAATTGTATTATCATATCCTAAATCTTGAAACCCTTGAATTTAATCGACATATCGCATGGAGAAAATCCCAACAAAATCATCATCATGACGAGCTCCAAGGAGGAGACGAAAGAATGAGGAGAAGAAGGAGAAAAATTGAGAGAAGTAAGATGAAGAGAAGGAGGAGAAAAAGGAGGAGAAGAAAGAGGAGATGAAGAAGGAGAATACGAAGAGATAGGAGTCGAAGAAGAAAGACACGTTTTAGACAATAAAAACCCTTAAATTAACCTTAACCTGGATGTGCATGTGTACACTCACGTATACCTAAATAGTCATATAATTATATACGTATATATATATATATTATATAGTAAATATATTATATAGTAAATATATTATATAATAAATAGATATACAATTGTAAGAGAGAAATAGAGGAGGATGATGAGAAGTAGAGAAATCTGCTTGTAAAACAATAAATTACTCTTTACATCTCAAAATTAGATTTAGTCGTAGATTAAGAGAGCTGCTGACATTTACATTTACACTTCTCTAGTTGTACAAGATATCTTCTAGCATAGAAAACTAGGCGTAGGACAACTACAATAATAACAATAACAAATACAATAACAATAATAATATAAAGAACAAAATAAAGAACAACACAATTAATAGGAAAATAATGAAGAATAAAAATAAATAGGAAAATAAAGAACAAAACAATAAATAGGAAAATAAAGATGAAAACAATAAATAGCTAAATGAAGAAAATTAATAGAATGATATAGAACAAAACAATAAAAAGAAAGATAAATAACAAAACAATTAATAGGAAAATAAAAAATAAAACAATAAATAGCCAGATAAAGAATAAAACAATAAATAGGAAAATAAAGAAAAAATCAATAAATAGCAAAATAAAATTAATAACATGATAAAGAAAGAACAAAAACAATAAATAACCGATAAATCAAAGCCAAGCGAAAGCAAATTAAATAATAATCTAGTAAAAATGAGAAATGTGGAGAAGAGAAAAAAATAATTTCTTCTTATTGGGAAAATACAAAATTAGAGAACAAATAGAGTCGAAGACATCATTATAGACATATACATATAGTGGATATACAAATAGATACATGTGCATGCATATATATACAATATATATATATATATAGATGTCTAGTCAATGGTGGCCGGAAGTGCGGCCCGAAGTTGGATGTCATTCACAAAAGTGTCAATTTACCGGAAGCTGTTCCCATTTCCGCCGGATGGAGGACGAACCTGGGTGAGGAGAGATGAAAAGGAGGTGGCGCCCACATCTGCCACGCCCTCTCGCCTCACTCACTGCACTTAGGGAATTTTCTACAACTTTCAATCGCGGTTCTAAAAACCATCACAACAACAAAATTGCAGTGGGCGTACATCGAGGGCGTGGCACACGACGGTGGTCCACAGGATGGGTCGAGAGACCATCCATCGTTCTCGCGGTTCAACTCCTCCGTCTGGTGGAAAACGACATGCGATTCACTTAGGAAAGTTTTTCACTGTAAACACACAAACAAATTTAATTTACACTGTCGACCGACCCGACAACTGTTGCTGACGACTTCAGCATTGTTGCTCGGTCGTCGTCGTCGTCGTCATCGTCGTTGTGGTCGTCGTTGTTGCTGTTGCAGACGACATCCCATTGTTTTAGTTTGGAGGAGTCTCCGACGCAGCCTTTGAATGAATGCTCTCTATTGTAATATGTATTTTCTATTGCTCTTTGTCTCTGACGAAACCAACGACGACGATCTGCAGCAGCAACCGACACCAGACACTTGTTAATTTTCCCCCCTTCGCCCCACTCGATTTATTAGAAGTTCTGTGTAAATTTCCTAGAAGTTGACATCGTTGTTGCTTCATTGAAGTCTCTGTTGTTTCAGTTGAAAATTGTAAATTATTTGTTAATTCTTCGAATGCGGAATCGACGTCGAAGTCAAAAGCCAAATGACTTCGTGTCGCCGTTTTTTTGTATAAATTCAATTCGATTGCGATCATTTAATAGATTTTTTAATAGGTTTTAAGTGAAATGTTACAATAAATGAATCAATAAATAAAATAGTGAACTAAAAGACGTCATGTGGATTTCATTCATTGCCTGGAAGGGAGAGGGAGACAGAATAGGGAATATTTATTCGTGGTAAAGGTTAATTGTGCGACCAAGGTGGAAGATTTTTTTTAAGTTTTCACATGTATATTAAAATACATATATTAAAACCACCTTGGGTTGCATAAGCTAATACAGAACCCTCAATGAGGAAACCAATATTTACAAGGTGTTTGTAAGATCGACGAGCTGATATTGACATAGAGGTCTGAATACGATCATCAATAATATTTGAATTCTCTCGGCGCAATCAAATATTAGAACAAATATTAGTCGGAGACTTCAGATAGACAAGGTCTGGTGAATGGGTGGGTGGTGTTGCATGAAACGTAGCCCAACAATGGCAGTTGTTTTTGCACGAACCTCAGTTCATTTGTCATAGATCAACAATCAATGTCTCGCTTCTCTATCCCGATTAGTGCCAACTGCTCAGAGATGACTCGCGGATTTTGTGGGTTATTGAGGCTCGTCTGAGACTGATAATGACTATCGTTTGGCCGGCAGCACGCGATCCGGGTGCTATCGATCAGTGTCGGGAGCAGAAGCATTTCTAGATTTCTTTCGCCAGTTCCTTCTCCGCCATCAACGGCGAAGTCCGCTTGTGATAACGCAAGGTAATCGTTGTCGTTGTCGTCGTGGTTGTTTTAGGTCTCAAACTCCAAGTTTCAATCACGGTCTCATTGTGATTGGTGACGTTCCACGAACAACAACGACGAAGCGACACTTCGACAAAATATCGAGCACGCAACTCTTGCCCCTTGACCGCTTGGAATCCGTCTGCCGTATGCCTAATCGATTCGTGGCGAATAATTGCATAAACCCAACGGTATTTGCATCAATCAACTAGTGCTTGTGCCGTGAGTGAGTGTGAACTAAGTGGGGAAAACGTTCCGTTCGTTCGGTCAATCGCATTGTAGACCTAGAACTTCGAAGATGGAACGGCTCGTGCGTTTTTTTACCGCGATCTTTGGCATTTTGGGCATTCTCATTGGCACCCTGTTGGCCTGGATTGTGCCGCGTCAGAAGCCGACGTTTCCACCGATTCGCAACAAGTTACTGACGCTCCCACTGAACGAAGTCATCACACAGTTGATCTCGAAGAAGGTTCGTCTCCGCCTCCTCTTTGTTCACCAACGATATTAATTCAATTATTTGATCGCAAAATTTCCCAGCTCACATCGGTGGAACTTGTTCGCGCCTACATTGAACGCATCAAGGAGGTGAATCCATGTGTGAACGCCGTCATCGAGGATCGTTACGAGGAGGCGCAGAAGGAGGCCGAACATGCCGACCAACTGATCGCTAAGGCTTCGATCGAGCAGTTGATGGTGCTGTTCGCACGATATCCGTTGCTCGGTGTGCCCTTCACGGTGAAGGAGTCGTGCGGGGTCAAAGGTTGGGGGCTTCTTCATTTTCATCCACCCCAAGATCAATGTCTGATTCTGGTTCTTCTCCATCTCTCGTCCACTGCAGGCATGTCTCTCACCGTTGGCAACGCTCATCGTCGCCGTGAACGCAGCACGGACAACGGCGAGACCGTCGAATTGCTTCGCTCCGCCGGCGGAATCCCGCTCGTCGTCTCCGCCAACCCTGAGTTCTGCATGAGCTTCGAGACGAACACCGAAATCAACGGCGTCTGTCGGAATCCTTTCGATCTTCGTCGTACTCCGGGCGGGTCGTCGGGCGGCGAGGGCACTTTGAACGGCTCGGGGTCGTCGCTCTTCGGCGTTGGCTCCGACATCGGCGGCAGCATTCGATTGCCGGCCATGTTCTGCGGTGTCTTCGGGCACAAACCCACCGGCGGCCTCGTCTCAGTCGAAGGACATTTCCCCATCTCACGCAAGGATCCCAATTTCCCCAACTACCTGCAGTTGGGCCCGATCACGAGATTTGCACGTGATCTTCCACTCCTGCTGCAGGTGATGGCCGGAAAGAACGCCGACAAACTGAAGTTCTCCGAAAGTGTTCAGACCAAAGACATCAAGGTGGATATCTCACTCAAGGACATGATCATAACATGATCATAACATCATCTCTCTCTTTTTAGATTCACTACGCCTACGGTTTCGATGGCCTGAATGGACTTCTGCACGTTCCTCTGTCGTTCGACATCAAGATGGCCATGTTGAAGGCCGTCAAGTGCTTCGAGAAGGGTGGACTCGAGACCAAAGAGGTGATTTCCAAAGAGATTATTTACCAAATTATAATAATATTAATAAAATTTAATTATCACGGTTTGAAATACAATTCTCTCTCTGTGTTAAGGTCAAGATTCGTGGCTTCAAAAACTCCACCGAGATCAGTGTCGTCGGCCTGGTGTCTGTCCAAGGCGTCCCGAGCATCATCTCGCACTCGTTCATCAATCGTCCATCGCGCAAAGTTCTCATCCTCGAGCTCGTACGCAGCCTCTTCGGCCATTCGCTGTACAGCACCGACGCGCTCTTCATGGAGCTGATGCACACGATGAACGGCCTGATACCACAGGAAAAGAACGAGCAATACAGGAGAGAAGCCGACGAGCTGCGCCAGGAATTGATCGTATGTATTCGATGTGATCATAAGATCTTCAAGAAATAACTAATCGACTTTGATTTTACAGAATTTACTTGGCACAAATGGCGTCCTCCTCTTCCCCACCTTCCACACGTCCGCCTTCCATCACAAGACCACCGTGATGCATCTCGGCAGCATCGATTATTTGCTGCTCTTCAATCTGCTCGGTCTCCCATCGACTCACGTGCCCATGGGCCTCGATCGCCACGGCATGCCCATCGGCTTCCAAGTGATTGCGGCGCCGTACCAAGATAAACTCTGCCTGCAGATCGCCGCCGAGCTGGAGGGAGCCTTCGGCGGTTGGGTCCCGCCCATACCACATGAGCTGCGGGATTGAAGGAAGCTCTCTCGTGGGCATGAGCGAACCACATCCGGGATGTGTTGAGGGGTTTCCAGTTTGTACAATTTAAGTTAGCGAGATGAGATTGATTAGCGTTAGATGCCGTATGCATTCAAATAAAGAAATTCACTCACAGATGGCACTGGCCTTCCATTGGCGATCGATCGTCTTTTCTCCCATTATTTTTGTGTCTGGCAATGATCGAAGAAGCAACAACTACTTTGTTGACAGTGGATCATCATCATATGCAATTCTGTTTTTATTGTTAGAAACACGATCTCTGATAGTTGATAACGTTAAGTTCAAACAAAAGCATTAAGGATGGAGTGGTTTCTGCGTGTTTTGGCATTCTTGGTGAAACTTGTCTATTTCGTTGTGAATCCATTGTTGCAATTTCTATTGCCGCGTCGACAAGATCATCAAATTCCGCCGATCCGTAAAAAGTTGTTGTCACTTTCTTTGGTCTACTTGTTGAAACTTCTTCGCTGGCGTCAGGTAAACATCGTCTTGAAGAGAAGTCGAACCCAAGCCTTGTTTCATTGTCATTGGTTCCAGTTGAAGTCCAGAGATCTGGTGGCGGCGTACATCGAACGCATCAAAGAGGTGAATCCATGTGTAAACGCCGTTGTGGAGGATCGTTTCGAGGAGGCCCTCAAGGAGGCGGAACGTGCTGACGATCTGATTGCCAAGACCCGTGACGAGATCCAGCTGCAGGCGCTCTTCTCTCGCTACCCACTTCTGGGCGTCCCCTTCACCGTCAAGGAATCATGTGGCCTAAAAGGTTGTTGTTTGCAAATCCCTCAAGAAAGTTGTCATTGATCTGAGTGGGGCTTTTTCTTCTCAAATAAACGGTAGGCATGTCACAAGTTGTTGGAAATCTCCAGCGTGTGGGCGAGAGGAGCACGAACAATGGCGCTGTGGTCGAGTTGATGCGTTCCGCCGGCGCCATCCCGCTGCTGGTGTCCGCCAATCCCGAGTTCTGCTTCAGCATCGAGTCGAACAGCTACACGCACGGCATCTGCCGCAATCCTTACGACAGCCGTCGGACTGCAGGCGGCTCCTCCGGCGGAGAGGTTGTTGTTGTTCCCGTCCTGGACGTTGCCCACCCGACTTATTATTGATGAGCTTCTACTTCTCTCTCTCTCTCTCTCTCCGAAGGGTGCTCTCAACGGTGCGGGAGCCACAACATTCGGTATCGGCTCAGATTTGGCCGGATCCATACGTATTCCTTGTCTGTTCAACGGGGTTTTCGGGCACAAACCCACGGCCGGCGTGACCTCGGTGCGTGGTCACTTCCCCAACTCCAGTGATCCGGAGTTCAGAAACTGTCTTCAGATTGGACCGATCACAAGGTTCGGTCGTGATCTTCCACTGCTGATGCAGGTCATGGCCGGCGAGAATGCCCTGAAGTTGAATCTTATGACCCCGGTGGAGACCAAGGATTTGAAAGTAAGTTGTCGATTGAATAAGAAGATCCATTTTAAGAGTTGGTTATTTTCAGATTTACTACTCAATGGGTTTTTCGGGTCTAAATGGCCTCCTGCGTTCCTCGGTCACCTTCGACATTGAGCTGGCCATCATGAAGGCGGTCAAGTACTTCGAGAATATGGGCTTGCCAACGACTCGTGCAAGAATTCAGCACTTTCACAACTCCCTGGAGATCGGCTTGAGTGCCATCGTTCGTCTGCAGGATTTTCCCTTCTTGATTAACACCGACAACGAGGGTAAAATTTGGGAAACCCTTTGCGAGTTCGTGAAGAGTCTGGGCGGACGGTCGAAGTACACCAAGGAAGGTCTGATGTTTGAGCAGATGCGAAGGGCGAACTCATACATGCCCGCTCGCAATTTGGCAAAATACAATGAGGAGGCGGAGCTTTTAAAAGCAGAGATTATTGTAAGTAATTCTTATGATTTGATTCGATTTAACATGAGATTTGATGCGATTTAACATGAGATTTGATTCGCATCAACATGAGATTTGATGTGATTTAACATGAAATTTGATTGTCTTCAACACAAGATTTGATTCGCTTCAACATGAGATTTACATTCGAAATTTTTGTGTGTGTTTTTCAGGAGTTGCTTGGCACAGATGGCGTTCTCTTCTTTCCAACATTCCACACTCCTGCCGTGCACATCAACAGCTCGATTCTGCCCCTCTGGGGCATCGACTACTCGCTGGTCTTCAATGTGCTGGGACTGCCGGCCACCCACGTTCCCATGGGTTTGGACGGCAACGGTCTGCCCGTTGGCTTCCAAGTGGTCGCCGCTCCGTATCAGGATCGGCTGTGCCTGCAAATTGCCGGCGAACTGGAGGCTGGTTTCGGCGGGTGGGTGCCGCCGACGAAGCACGACTTTTAAAATGAGTCATATTTTTGTTTACAGTTGGAATTTTTAGATGTAGTGGTTTTGTAACTTAATTATTATTAGCTTATTATTATTAAAATATTTGGGAAATAGAAGAAGGAAATACAAAAAAGTATTTTTTTTTTTGGCATAAAATTAAATTCAAATTCAGGGACGGTCAAGCAAAATGTAAACAACCAAAAATTCGCCGTTTTTTCCCGCGTTAATTTATCGTAAGCTATCTGTCAAATACAATTTATTTTAACGATTGCAACGCAAATTTCCAGCAACGAATTTAATTCTCACAAAAAGCAGGGCGAATCAGAGTTACAAAAAGAAGTATAAAAATGATTTGTTAGAATTTACTTTGATATATTTTTTAATAAATTACGTACTAAATAGCAATAAAAAAATATATTCAAAATCGATATTTATTTAATTAACCAAAGTAAACCAATTTTGGGCAACAGAATATTGTATATATAGTACATATGGGCGTTTTTTATATAGAATTTAATTTCCGATTCGAAATTGTCAGACTGGGCCAGCGATGCCAACTACACGGCTATTTCCGTATTCTACGGAAATTTGACCCCTAGGCGAAAACACGGAAGTTTACATTAAAATTTTCCAAATTTTTTTTAAATGTTTTATATATTTTGAAAACGATCAAAGTTTCATTTTTATATAAAAACTATAAATATTTGAATTTTCCATGAAACTTACAAAATTTCGAATTTTCATAGAAAATTCAAATTTGAATTTTTCATGAAAATTATAAAATTTTGAATTTATATGAAAAATCATTTTTTTATTATAAAAATAATCAAATTTTGAATTTTCTATGAATATTTGAATTTTTGTATAAAAATTGTCAAATTTTTAATTTTTCATGAAAATGATCAAATGTTGAAATTTCCATGAAACAAATTTTGAATTGCCTATAAAAATTTGAATTTTCCATAATAATTTTGAACTTTTCAATTTTCTTTTAAAATTTTGAATATTCTATAAAAATAACAAATATTTGAATTTTCCATAAAATTTCAAATTTTGCATGAATATTATAAAATTTTTAATTTTTTATGTAAAATAATCAAATATTGAATTTTCTATGAAAATTTGAATTTTTGTATGAAAATCATAATCATTGCGACAGGAACTGGCAGGCGGGGGGGTCGACTCTCCGCCGATATTTTTTTAAAAAAAGGCTTCAAGGTAGTAGAAAAGCTACTACCGTAGTAGAATAGTAAAAACCATTTTTGGAAGTAGATCTACTTGGATCGAAGTAGAGGTGAACCCTGGTCGTTAGTCATTAATAAGCCATTTATTTAATAGTTTTTGCATTCCTGAGCCACCCTGTACATTTCCCGTCATTTCAAGCTGTCAAACCTTGAGAAACAGAAATCGTAGTAAAGAGGGGCAAAAATCGTAGTAGGCGAACATTTACGAAGTAGATTTGAAGAGACTATGGGATGAGCAAAAAAAAAATTTTGTCAATGAGCCAAAAATTTCAAATATATGATATGAAGAAATTCCACTAAAAATTATTTTCAAAAAATCGTAGTAGATTATAATTAAAGCGTAGTGATGGAGCAGATTTCATAAATTTTCCAAAAGTGTAGCAGATCTACTACGATCGTAGTATAGTTTCGAACCCAGCTCGCTGCTGCTGTTTCTACTACTATCTGCAAAACCTGAATTTGCTCGCTGCGACAACCCGATTCGCAACAACAACAACACTTGAGAGTGAAGTTTTGAAGTCGCCTCCGTAGCGGCAGCCGTCAATTGTTTTTCACTCGTCGTCACAGTCGAACGTGTGTCGTGCAAAGCGAACGAAGCGCTCCGTGAGTGAAATAGAAAATAAAATAATACAAAATAAATAGCATAGAAGCGAAAATTGCGAGGGACAAAAAACCCGTTGAAGTTGAATGCTAACCGTAGAAGAACTACAAGTGAATTAAACAAGTTGAAAATAATCGATTACAAGTTGAAAATAATTGAATAAGAATTGAAAAGCATTTAAGCAGTGCCTTTTTTACACACCAACAAAAACTAACGGTTTCAATTAGAAGTAATTTTATCGAAAATAAACAAAAATACAAGAAAGTCAGTCGTATCGACTAAAAAGCGAAAAAGTTTCTCTGGAATTTGTGAGTCGTGTGCGTCCGTCGTCGTTGCAACACATTTTCAGCCAACAACAACAATTCAAGAAAGAAGAAGAAGAAGAAAAAAGTTGTTGACTTGTTTTCGAAGCCACGACGAATAAACGCGGCAGCCACAGGAAGTCAAATCGGAACGGATCGGGCGACATTTTTTCACTCCTCGCCGCCCGCGAACTCGACTCGTTCTCAGTCTCAGAAGGAAAACAAAAACGAGATTTATTCGTGCTTTTCGGAATATTATCTAATAAGTGAATAAATTTTTACACTTTTTATTCATACAAAAAAAGTCAAATACAAAAGAAAAAACGTAGAGAGCAAGAAGAAACTCAACAAATTATTAAAGAGCGAAGAAAAAAATTTTCTCAAGTGTTTGTGATTCAGAAGCAGCAGCAGCTCAAAAAACAACAACAACAACAATCATACTGAAACTCACACTCGCACACACACACTCATTCAAGTGCAAAAGAGTGAGTGTTCGGTCGTCATCGTCGTCATCATCATCGTTAACAACGTTGTGTTGTTCTTGTAATTGTCGTCGTAGTCGTCGTCGTCGTCGTGAACGAGAGAGAGATCGAGCGAGAGCCACGACGAGAGCGACACGACGCGACCCAGCAGTAACGCATAAGAGCAAAAGTGACGGCAACAGCGTGAGTCATAAAAGTGAAATGAAAATGCGGATAAAGAGAGAATCGCCGTGTCTTGTGCTGAGATTCATGCCAATCAACAAAATCGGTGAGTTTATGCTTCATCTTTGCCTCATCCCCCCCCCTTTCGTTGCGCCCCATCCCCCTCATCATCATCCCTTGCTGCTCCTCCTCCTGGTCTTCGCCTTGTGGCTGCTGCTTAATTTAATTTTATCTGCTTTCAAGTTGTACGAATTTATTTATGAATTCTTTGTTTTATTTTTGTTAACAATTTCGTTACTCATTCCGATCCCAACAAACAACAACAACAAGTCCTCGTCTGCGTCTTCGTCATCGTCCGCAGCAGCAGCATCTGCGATGGATGGCGATGGCAAGTGTTTTCTTCTTCTTCTTCTTCTTCCTCTTCTTCGCGCCTTGGCTGTTGGCACTTTTGTTGCTTTTGTTGTTATTGTTGTTGTTAGTTTTGTTCGCATGGCTTGAGCCAAGTTAACATAAATACAGCATAATTTTCATTTATGAGTTTTTTTCGACACATTCATCCATCCATCGTATAGATATTTTTAGCCGCATTTCGTTGGCTATTTTATTTTTTTTTTTTAGTTTTTGTGGTGATTTTTGGCAATTTCTATTTTCGTTTCCTTCATCGGTTCGACCAGGCCCTCACCACTGTTGTTGTAGTTGTTGTTGTTGTGGGAAGAGGAAGTTATTCGCATTTTCCTAATTAGGCTCAGGGTGAAAAACTATAGCAAAGAAAAAGATGGATGAGCAATTGTGATTAATGGTGGAATAATCGGGGAGGACTTGTGAAAATGAAATGTTTCCTTGAAACCGCGAAACCTCTTCTCTCACATATTGAAAGGTTTCATTGACCCGAACTCCTCCTCATCCCTTGTTGAAGGACAAACACGAGTTGAAATTGAACCTTTTTCTCCCTCTCCCTCTCTCACCCACTAAACATCTTTAAGCTTCATCTTCTCACTCTCTCCCTCTCTCGTGTTTCTTTCGAGCAGGAGATCGCGGTATTTTTTGATTGTCTTCTTTTCCATTCCACCAACTTCGCATTGTGAGAAGAAGAACAACAACAACTTCACGAGCCCATGACTCATGCACGGCTCACTCGTCGGTTCGTTCGTTCGACTCGTTTCATTTCGTTCGTTTGCACGTCGCGATTCGCCGTGGTTCGCGGGCAAAAAGTGGAGTAGGCAACACTTTTGATCCGATTAGAAACGACCTTTCGAGTTCGAGTTGAGCTCGCTGCTCGTTTCACTCCTCTATCTATCTCTCTTGCTCACTCACCCTTCCTCTTGTCGTCGTTTTCTTTTTCTTCTTTTGCTTTGTGCTTGCTCTCTGCAATGCATTGCCATGGTACTTGTTGTAGTTGTTCTTCTTCTTCTTCTTACCGCAGTTGTTGCTTCTCGCTCGCTTATTGGGTTTATTGCCATTGTCGTTGTTTTTGTTGTACTTGTTATGTTTGTTCGTAGTTTTTGAAAACTATTTTTTATATGGCATTTTTTTATGTGTGCGGAAAAACTTTCGTTCACTGGCTCTGATAAAATTCGAACATAAGACAAGGTGTTGGTCTTTGTTGTTGCCTTCGTTGGGGGGATTAGTTGTTGTTGTTCTGTTGGTGTTTTTTTTTTTGTTTTAATCAAAACCAATTTATGTAAAATTATTTGTTGCTGTCCCTTCTTCTCTTCATTCCTTCCTTCCTTCATTGGACTACTGGAGCTCGCCACGAAAGCGAAACAAAAATGCGTAATTTCGAATTTGAAATGGAAGTCGAAACAAATTCATGCTGATAAGATGCGGCGACACCAGTATTTATTTTTACCCCAAACAGCAACTGTTGCTGCTCCCCCTGTGTTGAGGTTATGTTTAATTCATGCTCTCTGCTTCGAAACCGCAAAAGTCGAAATTCGAACTCGGTCGTTCCGTCGTTTGGTCGCCAAACCGCGATTCGAACAAAGTTTTGGTTTTGTCTTTCTGTCTGTCTGTCGTTGTCGTCGTCTGTTGACGGCATCCGCTGTCGTCGCTTCCTCTGTTTGCTGTTGTTGTTGTTGCTTGCTGATTTAATTGGCTTCTTATTGTTGTTGTTGTTGTCATTTGCTCCATTTGTTTATTTATTGAATGAAAGAATGAATGAATGAATAACAACAATAGCTGCTGCTTCGGCGACAATATCTTCAATTCAGCAGCAGCAGCCGCAATTAAAACGACCAACCAGAAGAACAATAACTACAACAACAACAAGAACAAAAATAAACGATTCTACAATTCTACTTCGGGCGCTGAATCTAAATTGATTTTATTCTCTGTTGTTGTTCTTGTTTTTTTACTCTGCTGCTGATTGATCGCAGTTGTTGAATAACGTTCGCCTCTCTTTTAT
The DNA here is from genome assembly GCA_017309665.1 of Coelopa frigida. Classification (NCBI taxonomy): domain Eukaryota; kingdom Metazoa; phylum Arthropoda; class Insecta; order Diptera; family Coelopidae; genus Coelopa; species Coelopa frigida. The sequence continues at coordinate 7,158,550 of CM029561.1, forward strand.
CTCTCTCTTTCTCTCTCTCTCTGCTGATTTGCCTACGGATGCTGACGTCATGTTTCAAAAAAATTCGCTCTGTCGCAGGTATTTTTCTTAGATAATTCCTCTCGACTCGATCAAAAAAATTAGTCAAAATAAACGTCAGCACCCAAATAAAATTTTTCTAAAATGTTTACAATTTTTGTTTTATTTGTTTTTTTTTTTTTTTTGAAATTACAGCGAACCACAAGGATTATCCGAACAACAACAAGCGTTCGAAGGAGAACCTGACAGCGACAACGCCATGTGAGGAGCAGGCGCCGAACACGAGCCGAGCTCCCCTGACAAGGAGCTGCTCGAGTCCTGCAGTCTACGGTGAGTTTTGACATTTCAAATGCTGCAACATTTTGACAATTAACATTTTGAAAATTAATATTTTGACACACCATTTTGACAATTAATATTTTGACAAACACTATTTTGACAATTATTATTTTGATCCTCCATTTTGTCAAACACCATTTTGACATTCAACCATTTGGCAATCACCATTTGACAATCACCATTTTGACAATTAACATTTTGACTCACCATTTTTGCATGCAACAGTTTTTGCATACCATTATTTCAGTACTCGAAATTGAATTTTAATTTTAAGTGACTTAATTACCTAAAACATTGATTTTAAATTTACATTCAAAGTCGAGTTTGATTTTTGTATAATAATCCAGTTTGATTTTACAAACAAATCCATTTTTTATTTTACAAAAAAATCCATTTTGATGTTACAAAAAAATAATCCAGTTTAATTTTACAAAAAAAAAAACCAATTTTGATTTTTCAAAAATCCCCTTCGAATTAAAATCGATGATCATGTATCAAGCGGAAGTTGATCCATGTTCAAAATTCGCACACGTTCCGAGCGAAAATTTTCCACTCTATCTCTCCACTTGGGCGAATAAAGAAGGGATTCCCGCAGTTCCCAGCATGACGAGACGACATCCTCTTAATTGCCTAGTCGAACTCCAGCCCTCCCCACAACCCCCTCCCCCCACTCGGCATCTTCCCCTTAATCTTAGTCAATAAAATCGTAATTCATTTTCGATGTTTTCTTATGACTCATCGTCGTCTGACACGACGCGACAACAGTGAATATGGATAATGGACGTCGGTCAACAGATCAAAAGGCGACGACGACGATGACGACGACGCATCGCAGGCACTGCGTCGTTCGTCATTTCGAAAAGTAATTCGAAGGTCGTCGCAGCGAGTTCGAATGCGTAAACAGGAAAGAAAAGCAGCTGCCGTCTCGTGTGTAGGGTTCCTTGACAACAACAACAACATCAACAGCATGGAATACAGTATAACAACAACAAGGAATATACTAAAGCTATAATACAATAATAATAATAACTACAACTAATGCTGAGAGCTGAAATTGTAATAATGCGAGAAACAGTTAGAGTTGAATTAGTTTTTGTTGTTATTATTATAGTTAAATTTGTTGTTATTATTATAGTTTACGTTGTTGTTGTTTTTATTATAGTTTATGTTGTTGCTATTATATGTTTTGTTGTTGTTGTTTGGTAGTGGTGCTCACGACAAGCAGGAAAAAATAATAATTTATTTACTCGGGTTATTTACGGAAGTTGAACATGGAATTCGAACATTTTGCATGTGGTTGGGGGGGGTTTCGTTTCCTGTCCGACTCTTGGTGGTCGCCCCCCCAGGTCAGCCTGTCGAGCGCCAACAACAACAACAACAATACCAATAACAACAAGAATCCCCTCAACCCCAATCCCTTTAATAACAAGCAACAAAATGCTACCGCATGTTGTTGTTCCGTAATAATAATATTTTATTTGCATTTAAATTGAAATTGCAATTGTAGTTGGTTGGAGTGAGTTGTTGTAATTTACGTTGTTGTTGTCATCATTATTATTATTGCTGCTGTTGTTGTTGTTGTCAGCACGTGCTTAACGCCTTGATTTGCAATTTTTCATCTCTGGTTATCGCGCTTGGCCTCTAATTTGTTTATCGTCGTCGTCGTCGTTGTCGTCGTCAACATCGACGACAGCAGAACATGACGATAGCAAATTTTTGACAATCCGCTAAAAACGTTACAAATGTGGTTTTAATGAAAATTGCACAGAATTTCTTGAGGTTTCTTCACACGTTAAAAATGTCATCGTCTGTCCTGTCGATCGGTCTGTCTTTCTGTCTGTCTTCGTTTCTTCGTTTCCAACCTTCCCCTTTGGTAATTATTTTCCAACAAGAATTGTTGAAGTTTTTGAAATTCCAATGTCCGAATAGTTTTGTCTTCAACTACTTGTGGAAACTTCCCGCAAACGTCAGATTTTACGAGAATTCCGGCTTGTCGTCAGTGTGATAAGAGAATCCAGCCTCTTGGTCGGGCAGGGGGGCGTGGCGTGAGGGGCGGTGGCGTAGGTCGGTCGATCTTTAGAATTCGCTGATTCATTCATTTGAGAATCGAATCGAAAATAATGAAATGCTGTTGCTACGACGTCAATGCCGAGGAGAGAACGAGAGAATTAATTATCTATTTGTGATTTTCTAAATACGATTTGTATAATTTTGCATGATAAACGTGTTACGAAAAAAACAAACCAAAATCATCAAAGAAAATGAAAAAGTGGAAAATTTAATTTTCCTCTCAAAACCCCGGTCATAGTCGAAGGTGGGATTTTTGAATTCTCCTGGACTTTGAAACTTGGAACTCAAGATCTGATTTTTTTTTTGCCTGATTTGCATTTCTAAGCGGGGAATTTCAGCCAGTTTTGTAACATGGTTGGGGGGGTCTGGGAGTGAAATTCCATTTACTACCAGACCAACAACAAATCACCACCTCGTCTATCGTCGCTTCCGATGCAATCGCCCGCCTTCGTCTGGTCACCCCAAACTCCAGCACCCAGCACCCATCCCCCCACTCTCCACGATGTTTGCTCTAATTGTCGCTGACTTGATGCGGCGCAGCACGAACGATGAACGAAGGAAACGAACGACGAAGCAACGAACGAACGACGTCGAAGGAACGAACAGACGATGAACGAAGGGAACGACGAGGAACGAGGAAAACGAACGAACGACGAAGTCTCCGGTGGTCGGGTGGTTCGGATGTCCGGGGGTCGAAGCGACGGGTGGCAGATGGAATCGAAATCGACGACGACGACGACCCCGGCCCGGAATCGGGCGGACGTCGTTCGGTGGCGGCCTCCACGTTGCTTCCTCCACCGCGTCACTGACGCTTGCTTGCTGCATGACTTCATCGGCTTCGTGCAGCGCGAGCTGTGTAACCCAACCAAAAACAACAATAAACACAAGAGAAGAGTAATAAAAAGCAAAGAGAAAAAGAGACAAAAAAACGACATTACAACACCAGCATCGTTGGAGTCGGTCGCCCTGTTGTGCCGCGATGTCTCTCGAGGAAGAAGTTTCAGGAAACCCGGAGTTTTGTTTTTTATTTCGTTTGTATTTTCGTCGGAATATGATTGAATATTTATTTTTACCACAGTTTACGAGATACAGCCGCAACAGGCAGCTACAGCTATATATTGGATGCTTCAACGATCTCGGTCTCTCTCTTTCTCTTGGGGTTCCTCACTCTTGGTCCCCCTCTTCTCTTGGGTCCCCCTTCACTCTCTGTCCCTCTTTCTCTCCCTCATTTCTCTGTTCTCTGTCTCGCATGCGATCCGTTGTGCGAAATCTCGATCGTTGTGGACGTTTTTAATTTTAGCATCGAGGTTGTTTTCACTCGGGCAACGAGCGCGCGAACGTCAGCAGCTTCAGAGCAGCAGCAACCGCTCGACCGAGGCCTCGCGCGAGATCTTCTGCGATCGCGCAACGTCCTCCCCTCCCTTGGCCACCGCCCCCTTCTCTACCGCCGCCACCCCCCGCATTGAAACGCCAAGCGTAATGAGAGCGCAAAAGGGCGCAAAAAAGTGACGACGAGAGATGAGAGAGAGAGAGAGAAACAAGTCGACTCGACACGACTCTAGAAGATCGCTTCAACGATTCTCGGACACCACAAACAAAGTGTGAGAGAGAGAGCGATCAATCGAAATTATGAGAAGTTCGTTGAAGTCGTCGAAGCGAGTGAATATGCTAAATAGACAAACATGGGGATAGATGGATGGGAGGGGGGAGAAACCATAAAATGACAAAACAAACAATTAACTTTTATCACAATTCTTGATATTTTCTTCTCAATCCATTTTATTGTCATAGCCCATAGTATTTTCATAGTCCTTTGTATTTTCAATGAACATTTTGTTTTCAGAGTGGATATTATTTTCTTAATCGATTGTATTTTCATAATCGATTGTATTTTCATAATCGATTGTATTTTCATAATCAATTATATTTTCATAATTAATTATTTAATTATTTAATAATTAATTTTCATAATTAATTGTATTTTTCTAAATCATCATATTTTCATAATTAATTGCATTTTTCTAAATCAATTATATTTTCATTATCTAAACTATTATATTTTCGCAAGTCCTTGTATTATCCTAAACCATTCTATTTCCAACAATCAATTATCGTTAGATTCATGTTTGAATTTCTCTCTTCTCTCTCCCTCGCAGACATTGAAACACATCCCGCGTCTCCAGTGTTCCCCCATCTGTTGCTGGGCAACGGCAGGGATGCCGACGACCCGAGCAGCGTGGGCGCCAATTGTGTCCTGAACGTCACCTGCCAACCGCCGAACAGCACCCAATTGTCGGGTCTGAAATACATGCAAATACCTGCCAGCGATACACCACATCAGAATATCAAACAGTACTTTCAGGAGGCCTACGATTTTATAGGTGAGTTTCAAAAACCTTCTCAAAAAAAACCTATCTCTAAAAACCTCTCAGTAAAACCATCTCTAAAAACTCTCGAAAAACCTTTCCGAAAACCTTTGAATATCCCTCAACAAACCCTGAAAAACACTGATCATCGAATGGAAGAGAGAAAAACTTTCTTCAACTTGATTTTCAACTTATTTCAAACTTTCAAATGACAAGCTCTCGATATCAATTTCTGTCCAAAGCATGATTTTGAAATCGCAAATCCTTCTCGACTTCCGTTCGTTCCATCCGACGACATCTATTCAAGTATTTATCTCATCGACGACAGCTTTTGTGGTCTCGTTTCTTGACGTAGTTTTTCTTTTTGCATTTCAAAGAATTACGAGGAAGGGAAATCTTACGAGGAATGGAAAGCGGGGCCTCAGAAGAAAAAGGAAAACAAAATAAAGAAAATCTTGAAAAAAAGAAAATCTTAAATAAAACTTAGAAAACTTAAAAAAATAAAATTTTAAAAACTTAAAAAAAAGAAAATCTTAAAAAGGAAGAAAATCTTAAAAACAAAAATAAAATCTTAAAAAAAAGAAAATCTTATAAAAAAGAAAATTAAAAAAAAAAATCTTAAAAAAAAGAAAATCCTGAAAAAAATCTTGAATAAAAGAAAATCTAAAAAAAAAGCAAATCTCAAAAAAATGAAAATCTAAAAAAAAAGAAAATTTACAAAAAAAATAAGAAAAATTCCCGTCTGTCATTCTCGCAGAAGGTGAAATCATTTTCTTTGACGTCAAAACCACACAACGTCAGACGACGGTCGACGGTCGACACGTGTAGACATTTTTTCCATAGCGTTAATTTTTCACATCCACTCACTCGAAGGCCTCCCCAACTCTTCCTCGAATTTTATTCTGTGCCTCCACCACCTCCTCTTTCCCTCCTTCTATCGCCTCATCTTCTACCCTCCTTCCTCCACCTCGTCTTTTCCCCCTCCTTCCTCCACCTCGTCTTCACCCTTCCTCTCTTTCATCAGAATCGATCTTGTTCATCATCGTGGGCAGCTGGGGGTGAGTGGTTGAGCGCTATTGTTGATGAGGCCGCGAAAACCGAGGCCTTCGACTCGTCCTCTTTGCCTCATTTCTCTCTCTAGAACACTCTCTCTCTGTCTTCCTCTCTCTGTTCGACTGCTCCCCATCCTGTGGCCACTCCAGAAATTGTGTCGCGCGACATGGGGAGCGACGACAATGGCGACGTCGCGACAACGTCTTCTGTGTCGCGACGGCGGCTGCTGCCGTTGACAGTAGACAGTTTGGCACCAGCGGCGTGCGAGAGCCCGCCACAATATCGTGTCCGTCTCCACCTCCAGCAGTTGTTGTTGACAGCAGCAGCAGAAACAACGGCTACAATAACAACAGCAACAGGAACAACAGCAACAACAATAATAACAACAACAGCAGCAACAATAACAAGAACAATAACAATAGCAGGCGTTTCTCCACTTCATTTCATTTCCTTTCCTTCATCGTCGTCGTCGTCGTCATCATTCTTTCCGTTCTTGTCGTTGTTGCTATCGTTGTTGTTATTTCCTTTTCACTTTACTCTATTCTGAACAGCAACAACAACAGCAACAACAACAAAATTTTCAATACTCATTATTGTTGTTGTTATTGTGGCGGACGTCGAGTCATCAACAACTGAATGATGGTGATGCATAACGGGGGGAAACTCTGGCAAAGGTAACAACAACAACAACGACCACGACAACCAACGAACGAACCAACGTCCTTCAGGCACAAAACAAAACCTCAATTTCCTTCCCTCCTTTCTTCCCTCCCCCAACATAGGATTTGTCTCATTCCAAAAGGCTTGTCGTCGTCTGGGTTCATTGTTTGTTATTATTATTATTTGTTGTTGTTCTTATTGTTGTTATCCCTCCTTACGTCACATCACATCACGTACACCACATTTGTCCTCGTTCTCGCCGAAGCGTGCGCTGACGAAAACACCAGAAGCGCATAGAATAACGGTCGAGACCAACCAACCTTCGTCCTCCTTCTCTTTCTCCTTTTTTGTTTCGTCTCTCCACCTTCTCTGCCGTCTGCTTCTATCGCTGCCTCTGTCGCTGTCTCTGTCGCTGTCTCTGTCGCTGCCTCTGTCGCTGTCGCTACTTCTGCCACTGCCTCAGTCTCTGTCGCCGTCGCTGCCACCACCATCGACTGCGCCACGTTTCGAGCGATGACTCATCGTCATCGTGCCCCGCAGACGACGCACATACAAAATGTGTAACACTTCGACCTCTGCAACCCCCCCCCCTCTCATTTCGCCTTTGCCTCCCCGTTTCACTCGCCGTCCTTCCTTCGGTCTTTCCACCCTCGCACCAACGTCTGCCGTTTGTTGGATTCGAGCCCGGTGGATTCTCTTCGGCTTCCTTTTCGTCGTTATGGCTTTCGTTTGTTTATTTATTTTTCTGGCTGTTGCCGCCGACACACGAAGAATCGATGGAAGCCACCGACCGAACGAATGTTGTTCGTCTCTTCGACCTCCCCTTTGTTTCTCCCTTTCGTTCGCCTTCCTGCCCACATTTCTCTCTTGGCGCGTTCTATTTTCGGTTGTATGCTGAAATTCAGGAATCACAAACGAAACGAAAACAACAACAAAAGGTGAGCCATAGCAAAAGTTTCGGCATCGACTCCGTCGCCATTTGTTGCCACTGGCGAGAGAACTCGGAGCGCGCGGATTTCCTCATCTCTCACCCCCCGATCAACCCTCAACCCTCGGTTGATCAACCACCTCGAGTTTTTTCTTCCGTTGTGTAGATGTCGATGTCAGGTGCTGCTGGGTCTTGGGAAATCATCGATTTTGTTTACAAAACGGAAAAAAGTAATTGTAATCGTCTTGTGTCCGTCTGGTTGGATGTTTGTATGTATGTCTTTCTGTCTGTCTGTCGGTCTGTCCTCCTGTCTGTCGGTTTCCAATATGTTGACTCATGTTTATGTCGACATCTGTGCCATTTCGATAAATGCTTCGAACGTCGCAATTTTTCCCCTATAAGGATCCTTCTCGGAAATAAGAGTCAAGGCTGGAAGACTCATAGGAAGAAAATAAATTCAACCCTTTGAGAACATATTTTAATTATTTCTATTTCCGGTGGTCTCTTATTCTTATTGTTCCTTTTTCTTATTGTCCTTTCTTCCTTTTGTCTCAATTGTTCATCTTTCCTATGGTTCCTCTTTCCAATGGTTCTTCTTTCCTATTATCCCTTATTCCTATTATCCCTTCTTCCTATTGTCCCTCTTTCCTATTGTCCCTCCTTCCTATTGTCCCTCTTCCCCCCTCTGTTATCTCCTCCTACTTTCGCATTCTCATCTCACTTCCTCTCTCCCAAATAGTTCTAATTAATTCTACACCCTAGTCGACATTTTTCCGTCCCCATCCTATAACAACAACGATAACGAAGAAGCGCCTTCTTTTTATCTTTGTCACACATTCATTGTCTTTATATTCAAAATGTATTCACAAAAGTGTCGGCGACGGAGCCCGCTCGAATTGCGAGTGAAATAAAGCGAAAAAATTACCCTGTAAACAATTTTAAAAATGCGACTCATCTCTTGATATGAAGTCGTCGTCGTAGTCGTCGTCGCACACGGCACGAAACGATCAAATCTGCTTCACTCACGTCACCTCGATACGATTTGACTTGATGGTGTTATTGTTGTTGTTGCTCTCGACGTCTGTCTGCCTGCCTGCCTGCCTGACCAACCGCCCGACCGCCTCCCTCCCCCCTTTTTGTACTCCTCCTATTGAGTACTCGATATCTCGCTCTTCTTGGCCATATAGTATAGAAGAGGCTCAAGTGAGTGTGTGTGTGTGGAGTGGTCGGTCGGTCGTCTCTGCCAAGCGATATACAAGTTCTTCTTATACTAGGTACACAACAACAATAGTAATAACAATAATAACAACTACAATAACAACAAATACAACAATAATAACAATAACAACAGAAACCTAGAAGAATCAACAAAGCATCGATGACTCATTCAACTCATTTCAACCACAGTCAGCCAGAGAAGCGAAGCGATATTTTTTTTTTTTTTTTCGCTTTTCTCTCATTCTCTCACTCGGTCGGTCGTTTGTTCGTTCGTTCATTTATATTATATTTTTGTTTGAGTTCTATGTTATTGTTTTCTCTTATTTCGTATTTCATCGTTTAATTTTTTCTACTTCTCCTTTTGGATCTTGTATATTTCATTTTTTTTTTATTTTGTTTGTTGTTTTGTATTTATTTATGTGTTAATATTTTTGCGCATGCGAGTTTCATTCATACGAAGCTACGATAAAAAAACAACAACAACAAAACAAAACCATCGACAACGATAGAACAACGAAAATAAATCCGCTATGGAAAATATGCGTAAAATCCAGAGCCCACGAACACGATGAGTATTCACGGTCTCTTCTTCCTCGTACTTGTTTCCTTCATTCCATCCTTCTTTTCTTCATTCATTCCCTTCACATTACCTCCCTTCATTCCCTCCTTCTTTTCTTCTTTTATTCCCCCTTCCTTTCCTCCTTGATTCCCTCCTTCTTTCCTCCTTTCATTCCCTCCTTATTTCCATACACGAACCTCAACAGTAGACACAATGGCTCTAGGGCTTCTGATCTGATCCCAATTCAAGTCCAGCCCATTGCATTTTGTCTACTCCAGACTCGGTTGAACCCAGTTTTCCCCGGGGCCCCGGTCTTCCTTCAGTCTCTCTTAATATCATGCCTATCAAGACATGTATATGAAGTGTCTAGCTGTCTGTCTCTCAGTCTATCCTCATGTCGGCTCGCCTTATAATTGCGCCTTGTACTTGTACGACTTCGCCCTCTACCCATGCTGTTGCTGTAATGTTCCCTTATTGTAAATATATCGGAGACAAGTCGCCGCAAATGATTTTCCATTTGTCGCCAACGTCTCCGCTTCGTCTTCTTTTTCTATGTCACTGATTATTGGTCTATATGGCACACCAATACCACATACCACATAGATTTTCTATAGTTTTTTTTGATACCAATATTTTTTACTTTATACCAATATATTTTCCTTTATACCAATATATATTACTTTATACCAATATATATTTCTATCTGCTTCTCTATATTTTTTAAAAATATAATAATTATTTGCTATAGTATTGTTGTATGGGTTTTATTGTTAATGTCATTAACGATCTTTCTTTTGCCCTAATGTTGTGTTATATACTATATTTTTTGTTTTTTTTTTCGACTCTAATGGAGAAACCAATCTCGGTACTTGGCCTAGAAAAAAAAGCGCTTTGTAAGCGCCAAGTGCATTATCTATACATATGTTGTTGTGGTATTCAAGCTTCAAAGGTTCATACGATGATTTTGCGGATTTTTACCTTGTTTTTTTCTCTATCTCTACCTCTCACGAGAAAAAGCAATACCACCGATGATAATGCTGTGGCGGCGACGATGATGACGATGACGACGACGAAGAAGAAGTAGAAAAACCATTTTACACGCCTGATACTATGGGAACTAAATGTGTCACTTGAACTCTTGGCCATTTGAAAGGCTCGCTTCATTAGCGATCTCTTGTAAATGGTTTCGATCGAAGCGAAACCGGCCCCTGTCATTAGAGTAGCTTCGAAAGCAATCTCCCCATCTCTGCCCCTCGATATATTGTGTCTCAAGACCTGATAATCGTCATCGGTGTTTAGTGGACTTTCGGTAATGGCCATTTAATTATGTCTTTTCATCCATGGCAAGTGATTTTCGATAGTTAATTCGATCCCTCGTTGAATAGTTAGGGGTTGTATGAGAATATTATTCTCTGACATTCTTTCTCATCCTGTATTCTTGAGCAACTACGTTATCTTGTGCAAACCCATGTAATCTGACGCGATCTTTGCTGCAGCCTTACGTCTATTTGCTGTTGTTGTCGCCCACTTCGTCCCCGTAAGTTTTATCGCATTTATTTGTATTTGAATTTGATTTCTTCTTTCTCGCACAAAGCACAATAAACAGCTGATTAGATAAAACAATGGGTAGTGGAAGGAAGGTTTTTTCGCAATAGGCCTCTGCAATCATCGAGTTATTCAGCAAAAACCGTCGTCAACAACAACCTTCAACCGTCAGACAATTAACCATAATAGAACAAATCGAACCATAATAGAACAAAAATCGAATTGAATCGATGAAATCGGGGGGAAAAATTAAATCAAACATTCCACGGAAAACCCACACACAAATATTTTCCACATCATCTGCGAAAAGTGGTGCGAAAAATTCCAGAATTTGTCATCGTGTTATTAATAAAAATCCTCCACCAACTCAATCGCTCGTCGTCGTCGTCGTCTCATCCCGATCCACGTTCCTTGCTAATGTTAATGTTTCGTCGAAATTCCAGCGGCATTAACGAAAGTTTATCGTTATTTCATCATCATTGCCATCATCATCATCAACTCATCCTCATCGGTAAACAAACAATCCCTGGCCCTGGAGTGCGGGGGCGAAGACGGGGGGCGGGGTTTGTCGAGTGAAGACCGGGATGTGTTACAAGAAATTCTCTGGGCTGATACTTTGAATAAATATTTTGAACTTTGTCGTCGTGATTTTGTGGAGGGAGATGGGGGGAAAGAAGTGAATGGCGAATGATGATTCACTCGGTCCGATGGTCCCTCAGGGTTCTTGTTTCTGAGGCGTTATTTTCTTGTTATTGTTAATTTGTTGTTATTGTTTATTTTTTGTTGTTTTCATCACTCACGTCTCAGACAAAGTCGAATTACATAAAAGTCTCACTCTCGGAGCAGCAGCAGCAACAGCAAAGCGAAAGGAAAACAACAAAACAACGAAATCTCCAAACAAAGCATTTTGAAACCCTCAAGAATGGGGGACGGACGAACGAGGGGAGCCTCTTGAGTCACATCGGAAGCGATCGCGAACGTCCTTCCTTCCAGCTGACCCTCCTTCTTCTTCTCTCTCCCTACCTCACTCACTCACTCGTCCTCTCTCTCCCTTCTCATATAAGTCATGACGTCGTCGCTTCGAACGAACTTCTCGGGTGCGTTTCAAGTTGAAGGTCAGACGACGTTTGGCCTCTCCACAAAACTGTTGAGGTTTGAGCCTTAACTGTTGTTGTCAACAACAACAACAACAACAACAATAACAACAGCAATAACCACCACACAATCCCACTAAAAAGAGACAACAGCCATTTATAACAACATCTCTTGTTTCTGCCGTTGTCGTTGTCGTTGTCGTCGTCTCTGTCGTCGTTGTCGTCGTTTTCGTTGCCTGCCAAGTGGCATGATTCATGCCTGGGCCCCAAAAGTGTTTCCTCGCCGTTGTTTTGTTGTGTTTTTTGTTGTATTTTATGTTTTATTGTATTGTGTGTCATCGCTCCGAACATCTCCCAATCGCCTTCGCGCCATCACCTGTCTTTCTCACTTTCCGTCTGACCGTCGTCGTCTCACCGATCGCAGGTAGCGTCCGTCCATCCATTCGTCCGTCTGTCTGTCCATTCGTTCGTCTGTCTGTCCATCCATTCGTCCGTCCATTCGGTGATTCGTAATTGTTTCATTATTTTGTGAGTTGTGAGTTTCACTCGCGCCCGTTTAATGGCGCTCAAATTCGAAGTCGTCGTCGTCGTCATCGTCATCGTGATGAATTGCGCCAAAAGCAAATAAATCCAGCACAACCTCATGATCTCTCTCACCGCTTCACCAACAACAAACTAAACTCCTCACTTGCCTCCTCCTTGTGTCCACCTCTTGGCGATTCCTCGTCGACGATGATTTTCGTGAATGTTTTTCGTCATTTATTTTTTTGTATTTTACTTCTGTCGTTTACTTTTCGTCGTTTACTTCGTCGTTTACTTCTGTCGTTTTTTTTTTTTTGTCATTTACTTTTCGTCGTTTTTCATTTCGTTACAATAACTTCCAAAAAATGACTCATGGTCTGTGTGTCTACCCCGACGACCTGATGTTCGTCCACCGTTTGTCTGATGAGTTTGGCGAGGAATCCACGGTGCTGCATACTTTGGGGACACTCACTCATGCGAAGACGACGATACTCATGGACAGACAGACGACAATACTCATGGACAGACAGCAGACATAAACAGACAAACGATACTCACGGACAGACAGACAAACGATACTCACAGAGAGACAAAACTTACGGACAGACGAAGCTCATGGACAGACAAAACTCACGGACAGACGAAGCTCATGGACAGACGATACTCACGGACAGACGATGACTACGACGACGATTACGACTAACGGACAGACCGAGAAATTTACAGACGGTCGGACGGACAGGCCAGGGGGTGAACAGACAGACAGACGGACTGACAAAAAGACAGACAGACGGACTGACAAAAAGACAGACAGACAGAAAGACGGATAAGCAGACAGAAAGACAGACATCGGGAAGACACCGAACAATGCGTGCGTCAGTCTTCGAGTTACAACGAAAATAAATTCACACAATCGTCATCATCATCGTGGTCGTCGTGTGCATTCAGAAAGGCGCTCTAGGTTTTTGTTGTTGTCATTTTTGTTATTGTTTTTGTATTTGGTGTCTCTGTTGTTGTTGTCGTTGTCTCTGTTTGTTGTTGTTGCTCCCACTGTAGGCCACCCCAATGACATCCTCCACCTCCTCGCCTTGTTGCGATCTTTACACCAGCTCAAAGTGTAATGATGATGAATTTCACAAAATTCTTAATCATCATCCATCGAAGCCACAACATCAGGCACCGTCTACAATGTGATTGTGGGTAGACAGACGCCGAAAGGGGGGGCGTGTCTGGCGCTTGAATCACACACATATTACGCATCCATCCACACGCCGGGCCTTTTGATGTGAACGTCTTGGAATGCGAAGCGGAATTCCGTCAACACGAGCTGCTGCCGACGATTCAATCGTCGTTCCCACCAAACGATCGACCGGCTGTCGATCTTTGCCCCAATGTTGTTGGGTTATTGGTTGTGTTGTCGTCGTCGTTAGTCACCAACGATTGCTACCGGTGCTCTGGGGTAGCTCAGCTCATGGTTATTCATCGATTAGTAATTGAATTCTAGAAATGCGGCTTTCCCGGGAATCTCTTCGCTTTAATACACCATCTAACTTGAGTGGTCTGTGTCTATTTGACCGATTGTGATGGATTCTCGTTGGGTTGTTGGTTGTTTCATGATGATTGTGGTCGAGCATTTGGCGAAGGAGTCTGTCGACGTGGTCAACATCATCGACGTCGTCGTCATCAATATCATCGTCATTATCGACGTCGTCTCCCCCGCAATCACGTTCCGAGCCAAACGCTACCGTTCCGTAACCGCACGTAAGTCGGTGGCCGCATGACGTCGGGATGCGTGATGAATGGCCGTCAATGCCAACGAGTGAAGCGATTGCGATTGATCGAGGAGGGGAGGCCGGTCGATCGTTCGGTGAATTCGCATTTTACGCGCAAATAAATAACATCGTTTCGAACGATGGCTCCGAAACTCCGAACACCGAAGCATCGAATGGAAATCGAAATGAATAAAAGGTAAATATTTCATTCGTCTCGCCTCGAGTCGCATGACTCAGTCTCAGTCAGTCAGCTCCGTCTCGGCTGCGGGTTCCGTTGCTACGTCGGAGCCATCGTCGTCGACGTTGTCGTCGTCGTTGTCGTTAGGGTGACCAAACGTGCAAACATTCGGATCTCTTCGTGTCGGGTAAAATCGATGAATCGCCGCCTCTCCCCCCCAAAACATTGATAGGAGGTTGGGTTCTATTTGAAATCACCCCACACGAGTCACGGAGACCGAGTGGAGCCTTTGGAAAGAAATCGGTTTCAAAATTTGTTGCAATATCTTCTTTCAATATTTGTTGAAACATCTTCTTTCAATATTTGTTGAAACATCTTCGTTCAAAATTTGTTGAAATATATTAGTTCAAAATTTGTTGTAATATCATCGTTAAAAATTCGTTGAAATCTCTTCGTTCCAAATTTCTTAAAATATCTTCGTTCCAAAGTGGTTTCATCTGACTAATGTGATTCCGTTCAGGAAATCATTTTGAAGATCACAAAACTATTAAGCGTTCAATCACCATCTTCATCATTATCACCATACTCATCATTATCATCATTATGATCAAATCATTTGTTGTTGACGATACCAATATATATTTTCGTACCAATATCAGTTAATTTCATATCTGACTCATGATCTCAATGCTAGTCGAATCTGAGGACATTCACCGAGCTTCAACCAAAAAAAAAAAAAAAAACAAAAAACTAATTGTGCTCTCTAAAACAAACAAAATGCGAGGGACAAGAAACAAAAGCAAAAAAAAAAATGAACTACCCAAAAAAAAAAACACCTTCAACTACTCCTGGTCATCCACTATTTCTATCAATGGATTTTCCCATACACACGCACTCGGCTGCTGCTGCTTCTGGTATTATCTCTTAAGTGCTTATGTTTGTAGCGATTAGATGTAAAAAAAATACTTTTACGTTTTAGCGACAATACAACAAACGGTTTTATGAAATCAAACCACCTGCCACCCATAGAGCCAAGGTTTTGATAACGGACCACGCCTTGTCAAAACGCACTCGTTATCTCTCGTTATAATACATTTTCGCTCTTTCTCTTGCTTTCCTCCCATCCATCCCATAAGTTCTTTGATTTCCCCCCAATCACTTAGATTCTATTCTAGGCTTTTCAAGACTCTTTTTTTGTTTCTTTCTTTTGTTTTATCACCCAGTTCACATTGTTTCGATTTGGTAACGTTTTTTTTTTTCTCTTCACAACTGACAACGAACGAATCGCTTTTTCATGATTAGATTACAAAGTTAGAGTCACCGTTTTGTTGCCACCACCATCACCTGGCTTCGAGTGGGTGCAACCAATACCTTCTGCCTTCTCCCACCAAGAAAATTAATGAAACTATTGAAATCTTGTCAATCATCGGCGCTACAAGGAATTGACTTCGGTGACGACTTGGGGGGGTCGGTGCTTTTGGTGGTGGTCTCTTGTGGTTATCAAACTGACGCCTCCTGCCTTCAGGGCCCTCGACAGCCTTGATATAGTTCTTGTGATATACAACAACCACATTATATAACAAGACCCCAGACCGGGCCCTTGAAGCGAATCACTCGATACACGTGCCCCCCAATTCGTTCCCTCGTTCCCTAACAAACTACCACCTTTGTCAAGAAATGGAATCGCCTTCCAGATTGTGGAAATTACTTTACAACCGTTGCCGTATGACTCATCATCGTCGCCTTCGTCGTCCGAGGGTGGGCGCTTGTGTCCACCAAGGACTGTCTGTCTGTCTGTCTTTTTGTTGCCACAATCGTCGTGTTATCAGCTGCTAGTGTGCGCTGCTGCCTTATCAGCTGCTCGATAAATATTGGACATTCATTTGCTGGATGGCTGACTGGCCCCAATTCGCCTCCCATCAACGACCTCCATCTGAATCTCATCCCTTTGATACTGTCACGAGGGAAGAGAAATCGTTGACAACTATTATTTTCCTATTACTTCTGAATTCCTAGGAAATTACGACGTCTAACTTTGGACTTTCCAAGGTCCATCATCATTGTCGTCGTTGTCATCATCGTCGTCGTTGTTTGGAACCCTAAAATTTTAGTGTCTCGATTTTTCGATTCGTTTTTGGGGTTTTCGACTTGTTTCAACTGACACGATCGAAACCAGTTGAATACATTAAACGCTGTTTTATTTTGGTACATTTATTTTGACGAATCAACACGCAATGCTAAAATACAACAACAACAACAACAACCAATCAACCCCCCTCGATCGTCTCCTCCTCCTCCAAAAATTTTCTTAATCAAATATTTATTGTTGATTTATTGGAGTTGTGTGTTCTTATCGAAATTAACGCCAACAACACAGCAACAGCAGTTGGAAGCACAGTAACAACAACAACAACAAGAATAATTCTCCTTGTCGATTGTCAATAACTGACTCATCATCATCATCAGCAGCAATCGAGCGAGCAACAGTAACAACAACAAAATGAACAACATTGATGTTTCTCTCTCTCTCTCTCTCTCTCTCTCGATTCTATGCTCGGTTGATTTTGAATTTTGCATTTTATTGTCGACCGACCAATCGATCGATTCGTCGATTATTTAATTGATGTTTGTTTGTTATTATTACGGTTGTTATACATATTTGTTCATCTTATCAATTGAAATAAAAAATATTTTTCGAAATCTCCTTTCAATCGCGCAAACACTGTAAACACACTGTATTTTGTCAGCTGCCGCAGATGGTGACGCTTTCGAGACTATGGTATTCGAAATCTATGGAGATCTTTCCTATCAAATGCTCAGTGTTTTTTCTCCCCTTGACTCCCTCCAACCTTGGGGTTCCCTCACCAACCCAATTAGAACCTTAGAACCTTGAGTAATCTTGATTAACCTTTTGATAACCTTTACTTATGAACTTTCTCTCTCTCTCTTTTCTTCCAGAGGATGCACGCAAGACCGGCTCATGCGTTTTGCTCCACTGTCACGCTGGCATCTCACGGAGCGCCACCATCGCCATCGCGTACGTGATGCGCTACAAATCGCTCTCCCTGCTGGAGGCCTACAAACTCGTCAAGGTGGCGCGTCCCATCATCTCGCCAAATCTGAACTTCATGGGTCAACTGTTGGAGCTCGAGCAAAGTTTGCGATTGAGCGGTGTCCTCGAGCCGTTGTCGCCGACGCCCGTCACGCCCACCACACCCAGCACCACCGCATCATCTAGTCACGAGCAGGACGACGACGACGAAGTGGACGTGGACGATGAGACACGCTCCAAGTCGGACAGTGAAGCGATGGATTGTTCGGCCACTTGCAGCAACAGCAATTGTTCGTCGCGTCTGACGTCGGCGCCAGCGACACCCGAGGATGAAGTCAAACGCTCGTCGACATCGACATCATCGAGTGCGGCGGTCAGTTGCAGCTCGGCGAGCAGTTGTTCGTCGTCATCGGCCTCATCGCCGTCGGGCCTTTTGTCGCCCACCGCGACGACAACAACAACCTCCTTCAGCTATTTGAGCGCCCCGCGACCGCGCTTCCAACGCAATTCACCCGCTAAACTGACGCTCAATCTGGAGTCGACCTTTGCGCCGATTCCCAAATCGTTGTCCTGCATATCGATCCCACATGCGAGCATCAGTCCGCTGCGGAAGGAGGCGCCAACGACGACGACGGTGGCGTCAGCAGAGGCGGAGCATGAGACTAACAACAACAATAACAATAGTAGTAGCAGCAGCAGCAGCAACAACAGCTTCGTTGCGATGACAACGAGCGATTAGAAGAGCACCGAATCTTGGCGATCGATGGTGGTCCTGCTTTAAACACACACACATACACACCACTACAGCGACACCAACACCACGCCAATCAAACAACCAACCAACCAACCAACCAACAACAAACACCGATAAACGCATCGACAAACGACGTCTTCGTAGTCGTCGTCGTCGTTGTCATCGTCCTGTGCAGCGGAAATGAATGGAAATTTAGTCACTCACACTCAGCCTTTCGTCTGCGGTGAAAATAAAATAAGATCGGATCGGATCGGATCGTTCGATGCATCCGTGATGCCACCTAATTTGTACCTAGTAATCAATTAATTTAGACCTATTTAGATCTAACCACAACCAACAACAACAACAACAAACACTGAAACTAAACCAACACCAACACAAAAACAAACAGCTCCTGTATGAATGTATATATATTTGTATGAATTATCCTTGTGAGAATATAGTTTAATCTTGTAAAGAAAGAAAGAGAGAGTTAGAAAGAAAGAAGATCGAGAGAGAAAGAAATAACTCAGAGAAGAGAGAACTATCAAATGAGTGTAGGAGAGAACATTTTTCTTAGCGAAAGAATAATTTTATTTTAAAACAAACAAAACAAACAACAAACTACAACGGAAGAAAATATTTATTTCAATGTGCTTTCAGAGCACTTTCAGTTAGTTTTTAAGTCAATTGTATTTTGTAAGGAAGAAATTCTATTTCTATGCGAGACGCACAATTTTTATATGTATTAACGAATGATGAATGAAGAAGAAGAAAAAAAGCTTATTTCAACCAACACTTAATTTTGAATAATTTTTAAATTTAACCTTTTACATTTAAGCGTTTCAATTCTAATTATTCTAATGTCAAAATTACTGAAATACCTATATTTAAATTTTAAGTACAACAAATTCATGTAATAATCAAATAATCCGCAATGTACAATAATTCCCACAAAAATCCACAATTATTTCCCCAGTCCCACCCACACCAAAGCGCCCCATTTTTGGCTCGCCTCAAATAGAATCATTATCAAAACTGTTTTAAGTTTTAAACGTTTCAATTTTACTAAATGTAAATTCTACTACATCACATTGGCTACAAAAACAAATATCTTCGAAATCTTCAATCAAACAAACAAACATGCAATTAAATAGCAAAAGTTCACAATACAATGTTTTAAGCTTATCAAAACGTATATTTATCTATAGTAATATAATATTATTCTGTAATTATAAATTATTTATAAAGCTTTTAGCTATTAAGTTACTTTATTATTATTATTATTTAGCACATTAAAAAAACAGCAAAACAAGAACGTCAAAAATAATGAAAAATATTTCAAGTGAAAATATATAAGAAATGATTTTTGAAATGAAATCGATTGGAGTTTTCTTTATCTGGTTTTATATATAACAGTTTTATAGCAAATCTGAAATCGATTGGAGTTTTCTTTATCTGGTTTTCTATATAAAAAGTTTTATAGCAAATCTTTTGGGATCTATTTTTCACTAAAAAGATCATAGTGTGTTTTTTAATTCATTTGAGTTATTAAAATTAAATTCGAAAATTTATTTATTTTAATTTATTAAAACTTTTTCACTCGTCACACTTCTTAAAAATTCCCATTCGGCATCCCTGGTCGACGAGCGACAATGTGTGGATCGCATTGACTTTGTGGAACCTACGGCGGCGACCTTCTACGTTTCTGTCAAATATGCGCGCCTAATCTTTGTTTTCATTGAGGAGAACGAAAAACTGTGTGAAGAAAATTTTAATTCGAAACTTATCCGATAATCAAAAAGGACGACAAATTGAATAATAATGGATTTCCGACGCAAGAGTCGGCAGCGCATCGAACGGAAGCCGGAATTCGAGAACCTGGAGCACCAGTATCCACACAATGTGTCCCTCTACCGCCTGCCGCCCACGGAAGACATCAAGATCCAGGAGTTCGAGGATTTGGCGCTCGAACGCCTGAAGGTGCTGCGCATCTTCGAGCAGGCCAGCTCCAAAGCCTTGCGCTTCCTCTCCGACGACTGGAAGGAGTACGTGAATGCGGAACTCACACGCGAAGGGCTCCGCGGTTATTTGCGCCTCTGCACGGCCGGCAGTGGGGCGGCGAATGCGAGTGGCGGCAAACGTGAGTTCGATCTGCAGGCGAGGCGTCGAGATTATATCTCGCACTTCATTCTCCGACTTGCCTACTGCCGCACAGAGGATCTTCGACGGTAAGTTCACACAATTTCAATTGATTTCAAACTCTGATTTCATCTTCCCATTTGTAGTTGGTTCCTGACACGCGAGATGGAATTGTTCAAGTACAAGTTCTCCGCCCTGACAAGTGCCGAGATCAAACAGTTTCTGGACATCAACAAGCTCAACTACATTCCACTCTCGGAGGAACAAAAGAATGAGGTGAAAGACGGCCTGTACGAGAGCACCATGGGCCAAAGTGTAGCCAGAATTGAGTTGCTCGATTTTTACAAGGTGCCCTTCACACAAGTTCTGGACTTGGTGCGTTCCCGACGATGCTACCTGAAGGAGGGCTTCGCCTACGTCAATACACATGATTTCGTCTCGATTGTGGCCGTGACACATTTGAATGAAATCGAACATGGCCTGCAATCGGCACAGCGACTCATACGCGAAGTGGAGACCGACGAACGTCTCTTTCATTTGCTCAAATCGTTGCACACTTCGTACACCGGCAAAGATTACACGCTCAACAAAGAGGCCAGCGTTCCAATTGAATCACTCGATCAGCTGTCGAAGAAATCCTATCCATTATGTATGCGCGTTTGCCACGAGCATCTGAGAGCCACCCACCATATGAAGCACTCGGGTCGCATGCAGTACGGCCTGTTCCTGAAGGGGATCGGGGTGACGTTGGAGGATTCCATTCGTTTCTGGCGCGAAGAGTTCACCAAGAAGATGGATGCTGACAAATTCGCCAAGAGCTACGAATACAATATCCACCACAACTATGGCAAAAAGGGTTCCATGATCAATTACACGCCAGTATTCATGTCTCAAAATCATTCAAGAAAATGCTGTACCAGGCGATGTCCACGGCTTGTCCTTACAAATTGTATGATGCAGCAACGCTCAAGTCCAAGCTGGTGGCTAATGGTTTGGGTGCCGCTCACGTGCAGGAGGTCATGGGCTACGTTGCCAAGGGACACTATCAGCTGGCTTGCGGCAAGTATTTCCAAATCACCCACGAGTCCCCGGGTGAGGTGGGCATTAATCATCCGAATCAGTACTTCGAGGAGAGTCAGATTGTGATGGGAAATCGTGCCTGCTAAGACCGGAGCTTCGAGTGCTGGAGGAGCTGTGGTTCGTAAGGCTGTGAAACGCAGTGCAAATGATACCACATCGCTGATCAACGCCGACGATGACGACGAGCTGTGGAACATTGCCGAGACACAGGAGAGCGCCTACCAGAGTCAAGAGGCTGAAAAGACTGCTTGGGATGAAGATCTGGATCTAACCGCGATCGAATGCTAAGCGCATACTAGTTTTATTTAAAAATTCGTAATTAATGCTATTAGTAGTTTTTGTATTGAAAGAAACGTCTAATAGAATCTATATAAAAAGAAGTTGTACATTCATTTCCAATTGTTCTTATACTTTCTTGTTTAAAGTAAAAATAAAAATAATAATATTCATATTCAGCATGTAATGTTAAATGAAAAGAGAAATGAAATGCATAGCATAAGTGTTGTGATCTATCAAATCGAATTTGAGTTGTGTATGAGTTCGATTATCATTCGTTTCAATAACGGTCTCTACGGAAACCGCCTCCGCCACCTCCTCGTCCACGTCCTCCGCGGAAACTGTTGAACTTGCCGTTCTCATCGGCGCGTCGATCCTTCATGGACTTGAATCGCGCCGCCATCTCGCGCAATTCCTCCGGCACCTCTTGTTGGGCCTCCTTCAAGATGTCAATCAATTCGGCAGCCACGGCCCAATCCGTGCGTGTTATGTAACTAATGGAGGTGCCCAGGCGACCGGCGCGTCCTGTGCGACCAACGCGGTGCACGTACTCCTCGATATTGCGCGGAAAATCGAAATTTATGACGTGACTGAGAACGGGTATCGTCATATTTACTATGTTTACAATTGAATGATTCCTTAAACTTACGTTATGTCTTCGATGTCCAGTCCTCGGGAAGCGACATCGGTGGCAATCAATATCTTCACCTCGCCAGAGGTAATGTCTGCTATGGCTTGCTCACGGTCAGACTATAAGCAGGGGAAAACACAAAAGTTATTATGCAAATTGTAGTCATCTCTCTTATTTACTTGTTCACGAGATCCATGAATACACTGGCACAAGTATCCCTCCAGAGTCAGATCACTAGAAAGATCATCGGCACGTGTCTTCTTGCCGCAGAAGACAATGATCTTGTCGTCGGGCTTCATGCGCTTTACAAATCGCTTGATCTTGTGTACATAATAAATCAGAAATAAACATGGAGCTCATAAAAGGTCAAACATTCACAAACATTGTAAAACTTGTCGGTCTCATCCATGATCTCGATAATCTGCTCAACGGTGTGCGTCGCAGCCAAGTCTAAGGATCCAACGCAAATCTGGATGGGATTGTTCATGTAGCTTTGCGCCAGACGTCGTACTCCCGGCGGCCAAGTGGCGCTCGTCATCACAGTCTGACGATCAGGACGTATGTCTAAGAGAATCTTTCGAATTTGTGGCTCGAAACCCATGTCCAGCATCCGGTCCGCCTCATCGAGCACCAAATAGGTGATGCTTGCCACATCGATGACATTCGCCTGAATGAGATCATTTAGACGACCCGGAGTGCAGATTATTATCTCGGTACCACGCTCCACGTCGCTAATTTGTTCACGACGATTGCCGCCACCGTAAACACAAACACTATCAGGGGAAAAGCGATAAAAACTCTAGATCAATAATAAAAATGACTCATGCACTTACGCTTTCATGCCGCGGAAGGAGTATTTATTCACTTCTTTTTCTATTTGGAGTGCCAGCTCACGAGTTGGAGCCATGACCAACACATTCGGACCGCCTCGCTCAGAGCGTGGAGTGCTCTGGTACTCGGTGTGTATCATGGCGGGCAACAGGAAGGCGAGAGTTTTTCCCGTTCCCGTTTGGGCGATCCCAATTATATCCTCACCCTTCAGGAGAATGGGCCAAGCTTGGGCTTGAATGGGAGAGGGTTTCGTGAAGTTCTGCATCGAAAAATTGTATCATTAATAAAAAATGTTTGCTATTGCTAGTGTATAAGAGATTGTAACCTGTTTTTGTATTTCGGCGAGAAGATCGGGATATGCATCGAAGCAATGTTCGAACTTCCAGACTGGATTGGGGATATCGTTTTCCTTACTGCCATCTTTTTGTTCGAACACACGAGACACTGTGGTGTTGTTGTTCTCGGCACGTATGCGATCCACCTCCTCTGGTAAAAGGTTTGCCACTTCGGGGGCTTCCTTGTAGAAGTTTTTTGTCAGCGGCGGACATGCGGCCCATCGCTTGGCGCGCTCTTTTTCCGCCTTCTTGTTTAGATTATCCCAATCAATCACTCCATTTGGGGAGTCGTCTTCTGGGGTTTCTGTTGATCCAGAGTAGAAGTCGTTATTTCCGTTACGTCCATTCTTGCTTCGATCCTCGTAGTTGTCTCGCTCATAGTTGTTGTCCCTTTGGTAGTTGTCCCGCTGGTTGTCCCGTTGGTAGTTATCGCGTTGGTAATTATCGCGCTGGTAATTATCGCGTTGGTAGTTATCCCGCTGGTTGTCCCGTTGGTAGTTGTCCCGCTGGTAATTGTCCCGCTGGTAGTTGTCCCGCTGGTAGTTGTTTTGTTTATAGTTACCTCGGCCAAAGTTACCACGATTGTTGCGGCCATCGGTGCGTCCATCGTAACGATCATGTGAATGATAGTCCTGGCGTTGATTGTACGATGAACCGCCTCCACTTCGGCGGGCCTGCCAGCCGTCATTGGAACGGCGGTAGTCGTCGTCTCCACCAAAACCGCCGCCGCCGCCACCACCACGATGTTCTCCAGCTGCAGCGCTTTCGATTTGCTTCTGAATGAACTGCACAGCATCGCTGACATTGCCCTGCGAGTTTCCGGAAATGGTGGCGACTTTGCGCCTCTTGTCAAGGTCAACACGCACATTGTAATCGGTCTGAATGCGTTGGATATTGGATCCCGCACGGCCGATTATCATTCCAATGTATTCCTGGCGCACATCCAGCTCTTCATTGAAGTCTAACACTTCTCGATCGCGTCTCGAATTGGACTCCCGTTCACCATGGTCCTCCCACTCCTGGTCCTGGCGGTTGCCTTTGTAACCAGCGGAGCGTTCGTTCCTGTAACCTCCTCGCTCCTCGTGCGAACGGTTACCTCCTCGTCCACCGCTGCCTCGGCCGGCATCGTATTTCGAGCCGTAATCCCAATCCTCATCGCAAGTAGCCATGGCGTAGTTCTTGTTCGCCTGGAGTTAAATTTGAAATATTTCACGAAAGTGAAATTAAATTCAAAGTAAAATTGCCGCACAATCCAATTTTTATTTGCGTCGAAAATCGCACGTCAGAAAAAAAACAGTAAATTTTTGCAATGGTGTTTTTCGAGCGAAAATAAGTAACTGGGAGGTGTTCAGAGAGTAGTAAACAAAATTGCAATTTTTAATTGAATGTTCTTTCTGAGTAATTAATAAATCTCTTTTAAATGTTTGTAACTGTTTGTATAAAGACAATTATTGTTGAAATTTGCTAAAAACGGACACTGTTTATATTAACTATTAGGTTGATTTCTTAAATTGGCTTTACAAGTTAAATAATTATTATTGCACTGTTCTGCAGAAGGCACTGCATTATCGATGCTTGAAATGCAGCGATGACAGCTGCAATGAGACCAGACTTCTGCACCAGCAACTCTGTGAACAGAGAGCAGCAGGGTTGCACCGCCAGCATTTTTGAGCGAAGTGTAAAAGTGTAGTGTTGTGAAGTGATTTATTTCATAATTTTTGATCAAAGTCCCAAAAAACTAGGCCAAAAACATGGTTGATGACAAAAAAAAGAAACGAAAGACAATAAGCTATTCATTTCCCTAAAATCTGCGTTGAGCCATGTGAATTGTTTTCTGAAAAAAAGGAGTGAAGGAGTTTTTGATCAAGAGTGGAGTGAAACACTTCGATTGAAGTGCAGTCGGCAACCCTGGCGAGCAGCAATTCAGTTCTGCGTCGACCAACCTTTTGTGCGTGCATCGAAAATTATGCAATTTAGATCCAAAAATAAACTGTTTTATTGTCGAAATCTTAAAATTTAATCTCATGTCCGATGTTTATTTTCCGTACGTTTTCGGATAACTAACAAAAGTGAATTAAAAAATTGTATCTGCTGCATTTTTTCAAACAAAAGATTTTTTCAGCTGCCAATACGAACGAGTATGTGTGCGTGTGTGTGTATCAAACATTGAAGTCGCAGTCGTTGGGAAAATGAAAATGGCGTTCGTTGCCTGTCGTCTGTCGTCGACGAGTTAGTTCTTTCTCTTGCCAAGCATTTAAATAAAAAAATAATAATTTGTGCTCGAATCGCATTGCAACATAGGAAAACATCAGAAATGCATTTATAAAATTGTGATTGTGCAATTGTGGGGCGCCGAAGAAGAAACTTCAGTTCTGGGCAGCTAAAAAAAGGTTGTTTTAATTACAACAAACGAGTAAACGACCCAAGAGAAAAAGGATAATCGGAGAAGAGTGTATGTGTATGTGGTGTTTCTCCAGTGGGGTGGTGACGAATAATAATTTCACTTAAATTCAAAGTAAATAAATATAACAAAGTAAATAATACATCGTACACGAACAATAAACACTTTGATTTTCCAAACAGAAACACAAGACAAAATGCCCAGCGCTTCGTTCACGTCCTCCAGATCGTATGTGCGCCGTTCACGACGGAAAGGAGCAAATCGCATTGCGCTTCCAAGCAGGGCTACCGGTATGCAAACATAGTGGAAAATTCCAGTTGTTGGAAAATTTCATTTTTCATTACCATTTCGTTATTATTTCACAGGAAACATTCTGGAGCCCCTTCTGCAAAATATGCCCACAATTGGTTCCTCCTCATCGGCGGCGACATCTGTGGGAGGTGGCGGTCCGAATGTCATCTCACCTGGGGGTTCAAGCGCCTCGGCTACAACAACAACATCGAGTGGTGGTGTGGCATCGACGACGTCAACAACACGTGCAACATTTCAAAATACAGGAGGTGCCTCCACCTCGTCTGCAGCTGCTGCCGCTGCGTCGACATCGACGTCGGCGTCAGCGTCTACAACTTCCAATCTGCCATCATCTTCATTGTCATCAACATCATCACACACAACCCAGTCGCCACCTGTAGTTGCAACCACGTCTGCTGCAGCAGCTGCTGCTGGTTCAGCACTAGAATCGATACCCTATGATTCATCTGCAGCATCGTGTTCCCAAGCCAGTGGCGCAACATCAGGGTCAGTCGCATCAAGCGCAACTGGCGCCACTTGCTCATCATACACAACAAACACAACTTCGTCAAATTTCTTGTCAGTCTCAAGCAATAGTCTAGGAAGCAATGCGGCTCACAGTTCCGTGACTGCATCCTCAAGTGTTCATTACATGGACACAGATACTACAAACAATTGCACAGGTACATTCAAACTTTTACATTTTCATCGATATCATTATTTACATTATTTTCGTTTTTCAGGTGCCACAAATTCCTTTAATAGTTCTGGTGTTGGAGGTCCAAGTAGTTCAGGAGGTAACTCATAAATGATCACTTAAACCAAAAATATATTTCATTATTTACTTTCTTTAGGTTGTGCTTCCTCGTCATCAGCGCCAGCTTCATCTGGTTGTTGTCATCAATCCCCATATGACCTGCGTCGTAAAATACCCTCGAGCAATCATGAGCAATGGTGTAATGCGTCATCTAACCTTGGTGCAAGCACTTCTGTCGCATCGATAAGTCCTCCCTGCAGTTCTGGAGCTTCAAACAGTTCGACTGCTTCATGCTCCTCCTCATCGTCGTCGTCGTCATCGGCTTCGTCGACGACATCTTCATCATCATCCTCGTCGTCATCTGCCATTGTTATTGCGCCATCAACCAGTGCCACATTCCCAGTGAATAATGCGCCGCCCACTGGCGCACCCTTAGCCCCACCCACTGTGCACAGTTCCGTTCCACAACAACACTGCAGCGCTCTGCCGATCGGCGGAATCGCAGCCACCGAGGACAATAATTTCATGCTACCCGCAAGGAAACGTTCACGTCGTCTATATGCTCAAAGTACAGACTCAACTTCGCTAGCAACAGGAAGTTCGAGTGCAAATACTGGACCCACTGCAGCACAGTACCTGCAATATGAAATGCCCGATGAGGTGCTTCTGGCAATTTTTTCCTATCTCTTGGAGCAGGATCTGTGTCGGCTGGCATTGGTTTGCAAGCGTTTCAACACAATCGCCAATGATACTGAGTTGTGGAAGAGTTTGTATCAGTCTGTCTTCGAGTATGATATGCCACTCTTTAGTTCGGAACTCTGCAAATTTGTATTTGAAAAACCCGAAGAGACTGAATACGCAAATCCATGGAAGGAGAGTTTTCGCCAACTCTACCGTGGTGTTCATGTGCGTCCGGGATATCAGGTAACTCATTCATCATATTTTGTTTTTAACATATTCTAAGTGAATTTATGTTTTAGGATAAGAAATACCCAGGACGAAGTATTGTATTTTTCAATACTATACAAGCTGCATTGGATTATCCTGAAGATCGTGCTGCAGCGGCGGCTGCATCTGGCAGTTCGGTGTCAGCAGGTGTTTCTAGCATTTCCTCCGGTAGCTCAAATATTGTTGGAAATCTATATGATGACAACATGCTACCCATAGAGCATCCGGGTCCTTTGATCTTCCTACATGCCGGCCACTACAAGGGAGAATATCTTTTTATAGACTCTGATGTTGCGCTCATTGGTGCCGCTCCCGGCAACGTTGCAGAGGCCGTCATACTTGAGCGCGAAGCTGGCTCAACCGTGATGTTTGTCGAAGGAGCCAAGTATGCATATGTTGGTTATTTAACGCTAAAGTTCTCGCCAGATGTGACATCGACTGTGTCACACCACAAGCACTACTGTTTGGACATTGGCGAGAATTGTTCGCCCACTGTGGACAATTGTATTATTCGGAGTTCATCGGTTGTGGGAGCAGCTGTTTGTGTCGGTGGTGTTAATGCGAATCCCGTCATACGTAACTGCGATATTAGTGATTGCGAAAACGTGGGTCTCTACATTACGGACTATGCTCAAGGCACCTACGAGCACAACGAAATCAGTCGCAATGCATTGGCTGGCATTTGGGTGAAGAACTTCGCCAGTCCCATCATGCGAGAGAATCACATACACCACGGACGAGACGTGGGAATCTTCACTTTCGAAAACGGAATGGTATGTTCTTTTATTGAAACACAATTTAAACGGTAAATTGTTACATTCGGTTTGTCTTTTTATAGGGATATTTTGAGAAGAACGATATACATAACAATCGCATTGCTGGCTTCGAGGTGAAGGCTGGCGCTAATCCCACAGTTGTGAAATGTGAAATTCATCACGGACAAACAGGTGGCATTTATGTGCATGAAAATGGATTGGGGCAGTTTATTGAGAACCGAATACATTCCAATAATTTTGCCGGTTCGTATTATAAGTGCAATATAATTTTTGATAATGCATTTGCTAATGTAAGTTTTCTCTGTTTTAGGGGTGTGGATAACATCGAATAGCAATCCGACGATTCGTAAGAATGAAATCTACAATGGCCATCAAGGTGGTGTTTATATCTTTGGAGAGGGACGTGGTTTAATCGAGCATAACAACATATACGGGAATGCGTTGGCAGGCATTCAAATTCGTACAAATAGCGATCCTATTGTGCGACACAATAAAATCCATCATGGACAGCATGGTGGCATTTATGTCCACGAAAAGGGACAGGGTTTAATTGAGGAGAACGAGGTGTACTCGAATACCTTGGCTGGGGTTTGGATAACAACGGGCAGCACACCAGTATTACGTCGAAATCGTATACATTCAGGCAAACAGGTGAGTTGTGTAAAATTATTTGATTGTATGACAAATATAAATTAAACAATATCGTGTTAAGGTCGGAGTTTACTTTTACGACAACGGCCATGGAAAACTAGAGGACAATGACATATTCAATCATCTCTATTCGGGTGTACAAATTCGCACTGGCAGCAATCCTGTGATTCGGGGCAATAAAATCTGGGGTGGACAAAACGGAGGCGTTCTCGTGTACAATGGTGGACTGGGATTACTTGAGCAGAATGAAATTTTTGACAATGCCATGGCTGGAGTTTGGATAAAAACCGATTCGAATCCAACGCTGAAGCGAAATAAAATCTATGACGGTCGCGATGGTGGAATTTGCATATTCAATGGCGGCAAAGGTATTCTCGAAGAGAATGATATCTTTCGCAACACTCAAGCGGGAGTTCTCATATCAACACAATCGCATCCGATTTTGCGACGCAATCGTATCTACGACGGACAAGCGGCCGGTGTCGAAATTACAAACAACGCTACAGCGACGTTAGAACACAATCAAATATTCAAAAATAAATTTGGTGGTCTCTGCTTGGCCAGTGGAGTACAGCCAATAACACGCGGCAATAACATTTTCAACAACGAAGACGAGGTGGAGAAGGCTGTCTCGGGTGGACAGTGTTTGTACAAAATCAGCAGCTATACATCGTTTCCCATGCACGATTTTTATCGTTGTCAAACTTGCAATACGACCGATCGTAATGCGATTTGTGTGAATTGCATTAAGAACTGCCACGCAGGACACGATGTGGAGTTTATAAGGCATGACAGGTGAGTGTTTAACTTTGGATTCAGTTATGAAACAATGTAATAAATTGTATTTTCTAAAGGTTCTTTTGTGATTGCGGTGCTGGCACCCTATCAAACCAATGTCAGCTGCAGGGTGAACCTACACAGGACACGGACACACTGTATGATTCAGCAGCCCCAATGGAGTCACACACCCTGATGGTAAATTAGAAATATCATATGATAGATGATAGAATCGGAAAGGCAACTATCACAAGAAAAGGCAAACACGTTGTTTGCTAACATCATAGACATGAAAGAAACAGCCGAAACAGAAAACTTAAGGCGTATAAGTTTCACGGAGTATTCAATGTAGATTTATTTACTAAACTACAAACAATAATGTCTATAATTTGTACTAGAAGATATTTATGGAGGGAGTATTAATCCATTTCATACACAACACACAGTAATTCTAACTTATAGAGTAACTCAACCGAATAACTTATGAATTAGGTTATTTTTAACAGATTTTATAATGGAATATATATCAGAATCAAGTATAAAACTTAATGAAATTGAACGATGAAGAAGAACTACCGAAGTATTTCGATCTATTCGATTGTCACACATAATTCTATCTGAAGTCTATTTTCATTACTACTTGACTTGAATCAAATTATCAACTCACGGCACTTTTGTTTAAATTAACAAAGATAAAATGTATGAAACTCTTAGCTCAAATATGAATGTAAATATATTTTCTTTTTTTGTATATATATTAATCAATTTTCTTATTAATGTTTAAAAATGTGCAATCATGATTTATTACTTCGAAACTTAGTTCAACTCAGTTTATTACTCACAACGAATTCATTCGAATGCGTGACGATCATGTCACAAATAGGGAGAGTGACGCAGAATATTTAAACGACATAACAAGTCGAGTTCAAGACAAAACCAGTGAGAAGCTTAAAATGCCCCACTCAGAGGATATGGCTTCAAAAGATGATAGTCATTGTGAATACATATAAGAACTTGCACCAATCATTCAACAATACATTTTATATTTAATTTCAATTACGAGTTTAAGTAACTTTACTGTATTCAATTATTTTTAAAACAATGTAGTTTTATAAAACGACACAAGCAATTGTAAGTATTAAAGAATAGAATCTACTGTAAGTAAATGATACTACTATAGCATTTGAACTAATTTAACTGAATTTAGAATGTTGAGAGAAAAGCAAACCATTATTTTAGGATTATATTATTAACATTGAGAGAACGTCTCCTGCTGAATAGAGAGAGCTGCGTTGCAACATTTGCAGGAATAATTCGCATTGTGTCAACATCAAAATTCGATTCGACGATGACTGGACTCTGAATTCCTGCTATAATCGCTGCACGTACAATTAATAAGCATTTTATACAATAATAACAAATCTATGTGTCATTTAGTAGTAATGTAAAGCTTTCTTTTAATATATATATATAGAAAATATGTATGTACGTGTAAATGCTTATAGATTTTAATCCTTATCATTTGTTTGCTCAACTTTCTTCGTTCGATCAATATCCGTACATACTCTGCCATTTGTCTACATTTCTAATCAACATGTCTACAATTTATAATCAACATCTTCTTTCTACTTCCAATGCCTAAAGCTTAGCTTCATTCTTTTTAATAACCGATAAGTTGAGAATTTCATAAGTTTTGTAACAATAGTTGTATCACTAAGGCTTAGTTTATTTTTTCTAACGACTTGTAATAAGCTGCAAACACTAACTAGTATTCTAGTTTATAAACATTGACTAATTGATAGATTTATTATTTTAGTAGTAACACACGACATACAATAAAACATATTTACTATATTTGTAGAGCGTTTTAATACAGACAAACAGACAACACATATAAATACTATATGTATTAATATTAATATTTTAAGCGACAATTCTTATACTAATGAGGATGAGGAAGAAAAGGAAACCAATATCACACCAATTTCTTAAGTGATTTCAAATAGCAATTATTTCCCTAGACTACAATGAATAATAACAAATAATAATGATAATATGCGTAATACAAACATAAATAATCTCACAATAAATATGAATGTGTTACACGAATATATAAGATCGATATAGAAATAAACAATATATACAACAAAAATGATCAAAACGATGCAAAGTTTCGACTTTTATTTAAATATTGTGGAGCAAGATTTGGGTCTGAGCGGATGATGGGACATGGAGTAAATTCGAAAGATGTGGAGGGGGAAAAGTCGATCGAGCTATTGAAACTGGATCACAACTGATAGGATAGTGAACTTCAGTTGACTTGATAATTGGGGTAATGAATGAATCATTTGCGTTCTATGAAAAGACGCCATTTGATATTGATAAACAAATTTTTCACAATTGATACTAAAATATAAACTTCTACTCACACAAGAATTATATTCAGAGGAACGGGAGGGAAGAAACTTGAGCCGATTTTTGAAATGTTCCTAGAAAAATAACTGTTTTGCGATAACTGTCAAGCGCAGAGTAATCTGTGTGGCTGTCAACGTCGCCTAGTAAATGATTGTCAAGCACTGGGATCGCAGTGAACACTGCCATATATTTCAAAAGAGTGAAATATTTAATTTAATAAAAAAAAATTTTAAATCCAATCTCCAACTTCAATAATTTAAGAAGCGTTTTTGAGTTTAGTTTTTCAACTTTCAGCGACAAATAATTTATGCCCGTTTTCTGTTGGTGTGATTCAAAGATTAAGTGTGATTGGCAACACTGCGCGTAAATAAAAGCAACAACGTCAACAGCCAGTCGTCGAGCTGGAAGGAATTTTGTGACAACATCGATTTGTTAGCTGTTCGGAAATTAGTAAATAATTAGTGATAATCGCGAGAAATCTAGAGGGAATTTATTTGGGAGAAAAGCGGAGACTGCGGGACATGCGACAGGACTGAGTGCTTCGTCAGCAAAATGTCCTTCTTCGCCCACGGCGGAGATTTGGTCAATCTGAATGTGGGAGGACAAAGGTTTGTTGTTATTGTTGTGATGGAATTCGTCTAACGCTTATCTGGGATGTGGTTTCGTGGCTGTGTTTTATTTCTTTGTGTGTTCTGGAAATAGTCTTTTATCGCACATCTCCATCGCTTTTCAGATTCTCCACGTCTCGCCAGACGTTGACGTGGATTCCGGACACATTCTTCACGGCCCTCCTCAGCGGACGCATCTCCAGCTTGCGCGATGAGAACGGTGCGATTTTCATCGATCGCGACCCGGCGCTCTTCTCCATCATTCTCAACTATTTGCGCACCAAGGACATCGATATAAAGAACTGCGAAATACGCGCTCTACGCCACGAGTCAGAATACTATGGGATAACGCCGTTGGTGAAGCGGCTCATGCTGTGCGAGGACCTCAATCACTCTTCTTGCGGTGATGTGCTCTTCTACGGCTTCCTGGCGCCACCCGCTTTGCCACCGAACGATTCATTGCCCACTGGAGTTGCTTCGGTGGGAGTCAGTGGCGGTGGCGGCAGTGGTGGCGGAGGAGGAGCTGGTCCAGTGGGTGCCACGGGCGATGCTGGCAGCACATCGTCAGCACCCTGTTCATCGTCGGTCTCATCCACTGCATCGTGCAATAGTTCCAGCAGCGGAGTCGGCACTGCTGTGGATCCCGGTCAGCCCTCGACGTCGACTGGCATCATTTCAGGCTCGACAAATGCTCGCCCTGGTTCCATGGTCCGAGTGCCAGAGACTTCGGCATCGACTTCGCGACATGCGACGCACTCACGAAACTCTTCGTGGGACTTGCGATCGGGTCGACAGGATGTTCGTCCGTGGACCAACAATTCGGGTCACTCGCGCACAGCTTCTTTGGATCTCATGCGTCATTCGCGCAACTCTTCGGCGGACCTGAATAAACTGATCAAGAACGATGTCGGCCTGGTGTTCAGTCCTACGCTCACATCGAATTGGATGGATCCGTTGCGTGTGCAGATCATCAAGGCGCATCAGAGCTGGATTGCAGTGGCCCATGCTCATTTCGTCACTTGCTATCGCGTGAAGGACTCCAGCGGTTGGCAGTTGATATTCACCTCGCCACATATTGATTCGACCATCGAACGGATTGCTATCAATTCCAAGGTACTGTAGGTGGTGATTGATAATTTCACTCAGTACTTTAATAATTCTTTGCAGGTGAACATGTCGACGGCAGAACCGATTCCGAGCAAGATGATTGCCATATCGTACGGCAGTCAAATCCGATTGTGGAGCATTCACGAGGGTGGCAACAAAACGGACATCGGAATTTTCAACTTGAACTTGCGCGTGGAGTATTTGTTCTTCATCGGAAGTCAATTGGTTGCGTTGTCGTCATCTGGCAAGATTGGGGTGTGGCACGCAATGACCCAGCACTGGCAGATCCAGGACTTGGTTCCGATTTTATCCTTTGACTCGGCCGGATCATTCCTTCTCTTGGGTTGCAACAACGGCTCCATTTACTACATAGGTTACTTTGATCACAAATCAATCAATACTTAATTGCTTAAGAAATGTTAATATTACAGATATGCAAAAGTTCCCGCTGCGCATGAAGGACAACGACTTGTTGGTGACTGAGCTGTACAAGGACCCGGCTTCAGATCCAATTACTGCTATTTCCGTTTACCTAACACCAAAAACTTCGAGCATTTGTGGCAATTGGATTGAGATTGCGTATGGCACCAAGTCCGGTGCGGTTCGTATAATCGTGCAACATCCGGAGACAGCTGGCCATGGACCTCATCTGTTTGAGACGTTCATTGTGCACCAGAGTCCCGTGACAAAGGTGACTTTGTCGGAGAAGTATTTGGTCTCGGTCTGCAGCGAATACCATCATGTGCGCACTTGGAGTGTCACGCGTTTCCGCGGCATGCTCTCTACGCTGCCCGGCTCCACGCCGGAAGCTTCCTTCAAGATAGTCTCTCTTGAGGCGACCGACATCCACTACAGCTACGTGGCTGGCAACGATTTCGGTCCTTACGGCGACTACGACGAGCAGATATTCGTGCAGAAAGTTGTCCCTGAAACGGATCAGCTGTACGTGCGACTCGCCTCCAATGGTGATCGTGTGTGCGTCATTAAATCCGTCGATGGCTCGACAATAACTTCGTTCTGCGTGCACGAGTGCGAGGGACCATCGCGGATGGGATCTCGCTTCATTCTCACCGGCCACTGCAATGGGGCCATTCAAATGTGGGACTTGACGACGGCTTTTGCGCGATTCTCGAATCATCAGCCACAGCAGAAAACCTCCGGCGGACCCGACACCAATGAGCTGCTCCGCCTACTTGACCAGTGTGAAATCAGCAATAGCCACTGCTCAACGCCTTGTATGTCGCCATGTCTTTCAGCTGTGGGAGGAGTGGCAAATGCCACGTTAGCGCGCATGAAAGCGAGCAACATTGCGCTGCTGAATAACTTGCAACACCAGCAGCAACAACAGCAGCAGCAGCAACCTCAACAGCAGCACGGCGGCAATGGCAATAATAGCGAATGATGATGAAATGCGGTGGCGGCGAATGTGGCGCTGGTTGGGCGCATTTCTTCACTTCTTACATTTAGATTAGTTTTAGAGTATTTTTGCAAACTTTTAAACATAATTCTCTCTTTGATTATTTACCTATGCATTCTGCGATATACAGCAACAACAACAACACATCGCGAGGGACCTTGAGAAGGTTTGATCGCCTTCCCTCAAACTCACAAACACATTTTATTATTATTATTATTGCAATTATTATGGAAATTTATATGAAATTTTATTGTTTGTCAACTTTATGTATGTCGATTGAATTGTTAATTTAAAATAAATATTTAAATGTTTATATTTTATAACTCTTCTGGTCGATTGTTTTGCGTTTTGTGGGAAAATGGGAGGAAATGATTCAGATGGATAACGAATTTTTATCTTTGATTGAAATTCTTTATTACTATCTGCAAGTAATAATTAACTTAATGGTAGAAACTAATAATAGATGCAACCTATAAGGAATGGGGAAATAAAACAAAAATACTACGTAATTTAAAATTGCATTATTATACATTATACAGTTGACGTGTGGAGTTTTCTTCGAACGGCTTCGATGTTGTGGCTTAAAACTATGTAAGAGCAAAAAGCCTTAAAATACTCGCATATCTTAAGAGAGTAAAGTTTTCATATAAATATATATATTGATAAAAATATAATTATACATTAATTATAATTATTTGTAATTAACTTTAGCTTTTTAAATTATAGTAAATTGCGCTCAATAACTTTGCAAGTTGAACTGGAATCTGTTTTTTTTTTCGTTTTAATACAATAATACTTGTTTGTACATTTCAATAATCAATTTAAGGATCGCGTTCGTCTTCGCATCATAGAAATTAAACCCACTCTATTTGTTTTTATGTTCTATCTAAACGTGCGTATGGAAACTCTTCTCTATATATCTACGTATCTGGCAGGTCAGAGGCTCGTTCTGACCACAAGAAAAAGGGTAAATTTTGTTCACCTAGCTGCCTACTTCTCGTTGTTTCGTTGCATCGGAGCATCGGTCTAGTCTAATCAAACTACATAGTGGAGTATGTATTTTTTTGTTGTTGTTAGTCTTCTATGCTTGGCTATGATATGTCTAAAAACACAAATTGCAATAAAAGCCTTACGAACTAAACTTGAAAATAATCATCGACTACAGCGGTTTCACTCAGATCCGAGCCACTGGTCGGCGGCTTTGAGCCATTGGCGGTTAGTATGGGAGTGGACGAAAGTGTTGCCGGAGGAGGAACGGGGGCAATAACAACGTTGGTTGCCCTCGTGCCGGACTCATCCGGCGACAGTGGACTACTTAGCTGTGTGTCGGAGTAGTCGGTGTGCAGACGCTCGTAAGGGTTCTCACGACTCGAATTCAAATAACACACAGACTCATAGTTGGGATCCGAATCGCTGCCCGTGAACGATTCGTACTGTGAGGTTGGTGTCTGATGGGAGCTCAGGGTGCTCGTGGTGCTCGTCATGTTGCTGGAGGAAATCGTCGAACTGTTGGCAATGATCGAGGAAGACGTCAGTGAAGACGGCGTCACGGGCAGCTCTTGCAATCGTGGGGTCTTCGCATCGTTGCCTTCCTCGCCCACCACCACCACCTGGGTCACGGCTGCCAGGGCGTTCAACTGAAGATCGGGGACGGGTGGTTTGCGTGAGGTTTCCGCAATGCGCGCATAGTGATCGGAGGAGTCGGTTTCGTTGGGATTGTTGCTGCTGATCGCCGCTTTGGTTTCCAATATGCTGGCGTAGTTGTGATTGGCGTCGCTGGCGATGCCCGTCTTCACTTCGCCAATTGTGCTGTAGCCTCCGGTGGTGCCGTCCTCGACGTCGCCCTTGACCTTGCTGTAGCCATCAGTCGAGTCCTCGTCGATGGCGATGCGATTCTTCTCCAACACTTTGGCGTAGCCGTCGTCGGAGAGAGCTGCGGCCGAGGTGATGTTGCTGCTGTATTTGGGTGTCTTCAGAACTTCATAGTTGGGATCGTAATCGGATGATTTCTTTTCATTGTCTGGATCGGGGTGGCTGGCTGTGGTCTTCAAAAGAGTCTCATAGCCAGGATCATTGGTGCGTGTTTTCTGTGATGGGGCGGCTATTGTTTCGTAGTCTTTCTCGCCGCGATAGACGAGTTCAGTATCGAAAATCGGTGGTTTCACATCCTTGTATGTGAGTGAACTGGACAGTTTGGACGCTGCAAAAGCGAATGCGATTGAAAAACGAGAGAACATGGCTTGATTTATGGGTGGTTGGAACAAAAGCAGAAGAAAGTATAAAATCAGAATGCTTGAAATTGCGAAGCATAATAATTACGAGGACTAGACTAGGTTCCTCTTCTAACTAATTGGTGTAATATCGAGTACAGAAAAGTTCTATCAACATAAGAGAACTA
This sequence comes from Coelopa frigida, assembly GCA_017309665.1. Classification (NCBI taxonomy): domain Eukaryota; kingdom Metazoa; phylum Arthropoda; class Insecta; order Diptera; family Coelopidae; genus Coelopa; species Coelopa frigida. The sequence continues at coordinate 7,196,498 of CM029561.1, forward strand.
AGAGCATGCCTTTCAAACTCAACGTAATCTTAAACCTAAATTTTGTGGAAATACTAACCGCTGCCTCCAAATAAAAAATGCCAAAATTTCGTTGATTAAATGAAAATCGCAGAAATTTCTCATTTTCGCAAAACTAATAATGGTAGATTATTTTTTTAGTATAGAGAGTAGAGTAGAGGAGAAAGAGTTGAAGAGCTTAGCAAACCAAATTCCTACCTTCCTCCAGCTGTCGCTCCTTCTGCAGAATGTTCGTGTAGCAATCCGACTTGCGATTCTCTCCACTTGCCGTCGTCGACAATCGCATTGCATCGGCCGGAATTGTTTCATAGCCATGATCCTTCACACTGTAACTGTTGCTGCGCGTGCGAATATTGTCCAAAGATGCTGCACCACTAACACTTGATGCATTGTGCGATGTGTCCGTAAGTTCTGCGGCGACAGAATCGAGAGGACTAACGCCCAGAGAATCGTCGTGTTCATTGTACTTTCGCGTCATAATGGGCGAATTGTTTTGCGAAGACGATGCGTTGCGGGAGAATTTATTCTTCTTCATTACCTATTTAAAAGATAGTGTTGATGGAAAGTAGTCCAAGGAAATATTTCCAACATACCTTCGCATACATGCCCTCGATATCTTTGGATGGACTAAGACTCTTTCGCTGTGGTGAATCATCTGGAGCTCCGACGGCCGAGACGGCAATCGTCGACGATCCTCCGCTCAAATCCAATGCGGCGCCTCCGCATTCGATCACAGATATTACGGAATTGCGACCCGACGTCAAGTTGCTGCTGCTCGAGCCGAGATATTGCTGATGCGATGATGATGATGCATTTGATTTGGGCGTTGGAGGGAGTGGAGAATTCGCTTGGCGCTTCTCCGGTTTCGGCGAGCCCAGGTTACCCATCGAACTGTTGTTCGACGATGACGAGGCCTGCCTCGAGTGCATTTGTGCGCGTAAACTATCGACGGGCGGTGGAACGGGTGTCAGCTCAGCGCTGCTTTTCTGATTATTGGTCGCGTGGTGCGCGTTCTGAGAGTGTTGTTGTGCTGCCGCCGTTGAGACGTGCTCGAAAGTAACCGCATTGGAAGATGCCAGCGTACCCGAATTTGTGCTCGAGTTGTTTATCTCCACCGAAACGACAATCGAATTCGATTGCATTGGCTGAATTTGCGCATATGTTTCAGAACCACTTGTGTAGATATCGGCAGCGGTTGTGGCCGCTTGTCTGCTATTGGGATCCTCGATCGCCGCGTAGGTTTCGTCTGTAATTGAAGGTGGGGTTGGTTTAACAATGTACAACTCATTTAATTTCATGTGTAATTGCCTGAATCATCCGATACAGTGGCATAGTGTGAATCATTCACATCACGCGTAATTGGCGGATTGCGATGGACGATGGGCTTCGAGGGCTGTTGTGCTAAAATATTCGCCAAAGGCTCCCGTACACTAATGCTCGTATAACCTTCTGAAAGAAATATATATGCAATAGTTCATACATTAAAGATATTGTGCATTCTATGTTGATGTGTGTGCATACTGGAAGAATCCTGAGAATCACCACTGAAATGTTGATTAGCAATCGGTGGCGTCATGTAGGGCAAATCTTGACTGGCTGCTATGATGCCGGCAATCGCAGAAGCAGCGGGAATCTCTGATTGTAGCGCATTTTCACTGAGGTTCTGATTGGACTGACGTTGGTTGACTTGGTTCTGGGAATCATGATTTGCCGAATCATTATTTAAAGCCATTTGATTGCTGGACGAGGCAGCCGTAAGCGATGTCGATGGAGCATTGAGTTGAGCATAAGGATGCTCTGTGGTACGGACCTAATATAAATGACATCATATTAATAGAACCCGCCCTTTACACAAACATTTACACAATATATTACATACTTTTGCATAATCGTGGGGTGAATTCTTTACTCTGGAATATGGTGAGCTGACATCATCTGCTTGGCTAATGGAACTATGCTGAGACACACTAGCCTGTTGCTTGAGACTTGGAACAGCTGTGGGGAGAAATTTTACCCATTTATTAGAAATAAACTTTCGTAATCGAGGGGAGGAGAACATACGACTTTTATCCTGATTCTGATGGGACGTTGTCATGCGCTTATCGGCCACCGTCTCGTACAATTCCGACCCGTTGTCGCCATTATTCTCGGCCACTGGAATGTCGGGCAGACTCCGATGTGCTGCCGTACTAGCTCTACGAGAATATGTTTTGGTATAATTATGTATTTTATATGAATAACAATAACAATACCTCTTCTCTGAGTCTGCATTGGAAATGGTGGATAGATTGAGATCCGCTTGAGATTCACTGTTGCCAACAGCCGTTACAACAACCACCTCATCGGGATTCTTCAGCTTGACCATGCCCTCCAATCCCAGCAGCTCATTTCTACAACGAGAGAACGTGTAAAAGAAACGTAATAGAAGAAAGAGTAAACAAAAAATAATTAAAATGTTGCAAAGAGGAGAAGAGAGAGGAGAACAAAATTAATTGTGCATGGAGCAGCGAGGAACCGTTGGCTAGCTTCAGCGTCACGAATTGAAGCGTGACGAAAGTGGCAACTGGTGCCAAGAAGACTGGACCAAGTGCCCTCCACCAAAGGGATGAGCTCGATAGTTAGATGAGCTTCTGTGTTAGGTGTTTTTGGTATTTGTTGACGTAGCATTTCACAGACTGATCGAACCCACTTTCCCCCCCAATAATCACAATGGAGTGCAATTGTTTGGCTGCGTATTTAGGTATTATTACCACATCCACTGCCCTGCCCTTGTTTGCTCTCCCTCCCTCCCTCCTCTTCACCTTCTCAACCTCTGTAACGGAGATCCAACTTACTTTGGTACTTTCTTCTTGCAACAGAGACACGCCGCCAACATCACCACCAGCGTCAATGAAACATTTACGGTCATAAGCAGCACGTAGTACGTCTGTGGATGATACTCTAACATTCTGCGTGAGGCAGACGACGACAGACAGACAGACGTTTGTCGAATAATTAATTTGTTTGTGGCTGGCTTTGGTTAATCTACGCTTTTTCTTTCACTTTTACATCACTGCAACAGCAGCAGCGAGCGAGCCGAGAGAGTTTCGGAATGTTGGGAAGAAGCTCCTGCGAAATCCGACGACTCTGAATCACACGGAATTTCCGATCAATATTTTGTGCACTTTGTTCGCTGCACCAATGTCAATGTTTTATTTTCGCACTCAACACAGTTTTTACTAATCAAATGCATCATCTCAAATTAGAAAATTCGTTGTCTGTTTTCCTTCCATGACTGACTTGGCACACTGAGCGAACGGCGATCAATCAAATTGGGCGTACGATTTACTACTATTTACACTACTTTTTGAACTTTTTTTTTCTGACAATGACATTTGGAAAACGAATAGGGAACGAAGTGGAAAGGGTAAAAATAGGGAAGGTGAAAATAGAAAAGGTAAACAAAACGAAAATTACGGATTTTTGACCACAGAAAAAAAAAACGAATTTTATTCATCTAAAAACGTCGACGTAACAAAATTTCAAAATTTGTTTCATATTATTATTTCAATTAGTTTCACATTACTTGACTGCAGCCTCAAAGAAATAAATAAATATGCAACAATGAGTTGAAAAGTAAAATTTGTTCATTCAAAACAGGGAAGGAAAAAAAAGGTAAAAAGTAACGAAATGTAAGCAGATAAGGAAAATGTTTGACAAACGGAGTAAAGGAGACGGCTATAGTGTGGCTGTCACTTTCATAGTGTTTAGGGTGGCCAGCTTTCAAATATGTACGTTCGAGACTTGTTTTTATGATTAACGGTTGCATTCTCAAGGCGGTGGGAAACATTTTAAACATTAAAAATATTTTTTATATACATATTTTTATATATTTTTAATTTTAGTAATAAATTTTCCTGATAAAGTGCAAAAAAAAAAAATTGAAAAAATAAAAAAAGTTAAAAATTTGAAATTTTGAATCCGAATGAATGTTAGATTTAATATTATTAATATAACAGATTTGCTTATAATCTTTTAAAAACATTTTTTTGATTGAAAAAAATATACCAATTTTAGTTGATGTTATATTTTTTGATTATTAACGGATATTAACAGAAACCGATTCCATCTTCTCGATATGGAGTTAAATTCATCATATGCCAATGTCCCCCCATGCATCGAATATGAGAATCCACTTTATGAAACAAACATATTTTATTTATATCATATTCTAAATATAGAACCTTGAAGCGAAACAGATGAGAGATGTTTTCAAGATACAGCACACAAAACAACACAATAAATAGCGTCTGCAGCTCAATAAATTGATTCGTCCGCGAATATTCCGGAAGTATCGGTCAGCTCCAATAAGCCATAAACTGCCTCCAGTGAGCGAAAAGTAACAAATTACCGAATTTTCATTACCGTCAGCCCATCAACAGACCAAACGCATTACCGTAATTGTCCACAAATGGCGAGCATCGAGAAGGTTTCCGCGGACAGACACGAGGGCGACGCCGTCTGCCTCGTCTATCGCGATGGCCAAGTGTTTTCCGGGGGCGCCGATGGCAAAATCAAAGTTAGTAAATTCGTGAATGTGCCGTAATAAAATCGCCATAAAGTAGCGACGATGACGACCCACCCTACTTTGTGTTCCCTGAGAGCCACCTCTGATCCTAATTAATTTCTTTATAGATTTGGGATAATGATCTAAATCTAATTAGAACCGTGGACGCGCATGAAGCCTACATTTATGCCATGGCCATTAATCGTAGTAGGAAGATCTACTCCAGCAGCTGTGATGGATCCGTGAAATTTATGACGCCTCCCTACACGGGAGAGACGCTGCAGGAGCTCTTCCGCTGTGAGGATGCCATCCAGGCGATGTATTGCGACGGCGATGTTCTCTTCACCGGCGACGAGAAGGGCGTCGTCACCAATTGGGATAACGATAGGATGCTCTTCAAATACAATCTCGTCGAGGAGGTCAAATCGCTGGCCGCCGAGCAGAATCTCATTTACACGGTACGTGATTTGGACGTCGTCGTGTCGCAGGTCGTTTCCGGCAAGTCGGGCAAATACAGCAACAAGGCCGTGGTGCCGGGAAAGTCGCCGTTGGCTCTGGTTGGCCCCATGGTCGAGGACAAACGTTCCTTTGTGGCGTTTGTCGATCGCTCCGGAAAGGGTTTGTCGCTGATTCACAATTTGCCAACGGAGAAATTCGCAAGTGTTTGGAATATGCCGGTGAGTGGAGTATTTATTTAATCATGGATAATTCAGAAACTCTTATCCTTCCCAGGATTGTCACGAGCTGATCGTGAACAGCATCTGTGGCAACGACAAGTATCTCTATTCCGGCGGCTACGACAACAAGGTCAAGGGTTGGGCCCAGTTGGATCAGAAGACTGCCGCAGAGTTTGGGCGAAGTCTGCGTGGACAGTTGCGTGAACGCCGTCTGCTGTGGGGCCGACGATTGCGTCTACATCGCGACCAGCGACGGCGCGATTCGGAGGGCGAAGTTCGTCGTGTAGGAAGGAGACCGAGACCGATCAACGACGATAACTGCGATTTATTCCACTATTCGACTGTTAATGTAATGTAAAGTTTTCTGTAATGGACCTATTCTGTTATGTAGATGTTCTGTAATGGATATCTTCTTTAATGTAGAAGTTCTGTAATAAACATCTTCTGTAATGTAAATGTTATCTGCTCTGTACAGTTTACAGCCTGCACAGGGTGTTTCTGTAAACGAAGAACAATCAAAATTATGAATTACAAGACAATTGAATTATTTTCTCAAATGTTTATTTCATCAGTGTTTTGTTTTCATATTTTCACCTTAACTAAGAACATTTTTTGTTGATGATTTTACTTTTTTTCTACTTCTTTATTTATTTAGTTTTCTTGTGGCTGTCGTAATTACTTAGGTGTTAGTTAACTTTAACTACTTGATGTCGTTACATTTTCGTAAGCTACGTTCATGTAGTTGTGGTTTTCATATATGTATATAAACATGAATTTCTTATAAAATGTCCTCCTTGCTGCAGAAGTAAATATCACAAACTTATCGAAAATAACAAACAGAATAACAAACACAATGGATCGCAAATAGATATTCATCGTCATCAATGAAATGTGAAATTTTATGAACGAACGATGTACATATGCATTTTTATATATAGTATTTTTTTTCTCTTGATTTCTATGTTTACGCTATGCATTTGTCTTGTGCTTGTGTGTGTGTTTTCGGATTGTCATTCTGCACAATTGTTCAAAATCAACATTCACAATGAGTTTTGTTTTAGCGTCCTCCTTAATCTCCTATCTCCTTAGACTAGAAGTTTTTTTTGTCAAACAACACATTTACACAAACCCACATGCATTATGTTATTTTTACTGGTATTTATTTAATGTTCAACATTTAGTAATTTACTTGATTTACCTAAGGTTTCATTACATTTTATGCTGTTCCTAATCATCAATTAACACACAAGTTATTTCATTTATTTATCGTATAATATTTGGTTTCTTTTCTTTCCATTTAGCTTAGTTGATGTTTGTGTTTGATGTACGATGTTTTCACAATTCACCTTTTAATTGGTAGTATATACAGAGAGAGATAGATTATTCAAGCAGCTGCTACAACTATCGGCTCCTAAACTAATCGACTGCTGCCCACTTGTGATTCCTCTGTGGTGTTTCATAATTCGTTGACTACATAGAGTTTTTTTTTTTGCAGAAGATGCAGGTGAGGAGATGAAATGATATAGTCTATATCTTATATTGATTTCTAACTCTAATCTACATCATCATCATAGGACAGACTGTGATCAAGACAGGGGAGAGAGAGAGAGACGGTATTTTGTCCTTCTCTCTCTCTTCCCTCGGTTCGGCTGAGATATGCAAATTTGGGAACGATCACAAGAATCGTTCGATTGGATGGGGTGAAAGGGAAATGAAATGAAAGAAAATGCATTTCTATTATAAAGTCCATATAAAAACTCCTATAATGCTTGTATAACACTACTTGAAAAAAACAAAAGCCGTATACGTTAATTATTGCTCATAACTGAAATTGCTGCAACACCCTGTGTCGTCTTGTGCTCGGCCTAAATCAATATATCAATATTATTGCTATTCTCAACACTTAAATGTTAAACTATACAAATACAACTTCTGGTGAAATCACTTAACAACGCGTACAAAATAACATGATCATCATCATCATCATGATGATCATCAATTAACATACTACAATAGATTCATTCAATTGAGGGGTTTGTCGTAGGTTTGTTTGCTCTGCCTCTGGCAAATTGTGTATAACAAGTGTGAAACATAACGATAACGGTATTGGTATGGGAAGGATGCACCATGTCGCCTCCTCTTACACGAGTAACCGCGATAACCGGATGTAAAAATAATCAAATCAAAATGGAAATCAAGAGTGAAAAAAAAACCTGTATCATATGCAGATTCCCACTATCACATGCGAGCACGGGTGAACGGCGATGACGATGGGGTGGACTACTCCCACCAGGGGGAGGGGGGCGTGGTTGAATACGGGGGGATGGCTTAAAACTTGTGCTACACATAGTAGGCGTTGTAGGGATTGCGCTTCTGCATGCAGGGCAGCATGCATTCCAACGTATTGCGGAAGGCCTCCCGGAAGTCGCGGTTGAAATAGGCGTAGATCAGCGGATTGAGGGTGGAGTTGAAGTAGCCGATCCAGAAGAGAACCACCACAACGACATCGGGACAAGGGCAGGCGGCACCGCACAACGATGTAATCACATACCTAAAAGGACAAAAACACATAAACCGAAACCATTAGGAATCATTAGCCAAGAGTTAGAGATAAAGGACGACGAATACTTACCAGAGGAAGAAGGGCAGCCAGCAGAGAAGAAAGACGCCCATGATGATGCCCAGAGTGCGAGCGGCCTTGTGCTCGGCCTTCCAGCCTTTGGTGGGCCGCACGGAGCCACCTAGAATTCGATACGGGGGGGAAACATTTAGTGATGGGCAAAATCTATACAAATCCCCGAGTCTGGACGTGGCCAGATCAAGTGTATTGAATCGAGATCGAGACGGTGTCTGGGGGAGAGAGAGACTTGTGTCTAAAGTGGCTGCAATTGCCCTTTACAGACAGATTGAACTCTAAAGGCATTCAATCAAAGCCTCAATCAATTAACGATAACTAGTCCATACAACTACATTCTCAGTGCGAGTGAAATTTTGGGGGGGGGGGAAATCGTAATCGGTAATTATGAAGTGAATTATTTGGCATTCTCTCGCATTGGCTCGTTGGAATGCGAACGGAACGTGAAATGCATTTGCTAATCGAATTGAATATTCGAAATTAAGTGTAATGCAGTAAAGTGCCGGCCATGTAACGTAACGCAACGTAACATATCGTAATGACTCTTTAATTGAAGCAACGGCATTTGGATCCATTTTCGGTCTGGGTGCTCAACCTCCACTCTACATATCTTCCGGTCGTTTAACAGGCTCATTAAACAAACATTAATGTGGCAGACAGGCAGACGGACAAGCGGACAGACAGGAGCACAGAGAGAGGGACAGACAGATAGACAAAATAGTAGAACAGAGAGATAGACCGATTGATGGACAGACAGACCGGGCCACAGGTCACCCACACATGACCCAGGGCTCTAGAATTTCAATTGACCATGGTGATAACGCATTGGTCCGGAACTCTATGGATGATGGGAAACATATTTAAATGCTTCGATGATGGATGATCGTGTCAACATCGAGGGGGATTTGTGGCGACAGAATTGACCGTGGAGACTGAGGGAACAGAGAGGACTGAGAGGACAGAGAAGACAATGAGGACTGATAGGACCGAGAGGACTGAGAGGCCATCTTAGGACAAAGAGGATAGAGAGAGGTCTATGGGGACACAATCAGAGACAGGGGCGATGGCGTCAAAGAATCGTTGCCTCGTGTCCAACATGGAGCGCGGACACGCGATTTGAGGAACGTTTTCAATTTCGGACGCCCATTCCAAAAGGAGCTGCTCCTTGATTAGATGTAGAGATTAGCATGTGTCCTCGGAGGACTTTCGTCGCCAGTCCAAAGGACCTTCATCGACTATTTGGAGGACTCTCGCCGACCATTCGGTGGACCTTCGCTGCCCATCCCAAAGACCTTCGGACCTTCCTCCTCCCCTCCCCGTTATCCCCTTCAAGGACCTCTCAAGGGCACAACGACAACGACGTGTGTGGAGTCAAATGACACGAAAACACGAACGGATTGCGGCAAATGTTGGAGTTTTGGAGATTGAGGAGGGAAACTGATGAATCGCCCAGAATATTTCAATCCTTGGCTTTCATCTCAATTAGTAAAATATATGTGGTCGTATTTATAATGAAATAACAACAACAGCAACGACAACAATAAGAGCAATATGAATAAATAACAACAACAATAGAAATAGAATAGAACACTAAGAATAACAACAACGAGAATAGCAAAAAAGAAAATAAACATTCAGTGGAGGCGTGATTAAATCGAAGTCTCAAGAGTGTGAGGAACAAAGACATCGAGAAAGAGAGAGAAAGAGAGAGACGATATGAACAGCGAGAGAAAGAGAGAGACGATATGAACAGCGAGAAAGAGACGATAGCAAGAGTGAGAGAGACGATATGAACAGCGAGAGAAAGAGACAGAGAGATCAAGCGGGCAAGACAAGATGTGGAGGCAGGAAGCAGTTGATATCAAGCGAATCGCAGGCTGATGAGAACTTCGGTCTGTCATGAGTTTCGAGTTATTGGATTGTTTCTGGTCCCATGCGTGGATCAGGATGTGGTGTGTGTGTGAAGGAGGCGAGTCGAGGTCATGGATGATGGTAGTGGTGATGATGATGGTGGTAGTGGTGGTTGTGGGCGTGGTCTGTTTAGTGGTGAGTGGCGAGGCGTGTTCATGAGTCATAAAAGCAAAGCAAGGCAAAGCGAACGAACGAGCGACGAAAAAACCAAACACAGGACACACATGTGAGTGAGTGAGAGTGTGTGAGTAAGTGATTGTGGGAGAGAGGAAAGAAATATACGAGCACACACACATATATATGTAGACATAACAGTTAACGGAAACATACGAAAATCGCTGTGTGATGGAGATTTGTATGATTTGTTTTTGTTTTTGGGTTTTTGCTTTAGTAATTTGTTTGATTTCATGTTTTTGTATTTCTTTTTTATATATTTTTTCTTGTTTTATTTTTGTTTATATATTTTTTTTTTTATTTTTTCTTGTTTTATTTTTTGTTTTCGTGTTCTTGTTATGTTTATGTTTTTTTTCTGTATTCTTTTGTGAATGTTGTTGAGCTGATGGATATATATTTATTTTTTTTCTTTTTGTTTTTAGTTAAATATTTTGTTAGCATAGAGGTAGCAGTAGTAGTAGTAGTGGTTGGTGGTGGTAGTAGTAGTAGTGGTAAGAGTAGAAGAAGAAGCGTCGTTGCTAACTCACCGGTAGCGCCACACTGACATCCGGTCTGGCGTGGTTTCCGGTGCTTGTGATGCCAACGGTTCTTGTGCCAGAATCTTTTTCGCTTCTCACTCGCTTTCGCTCTCGCCTTCCCACTCCCAATCGCGCTCGCACTCGCACTCGCATTTGGATTGTTTTCGAGTTCGTTTTCGGGCTTCAACTGGGCACCGCAAACACGACACACACTCGGGTAGGGCGCCCCCGTGTTCGATGGTCGCGAGCGCTCCGAGCCGGGGGCAAATGTGAGTCGGCCACTCTTGACCTTGGGGCCACAACTAGTCTTGTTCTCAATGATTTCGGCGTCGTCTTCGTCGACGAAGATGCAGATGCCGCCTCGTCTTTTCAATGACGATTTTTCCGAAAAGTCTGATGGTTCGATATTGTTGGTGTTATATCATTGTAGAAGTAGTAGTTGTAGTTGTTGTTCGAATTGAAGTAAGATTTCGAGTTGAAGTTCAATTTCAAGTTGAAGTTGGATTTCGAGTTGAAGTTCAATTTCGAGTTGAAGTTCAATTTGTAGTCGAGTTGGAGTTTCGAGTTCAAGTTCAATTTCGATTTGGAGTAGAGTGGAGATCGAATTCATTACCAGATTTCGTATTCAGATAGGTTTCAAATTCGTTTCGATTTCAATTCGATTCATTTGGGTGTTAATTATTGTTGTTGTAGTAGTAGTAGTAGTTGTTGTTGTTGTTGTGGTGAGTGGGTACACACATACGGAGGAAGGGGACAAACGTTTCAGAGTTATTTACAAATAGAGACAAAGGAAGAAAGAAACAGAGAGTAAAAGAGAGATAGAGAGAGAGAGATGTATACAGAGTGAGACAGAATACTTAGTAATACAATGTATCGGTTCCATCGATCGAAAGATTGAGAGAGCAACAAATTACGGGTCAAATCGGAGCTGTCAAGATCAGTCAAAGAAGCTTCTTCAGATCTGTCAAGTGAGATTAAAATCTGTCAAATGAAATCTTCAATCCTTCAAATGAGATCTTCAGATCAGTCAAAGGAGCTTCAGATCTGTCAAATGAGATCTTTAGATCTTTCAAATAATATCTTCAGATCTGTCAAATGAGCCTCAGATCTGACAAAGCAGGACTCGGACAGACATGGCCACAGAATGGAGGACTCGGGAGGATCCTTCGCGGAATTAGGAAGATCCTGCCAGGATTTTCTTTATGTCTAGGTGCAGATGTCTCGGATTAGGGCATAGTGCGAGGTCGTGTCTGTCGCTTGGCTTGATTTGGTTTGGTTTGCTTTCGTTTGTCTATGCTCGGCTGTCTACAACTATGCGCCTGCTTGTTTGGTGGATGGAACTCATGGAACAAACACTTTCTGGTGTTGCGTGAGCTAGTAAATGAGTGAGTGAATGAATGAATGAGTGATTGATTGTGTGCGATTGGTGGAATGTGTGTGTGTGTTAGAATGAGTGCTCGAACAAATGGTCAACTTACTTGCCGAGCTGGTCGAGACCCGGCCCATCGGGATATAACTGCGGCTGTCGCTGTTATCCTGCGAGAAGTTGATCACGTTCACGTCGTACGTCACAACCGACGCCTGCCGCTTTCGCACCGTTTGGATACCTTCGTAGCCGGTCAACAGGCTGCTCCGATGACGGCCACCATTCGAGTTCCCCCCGTTGGTCGCCGTCAGCCCAGACTCGGGCTCACGATCGTGTCGCTTGAACAGTGGCGAAGTCAAATCCTTCTCGTCGTCGCCGCCGCCGCTGCGCATCGAAGTCGGCGACAGCGTCGAATCGAGAATGATCTCGGGCTTGGGTGAGAAATGCGACGGCGGCGCCACCGTCGCCGGATGCTGCTGCGGTATCGATAGCGACGTCATCACGTCCAGCGACACAGTCGACGTGTCGCTCAGGAACTGCGTTTGGCCCCCGCCATTCGTCGTCGTCCCCCCCGATTGCGATGGTGGAGACAAAAAATAAACGTTCAACGCGTTGAGGGCCTGAGTGGAGGCGGGAACCGGGGGCTGAGGCGGCAAGTGCTGGGCCGACGTGAAGTTGGGCGTGGCCGGGGGCGACATCAAGAAGTTGGCGCTGTTCTTCGTGACCAGTACTTGGTCGCTGAGCGTGCTCAGGCGTTGCCGCATCTGTTGCTTTGAGGAGAGTGCCGTGTTCGAGGCCGACGAGTGGCGCTGGTGCGAAGAATCCGGCTGCTTCGGTTGTTGATGGATCGATTGCTGCTGCAGCGGTTGATTGAAAGACTGCTGATTCATCGATTGCTGCTGCATTTGTTCCTGCATCGACTGATGAATTGGTTGCTGCTGCATCGACGACGACTGCTGCTCGTTGGCCACGGGAAAACTGAGCGATCGAAACAACTCGACCAGATCCGTGCTCGAGGTGATCACGACGTTGGCCTTCTCGCCGCCACCGCTCCCGCTGCTTTCACCGAAGCCGCGCTGCTCCGAGCCGAGGGCCGAGGGCGAAGCTGACGGTGGCGGCGTCGCAGGCATCAGCGGCGACTCGGCCAAACACTCGGCCAGCAGCGTGAGATCGTCGGCGATCGTGTTCGTCGTCGTCGTGTTGGTGCCGAGGTCGATCAGCTGAACCGAGGACGTCCGATGTTTCGGTGAGGTGAGGACCTCGATGGTGGGGTCGCCGTCATCGTCACCACTCACACTATGACTGAGAGTGGCTTTGGCCGGCGGTTTCTTCTCGGCCAAGATGTTGATGTCCAGCAGGATGTCGGGCGTGGTGAATCGCGACGGATCCACATCCACATCTCGATCGCGATCCTCGCTGTGCATGCGCGGCATGTAGACGAAGCCGGTGTCGGAGTCGGTGTCGCTCAGTTGCCGGGCGCGCGCCTCCGTCTTCGACCGTCGATTGATCGCCCCATTGTAGCTGTGCGACAACTTCCGACTGCGCGATCGTCGGAACAGGTGGGTTCGACTGCTGCGGATCTCCTCGGAGTTCGCCTGATGACGCTTGCGCTCGATCGAGAAGCACTCGGTGCCCGAGCGTTTCGTCTTCGCCAGCAGCGACATCAGGTTGAAGCCTCGCTCCTTCTCCTTCTCAACGTTTTCCTTATCCTTCTCCTTATCTTTATCCTTATCCTTATCTTTATCCTTATCCTTATCGTTATCTTTATCCCTTTCCTTATCCCTTTCTTTATCCCTTTCGTTCTCCTTCTCCTGCGGAACACAACCTTCCTGTAGCGCCTGCAGCTGCCTCTGTTTCCTAGACTTGGGCGCCTCGCCGCCCACCGACCTTAGAAACTCGGAGTCGCTGAGTGCGAACGGTTTCTTTGCCGTTCCCTCCCCGCTGCGACTGCGGTTCTGACCATTCTTCAGCCGAATGAAATCGGTCTCACTCAAGGCGGAGAACTTCCCGCCACCGCCGGAGGACTTTGGCGACTTCACCCGATCTTCTCCCGGCCCCGGAGCCGCCCCCGATTGTCTCTTGTAGAACAAATAGTTATCCTCGATCAGTCGCTTCAGTTCCTTGTTGTCCTCGGCGATGGGCAGACAAGTGGCCGGCGCCTGCAACTGTTGCTGTCGATGCAGCAAGTCCTGGAAGTCGTTGCTGCCGCTGTCGTCGCTGAGCACACCGAAAATTTGGTATTGCTCTGGGTCGACGGCGCCGTCAGGATGCGACAACGTTGGCAGCGCCGCCAGTTGTTGTTGGCGTCTCGCCGGCGAATTCGAATTCGTGCCCGAGGTCGAGGAATCGTGGTGGGCGCCGTTTGCCAAATGTTGTTGCTGTTGTTGGTGCTGCTGCAGGTTGTTGGCCGCGTAATGGAGGGCGATCATGGAGGGCGCGCTGTCGGTGTGTGTGACCTTCTCGTAGCGCTCCTGCTCGAGGTCGCGCAGGTCGATGCTGCTGCGGCTGAGACGTCGCGGCGGCGGCGATGGGACGCGCAGCTCGTCGCAGTCGTCCTTTTCGTCGTCATCGTCGTCGTCGGTCTGCGGCATGATGTCCTGTGGGAGAGACAAAGAGAAGGTGACGTGATTTTAATGGGGTGGCCGTGGTCGTGATTGTGGGATCTACTTGTTTGGTAATTAATTCAGTTAATTTTGATTTTCTGAATTTTTAACTTCGTAAATTTGCACTTTAGAATTTTGTGCTTTCGAATTGTATACTTTAAAAATGCTAACTTTTGAATATTGTACTTCTGGATTTTTTGTATTTTGTACTTTTAAATTGTGTACTTTTGATATTTTAATTTTGTATTATGTACTTTGAAATTTAGTACATTTGGACTTTTAAATTTTGTACTTTTCAATTTTGTATTTATGAATTCTGTACTTTTGTATTATAATTTACTTTTATACAAATATAGTCAACGAATTCTAGTCAGGCTTCAAATCGATTAGAATTGTATAAATTTAGAATTGTATTACAAAAACAAATTGCACGGCATACAATTCTAAATCAGTACGTCTGAATACCCCGTTTTATACTTTTAAATTTTGTACTTTTTAATTTTGAACATTTGAAATTTGTGTTTGTAAATTTTCTTTATACTTTCGCATTTATGAAAAAAAATCCAGCATTGGAAATTTTTAAATATAAATTACTATTTCCCCCAGAATAATCGATGCTTCGCAGCGGATACACCCCGTATAGGAAATATTTCTTTCAAATCAATATCTTCCTTTAAAAAGTGTTATTTATCCAATAAAAATGACTATAAAATTAATGATATATAACAATTTAGATATTAGCAGCAGGATTCAGGACTTCAGAGTAGTTGAATATTGAGAACAACACTCATATTATGAACAATAATGAGTATTTAAGGAGGTATGAAGGATTTAAGATTTCGATGAAAAATTGCCTGAATTTTGAATTTTTAAAAAATTTGGAGGTCGTTACGAATTAACGTCCTTTTCGCGAAATAACGCGTATTTACGGAGATATGAACGATTTAAAATTTCCATGAAAAATTGCCTGAATTTTGAATTTTTCAAAAATTTAGAGGTCGTCACGAATTAACGTCCTTTTCGCGAAATAACGCGGATTTACGGAGATATGAACGATTTAAGATTTCCATGAAAAATTTCCTGAATTTTGAATTTTTCAAAAATTTTGAGGTCGTCACGAATTAACGTCCTTTTCCCGAAATAACGCGTATTTACGGAGATATGAACGATTTAAGATTTCCATGAAAATATGCCTGAATTTTGAATTTTTCAAAAATTTAGAGGTCGTCACGAATTAACGTCCTTTTCGCTAAACAATGCGTATTTACGGAGATATGAACGATTTAAGATTTCGTTGAAAAATTGCATGAATTATGAAATTTTCGAAAATTTAGAGGTCGTCACGAATTACCGTCCTTTTCCCAAAATAACGCGTATTTACGGAGATATGAACGATTTAAGATTTCCATGAAAATATGCCTAAATTTTGAATTTTTCAAAATTTAGAGGTCGTCACGAATTAACGTCCTTTTCGAGAAATAACGCGTATTTACGGAGATATGAACGATTTAAGATTTCCATGAAAATATGCCTAAATTTTGAAATTTTCGAAAATTTAGAGGTCGTCACGAATTAACGTCCTTTTCCCAAAATAACGCGTATTTACGGAGATATGAACGATTTAAGATTTCCATGAAAATATGCCTAAATTTTGAATTTTTCAAAATTTAGATGTCGTCACGAATTAACGTCCTTTTCGCGAAATAACGCGTATTTACGGAGATATGAACGATTTAAGATTTCCATGAAAAATTGCCTGAATTTTGAATTTTTCAAAATTTAGATGTCGTCACGAATTAACGTCCTTTTCGCGAAATAACGCGTATTTACGGAGATATGAACGATTTAAGATTTCCATGAAAAATTGCCTGAATTTTGAATTTTTCAAAATTTAGAGGTCGTTACGAATTATCGAATTAAGCATCGGTCATTCTGGGGGAAATATATTAGTATTTCCTAGTAGATATAGGTATAGATAAACTTTATTTAAAAAATACTTTGTGTGTATAGTTCTCGTATTTTTGTGAGTGCAAGTATTGTAAGTAAGTAAGTATATTGAGTATTGAGTGCAACACTTTGGATTGACTTACCTCCAGGTTGCTGATTGCGCTATGAGTTTCCTCGCGCGTCAGCGTCATGTTCAGCTCACAGTCGCTGGGATGCAGGTAGTTCAGATGTTGCATGTTCGTCTGATGTTGGGCGTGGCCCATGTGGACGCTGTTCAGAAGGATATTCGAGCTCGTCCGACTCAGGGCCTTTCGCTGCCGGACGGCCTCCCTGAGAAAGAGAGATAGAGAGAGGGGGACAAAAACAAGGCAAATGAGTGACGATAGAAATAAATGAGAAGAGATAAAATTAGTGTTTAAAACTCACTTGAAGATCCGCCAATACATGATTAGCATCACGATGCCCGGTATCCAGAAGCTCACCGAGCTCGAGATCAACGCATACGCCTTGTTCACCACAAACGAACACTGATCCGGATGGGCCGAAATCTCCTCGAGATGCTCGGCCGTCGTATACCAGCCGAGAAAGATCGGTGTGAACGAGATTAGGGCGGGCAGGATCCAAACGTTGGCCAACATAAAGCAAACCGTCCGATGCGTCATGTTGAGAGGATACTCCAAGGGTCGAACGATGGCGTAGTATCTGCGGAGAGGGAAGGGAGGGTAGGAAGAAAGGATTGAAGACCAGATGAGTTGGTTTGTAATCTTGTCGAGCCATCTCGGAGCCATCAGAAACATCGTCTTATCAGGGAGGCAACAAAGGGATCAAGTGGTGAATAAGATGGAGGAATAGAGAAGGAATAAGAGGGAGGATAGAGAAGGAATGAGAGGGAGGATAGGAAAGGAATAAGAGGGAGGATAAGGAATAAACAAGAGAGAAATATGGAAGGAATAAGATGGAGGATAGAGAAGGAATGAGAGGGAGGATACAGAAGGAATGAGAGGGCGAATAGTGAAGGAATAAGATGGAGTCTAAGGAATAAATAAGATGGAAATATGGACGGAATAAGAGAGAAGAAAGGGACGGAATCAGAGGAAGGATAGAGGACAGAGAAGGATAGAGAATACGAGGAAAAGCCGGGGTCATCGAGCAAATGCATAGAAAGTAAAACCGTGATGAGATGGAGCCGAAGTCGCCATCCGCCTGCTGTTTGGCCCCGTAGTGACCTCTGGCCACACGCCACACGCACAACCGCAACCCTCGAACGGCTGCCATTAATCATCCGACATTTCCATCAGCCATCCGACAGGCTTCCATCCTCGACTCTTGTCATTCTACCCCACCCGTTGTCTCTGTTTTCCATTCTTTATCGACAATATGCAATCTGCCATTTGCCATCATCCATCCCTCAATTCCTCAGGTCTTTCTCCATCACCTCAGTTCCTTCTCCATACCCTCCGGTTCTCCTCCATCCCCTCAGCTCGATCTCGTCCTTCACTCGCTCCACTTATCCTTCGTCCTTTCATCCTCATCCTTCGTCCTTCCATTCGTTGTCTTTCGCCCATCCACAATTTCAATCTTCTATCGTGAGCTTAATACTCATGTTTAGCGTCAGCTTTTATTACTTTGCGATTAAATATTTCACAATTACGTCTATTTTTAGTGCCCTGGTTGTCCCTGGACAGACGAACAGATGGACGGACGGACGGACGGACGAACAGATGGACGGACGGACGGACGGACGGACGGAGAGAGAGAAATCCATGGAGAAACCTTCGGTTGGTCGATTGGTGGGACAAAGGAAGATGATTAATGAATGGAGCCGATGGCGATGGAACAATTAAACTTTGAAAACTTATTTCACAGCAGCAACAGCAACAACAATATGCTTCGGCCCATCCCATCATACTTCGTGATAGACTGGGCTCGGAGTGTGGTGGGAAACTATTCTCGTTATATAGGTCGATGGTAGGTGCGTGCGTGCGTGTGTATGTTTGTCTGTGTGTTTGAGCGCGCTTCAGGATGAGGAGATCAATAAAAAAATATTAATATTCTTGTAATTGAAATGGAAACGAACGGAAAGAATTGACGAAAATAGAAAGAATCGACCGGAAAGCAAAAACAGAACGGGAAACCACAAGAGAAATAGTAGAGGAGGAGGGTTGGGGAGAGCGGGGGGCGTGTCATGTGTGTGTGGACATAATGGAATCAAAGCATGCATATTTTCACGCTCAAAGGCACTTCGATGAAGAATGAATGACTCGACAGCGACACACGATGGACCCGAGAGACTCACGCACGATAAGAACTTGAGTTGGGATTTTTCTAATCCCATGTTGGTTCCTGCGATTATCCTATGAAAAGGCCATGGGTCATTAATCTAACCCGATATTAGGTGGGCGTGGCGAAGGAGGCGTTTGCTCCTCAATTTCCTGCCCAGTCACTTGTTCGTTCATTCATTCATTCGGACGGACGGATAGAATTCATATGAATTTTGGGCCAAAAGCTCAAGCTCAAACCCTGTCATTTGGCATTCGTCGACGGCACTTGACAAAGGCTCTAATTTACTAAGTGGGTTATGCAGGTGGAGGAAGGACCAAAGTGAAAAGAAAGACGACTCCTGGTGGGTAGGACAAGAATAACTCGAAGAAGATACCCTTTAATTGCCACACCTTTGGGTTTGAAGTGGCTCGAAAGGGTTGAGGTGGAGGTTGAGACAACTTTATATATAGTGTTGGTTTTCAATTGTGGTTAATTGAAAGTAAGGCGGACGGTGGAGAGCAAAGGAAGGAGACAAGAACGAGGATGGGGACATCGAAGAGGACGAGAAAGATGACAAGAACTAAAGAAGAGGATGTGGACAAGAACATTCAAGAGGATGAGGAATATGTGGGGATAGTGAGAAAAAATGTCATCGTCACTGGGACAAAACCAATTGATTAAAAGTGCTCCAAAGTAAAGACAAACAAAGAAAATTGTGTGTGGAAGAGACCGATGGAGCACTCAGAAAATAGTCGAAAAAGAGATTGACGAAAATAGAAAATGACGTAAAAAGAAGAGTGAATTGAGGGGGGGGGGAGGAGGAGGAGAGTGAGAGAAACACAAATGGAAAATGCATGAAGGGGGTGGGAAAAGGGCGGAATGAAATGGGATGTTAAGGTAAAGGTGGTGAAGAGGAGGAGGGTGTGATGGAGGAGGAAAGGGGAGAATGAGGGAGAGGAAGAGGAGAAACAACAGTAGGATGTGAGGATATTGAACTCACCTATCGACCGAGATGCAGCACAAATGGAGGATGCTCGCCGTTGAAAAGTAAACATCGAGGCTGTTGTACACGTTACACATGAACGGCCCGAACATCCATTTGCCGCCCGATAGCTCCACCGATGCATTAAATGTCATCGCACAGAGTGCGACCAGCATGTCGGCCATCGCCAGTGATACAACGAAATAATTCGTGATTACTCTGCAAGATTGGGAAATAGAACGAATAAAGAGAATGAGTAAGAGAAAGGTAAAGTGAATAAGGAAGAGAACGATCAAGAGAATGAGCAAGAGAACGATAAAGAGAATAAGTAAGAGAACAATTAAGAAAATGAGAAGGATAAAACGAATTAGGACTTAGTTAGAACGATAACGATGGGAATGAGAACGATAAAGAGATTTAAGAAGATAACAATAGAGAAAATAGAAAGGATTATGGTAAGAGAAAGAGATTTATTAAAAATATGAAATCAATAAAGAAAATGAATATTGATTAAGAAATGAGATTGATAAGAAAAAGAAAAGATTAAAAGATGAGATGGATTAAAAGATGATATTGATAAAGAGATGAATTAAACAAATTAGATGGAGTAAGAAGAATGAGATGAAGTAAGAGAATTAAAGTTAGTAAAATCATAAGAACAATGAAGAAAATGAGATGAATTCAAAGAATGAGATGGAGTAAAGATAATGAAAACGATAAAGAGAATGAGGTGAAGAAACAGAACAGAGAAGAGAAGAGCAACATGGAATGAGATGAAGGTGCCACAGGAGACGCCGTCAATAAACAGGTCATCGCCACAAAAGCGGAGGCCGATCGAGGAAGCGATGTTTATTTACGGAGACGGACACCCGACCTCGGTCACGCCCTCGCTTCCGGCACCTCAGACAAGTGAGCGACAAACAGAGAACAAAAAAAAGTAATTGAGGGAGACACAGAGAGATACAGTGAGGGAGAGAGAACGAGAGAGAGAGGAGGAAAGATAGTAAGTGGGAAAAAAAGAGAGAGATGAAAATTTAATTCCGTTCACTTCACTCTACTTTATGGCTAGAGCGGAAATTGTCTCGATAGGTAACGCAATTTCCGTTTCCGGTGAAGCTCGCGCCGATTCGTGACGAGCCGGGGAAATTGTGCTCATAAACTCGGTTCCGCCATTTATTGCATTAATTATATTCTCTCACTTACTCTGAGAATCGCGCCCCCTCCCCTCTCTCTCCCTCTCCTCTCTCCCTCACTCTCTCACTCTCTCTCTCTCGTTCACACAAGTGGTCTCCACCTTTCCCCAGATATACAAGAGTGGTCTCCGTCGTGCTCGCCGTGGTCATCCATTGAAATTATATATTAATGAGTTTGTAGCCGTGGTTCCTGGGAAAACGTCGTCCCTATTTCCATTCTTCCTTCCCTTGGCCTCTTCATCAATCCCTCCAGTTGACCCTGTATCCATTCCTCCTCTTGATCCTTCATTCAACTCTCCCTCTTTGGCCTTCATCCAACCCTCCCTCTTTGGCCTTCATCCAGTCCTCCTTCTTTCCCCTTCACCTCTCCCTCATTTTACCACTTCATTCCTCATTTTCCACCTTCATCCCTGCCTTCGGTTGACTGTTCATCCATCCGGCCATCCATCCGGCGTTTCACGGAAGCCCGAGGCGCGAGAATCGGATCGTGGCAAGTTAAAACCGAGAGCGTGGATAAAAAAAAACAAGGGTTGAAAATTCTCCCGGAACTTGTGGAACTTTCCTTTGACGTGGTGAAAAACTGCACTTTCCGAGGGAGGCGACCGTCGCGGTGGGGGAGGAGCTTCGGGTGAATGAACCCGGAGGCTTTGTTTAGGTCTTCGACGGAATCGGAGAATAGAGGGCCAAAGGTCAAGGGGTGAGTAAGGGTCAGAAGGTCGCGCGAAAGGTCGGAAGCGAAAGTTTTATTTTTTAATATATATTTTTTTTGTCACATTTTTTTCTTTTTTAATTTAATTATTATTTTTTACACTTTTTTGAAATGATAAAAAATCATAAAAATCATTTCAAAAAAGTGTACAATTATTTTATTTTTATTCTTTTTGTTCTCTGATCTTATATGTTTTACTCTTTTTTAATCTCATATTTTTTACTCGGTTTTGAGTTATTTTTTTGTACTCATTGTGATCTCTTTTCTCTTTCTTTATGATCTCTTTTTGTAAGCTTTTTTCATCTCATTTTTTGGTACCCTTTCTGATTTTATATTTTTTACTCTTTTTTGATTTATATCTATATTTTTTGTACGAGTTTTTAACCTTTGTTTTTTTTTACGCATATTTGATCTTTTATTTTTACCCCTTTTTGATCATTTTATTTTTTCTACGTTTTATTTTGATTTCATCATTTTTGTTTTTAGTGTTTTTTGATAAATTTTTTTACATGTTTTTAATCTTAATAGTTTTTTACCATTTTCTTATCTCACTTTTTTTTACTTTTCTTATAACATTTTTTATCGGTTTTGATCTCATATTTTTTTTTTTTACTCATTTTTGATCTCACTCACCTGAGTTTCCGGTTCCGCTGCACCGAGATGATGACCAGGGCGTTGCCCAGCACGGCGGCCAGGATGATCGACGAGAAGATGAAACCCTTCAGGACGAGCAACGACAGATCCAGCCAGCTGTCCTCGACGCCCACCGCCTCCGCGACTTCGGTGAGGTTCAGCGAGGCGTCGACGTCGGACACGTTGAACGTCGCGTTCGCCGCTGTGACGACCGCCGCTGCCGCCGCTGTGGCTGCTGTCGTCGTCGTCGTCGTGACGGACGTCGCTGCGACGACGGCCACTGCTGTCGACGCCGCGGTTGTCGTCGTCGCCACCGCTGTCAAGTTGCTGCCGACGACGTTTCCGCCTCCGATGACGAGGTTTGAGGCGGTTTCTGCCAGCGCCGATGACGTCGCCGCCGCTGCTGCCACCGTTGCTGTCGTTGTGGTTGTTGTTGCTGCAGTTGCTGTCATTGTTGTCGCCGCGGCGGCTGCAGCGACGGCGGCAGAGGAGGAGGAGAGCGCGAGCGACGACGACACCGGGGGCGGAGGTGGCGGCAGCAGCAACGGGGGCGTGGCGATCGCGTGGCTATTGAAGGGGTCGGCAGTGACGTTGACTGAGGCAGAGGCGCTGGCGGTGACGGTGGCAGAGGCAGCGACGATGGCGGCAACGGTTGCTGTTGCTGTTTTTGTTGCTTTTTTGTGCTTTTGTTGTTGTTGTTGTTTTTGTTGTTGGCGACGACATCACGACGTTTGTCATTCGAGCGATTTTTCTCCCTTCTCGTCGACGATGAGCTTCTTAAGTTGTTGTTGCTGTTGTAATTCTTTTGTCGTTGTTGTCCTCGTTTTTTCTTCTCTTATTGCTGTTGTAAGTGATTGTGTTTGTGTTCGTGTTGTTGTAATTGTAGTAGTAGTTGTTGCTGGCGACAAAAATTCGCTGCAATGACTTCGTGTCCTCTGTCGGCATGTCGCCAAAGCGCCTCCTTCTTGTCGTTGTTGTCGACGTCGTTCTTCTTGTTGTCGTCGTTCTTGGCCCTGTTGTCGCTGTTGGCCCTGTGTCTGCTGCTGCTGTTGTCGCTCCGACACAAGCAGCATCTTCAGCTGCATACGCTGCCTACGACGCCATCATCAGCATCGACGTCGGCGGCGGCGACGACGTGCGCCGAACGATGCGACGAAGCGACTGCGACGAGGCGACTGAGACGAAGGACGAACGAAGGATCGCAAACAGAATCGAAAATAATTGCGATTTTTGATTGAAAAAGGATGACGATGGGGGCGTTGAGTGGGATGAGGCGAAGCTATCTGTCTCCCTCTCACTTTATAACTGTCGCACACTCTGAATATCTGTCGCTCTCTCTTTATATTCGTCGCTTTCACTGAATATCTCTCGCTTTCATTCTTTTTTTACCTCCTTCTCTCTCTCTCTCGCTCCCTTTCTCTGTTGTGAAATCAGTGCGCGAAAATCTGCAAAGAAATGAAAATGCAGAGATTTGTTAATTAATTGGACATCGGTGACGGCGGCGTCGGCAGAAGGAATAATAATAATAATAATAACAACAACTGACAGAAATAACTCTCAACAACAATTGAATAGTGACAACAAAAATAAAAATTAAACAACAAAAATAATAACAATAACAAAAATAAAAACAACAACAATGGATAAATACACGAATTTCAACAACAACAAATTTGCTGCCACACCCGGCGACATGAAATTAATTGCGAAATTCAACATTGGAATTTTTCATTTAAGAAAACAACGAGCGCAGGATCAATGGAGGAGGGGGGCGTGGCAAAATGGGGGGGGGGGGAGGCGGAGCGGTAAGGTGCGGGAGTGAGTGAGTGGAAGAGTGAGTGAAAGAATAAATGAGTGAAAGAGTGAGTAAGATACTGATTGAGTGGGTGAAAGAGTGAGATAGAGAGCTGCAAGGAGAGAAAACAAAATCGACGCTGAAATGAAATGAATCGAAAATAAATCGTGACCGTGGACGTGGGAGAAGAAGGTCATGCATCTATGTATGTATGTGTTTGTATGTGTGTTTGTGTGAGTGTCTCGCGTGCCTATGAGTCGCGTGAGAGGAAGAATGAAGAGTGCTGTTTGTATTGGTGTTCGTGTGTGTGTGTGTGTCTGTGTCTGTGTTTGTAATCACCTCTCTTCGGATTAGAATGTTTCTGTTGATTTTGGCAGCAAATAAATGCCATGATTGAAGGCCATAAAAGTCGTCCTTGATAATTCAATGACTCTCTCTCTCTCTCTCATACAATTTCACTCATTCTTCTATTGACTCTCTCTCTTTTACTTTCTCATTTTATCTTTCACCCTCTCTCACTCAGCTTCTCTCTCCCTTTCGTTCTTTCACCCTCTCTCTCTCACACCTTCTCACTCTCCCTCTGTCCCTCCGGAATTGTATCACGTTCACTCCGGAATTGAATTTAGTCGTCGCTGCTGACTTCTTCCACCACCTTCAACAACAATAACCCAAACACGAACTGTTCAACTGTGGAATTCGGTCAATACCTTCCACTCTCTGTCAGTCAGTGAGTCAGTCATTCAGTCACTCTGTCACTCATTCAATCTGATCCTTTGATTCTTCGCCCTCACGTATCTCCGCTGACAATCGCTGAATTAGCTCCGTTGGTCACGGTCGGTGGCCCGAGGTCGTGGCTTTCGAAGTTTCTCCACCCCCAACTCGTTGTTGAATGAAAATACTTCGCTTTCGCTCGCTCGGATTCCCGATCAAATTCTCGCTGAATGTCAGGTTTTGCACTGAATTCCAACGATTCATCTTGCGCTAGAATCCCGCGGAGTCCGTGGAATTTCGCTGAATATTCAAGTTTTATCAGAAACCCCGGGGCGAATAATGCATCGAATGGTTTTGTTTCTATAATTGAACAAATTTTTCTTTAGAACTTCCGCTATTTTTAGCATTATGCAGAATCTTCATAAATAGGGGAAAATTCGCGGAGTTCTATTTGTTCGAGTCTTCTATGGGCCTGTGAAGGCTCCGAAGGACGACATTTGACCGAGTGGAAAAATGAACAAATCTCATAGTTTTTGTCCTAGAAGGACTTTGAATCGTGAATCGTGGAAAAAGTCTGCGTGGGAAAATCACAAATTGGCAGCAGAAAAACGAGTCCTTGTCGAGCATTTTCAAACGTCCATCTGTCTATTCGAACACTTCACCATTCGTCCCTTCAACTATTCGTTCCTTCGTCCATCTGTCCCTTCGTCCACCTGTCCATTCGTCAATTCCTCCATTCGTCCATTCATTGAATGTGAAAAGTTGCGCGGAATAACGAGAATTTTGTAAAAATCTCGCTGAATAAATTCACCATTTGACTGAATTTGAAGTAATTATTTTTTCGCTCACATTCCCAAGGAAGCCCAATGTTATTGCTGTTGTTATTGTTGTTTTGGTTGTTGTTGTTATTCTTGTTGTTTTTGTTGTTGTTCTTGTTGCTTTTGTCCTCCGAAAGGACATTGAAAATGCATTTCCACCCACTTCCCAAGGGGGAGGGGGCAGGGGGCAGGGGGCTGCGAAGTCAAGGTCATTCACGGTCGGCGGATTTTTGTTCATTTATTCAAGAGCTCAACGTCGTCGTTGTTGTAATTTTTGTTATTGCTGTTGGTCTATTTTTAGAAATTTCCAGGGCGTTCTCAGATTGTTTGTTTTTTGCACTTGCGCCCTTTCATTAGTATTAATTATATTACAATTAGTTGGCAACGCTGAGCGAAAACAAACACAACACAGCAAAATACAAAAAAAATATACAAATACATAAAAATAAAAACAAACAAATAAAGTTTCAGAGAAAATACCACCAAATGACCTTCCCATAGGTTTTAAAACAGCGAGGTCACCATGACGTCATCGTCATTATCATCGTCACTACCATTATATCAAACATCATCACAAGCACTATTAATTATTAATATAATCGACAACTTCACCTAGAGACCTTCACTACGACACATTCTCTACGAATCTCTTCAAAATCTTCCGCAACATCCTTCGGAGATGTTGGAATCGAATCGGTTCTCGAGGACCATTCATCAAACACCTTCATCCCAACAGATTTATCATCAATTTCATTCATCGAGAACACGAACATTTCTCTACAACTGGCCTGAAAGACGCACAGTGGCTTCATCCCATAGAAAAGTTGAAATAAAATAGAATAAGTCGTAGCAAGAATTGTGATTGTTATTATATTTAAAACGGGAAAAAATTAATATCAATGATTTCTTCTTAAAATTTGGATCAATCAAAATTCCTTAAATGATAAAAAAAATATTTCTTTTTATAATATTTTTTTTTTTTATAAAATTAGGAAAAAAGTTATCTCAAACAATTTTTGTTTTAAGAAAAATAAAAAAAATTTAAATAAATGTTATTTGAAATTTTTATAAAATAGTATTTAAAATTATTGAAATAAAAAGAGTTTCTAAAAATAGTTTTTCCTGTTTTACTAATTTTTCAACCAATGTAAAAAAGTTAGTTCTTGAAAAAAAAAAATGTAAATAAAATTATTGAATAAAAAAGTGTTCCCAAAAAAGTTTTTCCTATTTTACTATTTTTTAACTAATTAAAAAAGTTAGTTCGTACAAAAACGTTTTTATAAGTTATAAAAAAAAAATCGATTTGCAAAGTGAAAAATTTCAATGTTCGTCCACATTAATTGAGAAAATTTATCTCAGAAATGGATTGTGAAATAAGATCTTGAAACGAATCTAAATTTATTTTCCCGAAAATAAATGGAAAATTCTGACAATAAAAATATGATTTAATAGGACGCTCCAACCACTGTGCAACGTCATTGGCCAGAAGAAGCTTCGTCATCAAAGGGCCAAACGACACCAACCATAAATCAGTTAGCCTTATCCTTAAGAACATAAAGAACAGAACCGACAACAGCAACAACAATATCCACAACAACATTAACAATATTGACAACAACAATATTACCAAGAACAATATCGACAACAACAATATCAACAACGGCAATAACAGTCTTATCATCGACAACAATGATCCAATCAACAGCAATATAAGGAATATTGAGAGTGAAAGGAGAAGCAACAACAACAACAACAACAACAATAATAATGAACCCACTGACAACAGCAATCGTAGACGTAGCAACAATGGTAATAATAGAAAGAACAACAACAACAATGGGAATGACAACAATGAGAATGACAACAAATTTACAGCTGGCAACAACAAAACTATAACAACAAGATATGAGGAACAATAGAAACATCATCACCAATAATTTATCAAATCAATAATACTCATTATCACCGCTGGCAACAAGAACAAAAACGAGCTTTGAAGAGGGGGCCAACGTGATTATTATGGGTTGAGAACAACAACAATAATAATATTTACAAGAACAACAACAATAGTATAACAACAATTCACAAGAACAACAACATTTTAACAACAACAACAAGAGAAGGAACAACTCCATTGTCGTCAACAACTGAGGGAAACAATGCAAAGAACGAGCTGAAACCATCATTAATTTGTGTCAACAACAATCTCATCCCCAACGTCAGCATCATCGCAAGCAGCACAATTGACAGCAACCGAAGAGCATCAGCGACAACTTGAGACGTTTCTTCATCATCGTCCTCATCATCATTGGCATTATTATCTCTTTAACATCATCACTATTCTCATTCCCATCTCTCTACCATCATTGTCTTCATTATTCTCACATCTTCATCTTCAGCATCATCCTCATCTTGATCTTCATCATCATCGGAATCATTTCTATCAACTTCATCATCACCCCCATCATCATCTTCATCATCACCAACGTTATCGTCATCCTCACCGACGGCGATGTCGACGACAAGGAGCGGACCCAACAATGAATGAATCGTCAATGGGTTTTAAGCTATTTGTAAGTAAAACAGCAAACACCAGCAGTAAGTAGCAACAACAACAACAATAGAAGCTACAACAATAACAGAATCTGTGACTGTGTTGGTCATTGTGTTTAAGGGGAGTGGTAAAAGGGGGGAAGGGAAGGGTTTTGACTGGTTTTGCTTCGGATCAGGTCGAACACATATTTATTCGACCATTAAACAAAATCGAATGCAAATTAATGGAATGGGCGAAGGGATGGTGTCTGTCCGAGAGCTGAAAGGGGAGTAGGTTGGACAAACATTAGGTGATGAGAGAGGGGGGGGGGGGGCAGCAGGGCGAGAAATCTGTGGGGTTTGCTCCATGATAAAGAGTGAAAGTCCTCGGGTATGGAGCAAGTTAATCATTGGAATTAAAAATTAAACCCATGTTGAGACAATGACCATTGGGCAATGGCAAACAGTGAAAACAATAACAACAAGTGACGACGACAATATGAATAACGATCAGAACAACAACAAGCATGACTGTAACAACAACTATGACAACAACAACTGTGACTATAACAACACGAGGCAACAACAACAAACAATAGAAATCTACTTGCAAATGACATCAAATTGAAGGCACAATGGGGCAAAAATTGGAAATTGGAGAATGTCTTCCATGAAATCGATTGTCTATTCAGCGAATTCAAAAATTGAAAATTACAATTTCCTACAATTTTCCCGCCCACTGTGCGAATGGGGCAGCGAATGCGCAGTGGGACTGAAAGAAAAACATGACTGAAAAATTATGCACGAACATGGCCAAAATGAAAATGAACAGAGAGGCCAGCAGAAATAACAACAATAACAAAAACAATAACACCATACCTAACACTGAGTACAATTACCATTACAACAACAAGAACAAGAATATCAACAAAAACAACTAGAATAACAACAAGAAAAACAACTAGAATAACAACAAAAAACAACATCTAACTAGCATCATTATCGAAGGACGTCGAATGAAGGGCGCCCTGGGATGTCAGGGACTTCAACGAGAGGCCAAAGGGGGGGGGATGGGGACCAGGAGACATATGCGTGAGCGAGACAAACAGCTCATACTCATACACACGCGTTCTCCCACATGACCAGTTGTTCGTGTGAGTTAGCATTTTGATATGAGGATAATTGAAATTTGCTGATTGCGAGCAAGCGAGCGAGCTAAAGAGCGACTGCTGTGCGCCGTCAGACGTCCAGGACGATTGGCAGGATGGAGGAAAAAATGAGATAGAATGGATAGAGAGAAGGAGAGAGTGAAGGATAGGAGGGAATGATAGAGGGATGGCTAGAGAGATGGATTTAGGGAAGCCTAGAGGGAACAGTCGAGAGAAAGATAGAGAGAAGTTTAGAGGGAATGCTCGACAGAAGGATAGAGAGAGCAATAGAGAGAAAGATAGAGAGAGAGAGAGCGATAGAGCAAAGTATAGAGAGATGAAGATAGAGAGAATGATTAAATAAAGGATAGGTAGAAGTGTAAGAGGCGGGAGGTCATGTGCTGACGCGAGAGCGACGATCGAGGATTAACAATTGACAGCAAGTGTTTAAAATTCATTAAAAGAACGTGTCGACAGTCGTCACGAAGCAAGCGATAGAATGAGGAGAAGAGAGGGGATGAGAAAGAGGAGGAAAAGAGGAAGAAGAGAGGAAGAGGAGAGAACAACCGGAAGTGAGTTTACGTGATTGGCAGGCACAAGCGTGTGTGAATGCGAAGAGAGCTTTGGTAGGTGTTGAGCGGGGATAATTTGTTAAATTAAGGCGACGAGCGAGACGAGAAAACAAGTGTCACACAGACACGCCCACACACACACACGCCCACATATACACAGAGACACAGACTCACCCACGAATACTCACACTAACATCGAACATGAACACAAACAACATGATGAACAGTGATTCGTCGAATGAATGTCCTTTGGCGAAATGCAAATCCGCTTGTTGCTGTTTGTTATCGCTGAACAAGATTGATTGATTCACGCTCCGCTGGACGGGATTAGGATGCTCCGCGGTGTATAGAAGAAGGAGGTGATGGATAAGGAGGAGAAGGAATTGGAACAGGAGGAGAAGGAGTTGGATCAGCAAGAGGAGGATGTCGTCCTGCTGCAGGACATTCTGGACATCGGTTTGGGGACGAACTCGACGGGTGTTCGTTCGAAACAACTTCGACAAATTGACGCGGCCTAGTTAACAATACCCAGGAGGAGCTGGAGACAATGGAGGAGGAGGAGGAGGAGATAGATAGAAATCTGGCATCGGCACCTCAGGGCGATCGAGTATAAAACTTGTCCCAGAATGCCTCGAAGCCATCAGTTGCTTCGCTTTCATCGTCCACGAAGCTTGCGACGTTCTAGAGGAAACCCAGGATACCAGAACCAGACTAAGAGAGCTCAAAAGACCAAGAGCCCAAGCGACAATAGTCCAAAAGAACAGAGACAAAAGTTGAAGTGACCAGAGACTAGAAACCAGAAGACCCAAAGCCAAGGAGATTCGAGACAAGAAGAAGAAGTCGAAAAGAAGATCCCACGAAGAAGATAAAGTCATCTGCCACGATAATCCACGAACGGACCAACGGACCAATCAGCATCATGAGTACTTTGACCGTGTTCACTTTCGTTCTTGTTGCTCTCTCTTGCTACGCGGTTAGCAGCAGCTCCAAAGCACAGCAGCAACAGCAACAACATCAGGTGAGTGAGGAGAAATAAAGATAAAAAAAAATTAAACAAGAAAAAAAAAATTTAACTAGACAAAAAAATAACAAAACTTCTTGAGAAGAAACTGACAAGTGCTAGAGTGGACAAAGACGAGGAGGAGTGAAGAAAATATAGAAAAATATTAAAAACCCTAAGAAAATATAGAACATGGATAATACAAAAGGAAAACATAGACTTGAGATGAGATGACATAAAAATCTTTAGAGAGGACATAGAAAAATATAGAAAAGGAACAGAAAAGAATACAGATAAAGGCTGAAGGAAATGGGAATAGAAAAATATAGAAAAGAGCCATAGAAAATGGAAAAAGAAAAATATTGAAAAACGACATAGAAAATGGAAATAGAAAGATATAGAAAAAGAGCATAGAGACAATATATAAATTGTATAGAGAAAATAATCTATTGTAAGAAAAATAGTAAAATAGGAAAAATACTAAAAATAATAGCGAAGCTGAGAGAAGTAGAACAAAAAAAAGTACAGCAAAATTTATAGAAAAATATTAAAACACTGGGCTCAAGATGGGATTCAATAAAAGTGTAGGAAAGGAGAAAAAGAAAATACAGTAATATATCAGGGCAACTATAGGATATATAGAAATAAAATATAGGATAAAAAAAAGGATATAAATAATAAAAAGGATAAAAAAAAATATAAAAAGGATAAAAAATAAAAAAATAAATTCAAAGAGAGAGAAAAAAAAATCGTCAAGAGAACAATGAAGGAAAATGTCGAGCAAATATTGGAAAACCAACGATGAAGGCAATGAAAACTATGTAGGGAAAAGATGAAGAAACCAGAATATATCATAGGTAACAATGGAAGAAAGAGAGAACAAGGAAGAAAAAGAGAAAAAAGAGAGAAACAAGAGAAAGAAAGTTGTTAAAGAGAGAATAAAGGAGTTCGTTGAAGAAATTGAAACTGAAGTGGAGTTGAAGTTTTGAAAATGAGTCAATAGTCGAAAACACTAAGAACCACAGACCATCGCACACAGACAAAGACCCTCACTAACACACACTCATAAATCACACAACGGTGAATACTTCTATGGAAAGTTATGGAAATTGCAGAATTCACGAAAGCCACTAGAAGACTGCAACAAGAGATCCTTTTGGTCCTTTGAGTCCTTTGGTTTTCGTATGCTTTGTTAGCATTTTCGAGTTTTCTCAGCAGCCGACAACCACACGACAATAACAACAATAGAATAATAGCAACAACAATAGAATAACAGCAACAAGAACAATACAATAACATCAACAATAACAATAGAATAACGGCATCCGCAACACCATAAAAGCAACAACAACACAATAACAGCAAATACCACTATAACATCATGGAGGACAAGAACTTCTATAACAAGACTTCTACAACAAGACCGACTACAACATCGAGTACAAAAACAACCATTATAACACTATAACAACAAGAACTATTCAAACAACAACAATCACTATTCGAATAACAACAACAACTACTATTGAAACCACCTCCCTCCGCCCCCTCTTTGAATACAACAAAAACTCTACCCAAGAAACCAAACGAAATACCAGCAAAATAACTTTCACTGCTGAAGCTGCTGAAATCGACGACATATGCGGGAATTGTTCAAAAACTCAACTTCTTCTACTTCGTCTTCCACTCTTAACCCCCTACTCGAAATTGTTTTTGTTCGTGCTTTGGTTCCTGCAAATTTCGCACAATTTGCGCTGCATCGAAATCCCTCCGGCTTGACGAGGTCGACGAAGAAGACGACAACGAGGTCCCTGTTGTGCGTTCAGCTTCATTGAAACCCTTCTCTTTTTGTTGTCAACCTTCTCTTTCTTGTCTTCCGTCTCTCACTCTTTTCACCCTTCCCTTTCTCCCACATAAGGGTTGTGGGTGGGGTGAAAGTTTTGTCGTAACTCCTGCGATTCCAACAAAGCCAAATCCAGCAAAAACAACATGGGTAACAGAACAATAACCGTAACAACTACAACATGAACTTTAGCAACAACAAGATGAGCACCATCTACAAAAAAACCATCACCAACAACAACAACAAAAAAGAAGCGGTTGCCATTTGTTGCCACAACGATTGTTGCGGCTGGGGTGCGTTCCGAAAGTTTCGATTTGATTAGATTTCACATGGAGTTGAAGGTTCTCCCCCATCCTTCTTTATGCTCCTCTACCATCCCCTACTCATCGCCTTTTGAAACTCTTTCCCTCCTTTCATACTTTTAACTTCATCCTCCTTTCTCTCCTTATCCTCCTTTCCCTCCTCATCCTCTTTTCAAACTCTTTCCCCTAACGACCTCGTGTGTAATGTAATTAAAGGAACGTTGGAGCGGGTGGTGGTTGAAGTTCTGTAACCAACGATCGAAGGTCGTTGATAGTGCAAGTCTCAAGTCCGGATGGCAGCTCATTTGAAGCTCATTTCGACGAAAGTCTCATTCTCGTTGTCGGGATCTCCGAAAAGTTTGAATAAGTTCTTGTCTCTCGCATGAGTTTCGTTTACTGGAGTTCGTTCTTCCTTTTCGATTCTTTTCGAGGATCGAAGCAAAGCACTCGACGGAAGCTGGTCTGATTCTTATGGAGTATTCCTTTTCATATGAGATGCAATCAGTCTGCTCCGAAAGACTCCACTCAAAAGA
The DNA here is from genome assembly GCA_017309665.1 of Coelopa frigida. Taxonomy (NCBI): domain Eukaryota; kingdom Metazoa; phylum Arthropoda; class Insecta; order Diptera; family Coelopidae; genus Coelopa; species Coelopa frigida. Next base: position 7,229,926 of record CM029561.1, read on the forward strand.
GCTCCTATATAAAGAATTCCTCACAAACGGACTCCTCTCCAAATAACTCCTCTCTCTCTCTCACTCTCTTCTTGTCTGTCTACTCTTCTGGTAGTAAGAAGTCATCTCTTGATGGTTCAATGGCAACTCCTCGCCGTAGAAGCCACTTCCACATCCTCTGTCATGGAAATAAATTGCTCGATGTCAGAACCGCAAGCACCATCGTTCGTCGCTCGCCTCGATTCGTCTTCCGTCTCCACCGCCCACCGTCGTCTCGTTTCCGTTCGATAATTGAGCGTGTTTGAGGCCAAGTCGAGTGCCTTCTGAATAATAAATGGCTCGATAAAGGGTTGCCTGCCCTTGCCGAACTGTTGGTGGCGTCGTCGTCCTCACCATTGTCGTCGTCATTCCCGCCTTCGTCGTCGTCATTCCCGCCTTCGTCGTCGTCATTCCCACCTTCGTCGTCGTCATTGTCGATGGAATTGGCGTCGTCGACGTCGCTTTCGAAGGACACGTCAAGGCCGTTCGAGTGCTCGATAATTTGCGTGAGGAATCGCTCCTTCCTTCATTCTATCGCAAATGCCTCCTTTTCAACCTTTTCCTATTCCAACATATTCTCCTCTTCTTACTCAATCTCTCCTTCTACTCCATCCATCGTTCTCTCCGTCCTCTACTCAATTCTACTTTCCTTTACCTACTCCATCCTTCTCTCCTTCCTTTGCTCAATTTTGTTTCTCTTCCTCTGCTCAATTTTTCTATCCTTTCTCTTCTTCATTCCTCGCTAACTCCCCTACTCCATCCTTCACTCATGCTCAGTGGCTTCGAGTGCATGAAATCAATTTATCGATTGACAAATTATCAGCCCTTGCCCTCAGCCCTTGCCCTCCTCCTCCTACTTCAAAGCCATAGTCGACCTTCTCACGACGATTGTGGATTGTGGAAAATCCTCAAAATAAATTGCGATTTTTCCCAAATTAGGGTGCTTTTCTCGCGGCTGCACTTCCTAGAAATCAAAGCTTCTTCTTTTTCGATGACGACGACGGCGACCGACGAGGCTTCATTAGGAGCACGTTTAAAGAACAACAACTTAAAGAAGAACAATAACAACAACAAGAACAACTTAAAGAAAAACAATAACAACGATCACAAGAAGAATAACAACGACCACAACAAGAATCGAACACGTGTGGAGCATGGGAATAGCAAAATCGGGCACGAAATCCTTGCTAAATAGAATTCCCACGAATACCTTGCAGGCCAAAACGCGGAATCCCCGAAGGCCTTACGAAGAGTTTCGTGTGGATGGGTGGAAAATACCAGCAAGTGAAGACAAGTGTGATGTTGGGGGCAGGGATAAAGGAAGAAGGAAGATATTAGCCAAGGGAAGAAGGAGCATTTTGGGCAGAGGGCGAAAGGATGAGAATGGGGTTAAAGGAGATAGTGAGAGAAAAACTGTGGTGATTGAGTCAATAATCATTTCATAAAAAATAAATTTACAATTTAAATCAGAAGGTTGCAAATGGTATAAAAAAATAGTGAAAAATTTAGGGGAAAATAAAAAAAAATTAGTAGAAAAGTAAAAATATCAAAAATAGTAGTAAAAGCAGTCTTTGTGAAAAAAGTGAACATTGTCTTAAAAGTTGTTGAATGTTCAGAATAATGCTTTGATATTGAACTTTTAACAACTGGAGTCAGTTATATAATATTTTATACAAAAACTAGAAAAAGAAACTATTTCTTGAGCAGAAAACTAAGATTGAATTTCTGTTCAAAATGGTTTCATTATTCTATTGTTAACCACTTTTAATAGAACTATCAACAAGCCCACTAAAATAGTTGGAAACACTTTTTGTTGTGCACTAAAAATGTTTCATTATTTCATTTTTAACAACTCCTCTAAGTAGTAGAATATTTTATTCTGAAAGTAGTAAAACAACTATTTTGTTTTATATAGCTTTCTTGTAGTATATATATTTATAGTATATATGTATATTATAGTATCTTCACCAAGTCGTAGAAACCAATGTGTACAGAAAGTAGTTGAAGCAAATATTTCTTGAGCAGTAAAAATGCTTCGTTATTGCAATTTAAACAACTCCTTTAAGTAGTTGAAAAATTTCTGCAGAAACTAATAGAAGAAAATATTTCTTGAGCAGAAGACTAAGAGCAAGAAAACTAAGTAGCAAGGTTAAGAGTGGGTTGGGGAAAAGTGGTAAGAGAGAAAAACCATCCACAAATAATCCCAAAATCCTCTGAAACAATGAGGAGAAAGAACCAAATAAATGCAGAAAGAGCTGAAGAAAAAAGAAGTGAAAGTAATTTTTCTCCCTCTCTCTGTCTCTTTCTTGCAGGCGGCCAAGAAGCTGGACCTCGCCCACCGCCCCCCTGGCGCCAGCGGCGGCGAACACTTCAGTGCCGAGCACCAGACGCAGCTGCGCGCCCTCGACGACGAGAGTCGAGCGAAGCGTTCGCAACGCGATGTCGGCGTCGGCGACTATCGCGAACTGAGCGACATCCTGGAGGACCTCGAGGACAACACGTTGGCGCAGGCGGCCGCAGCGGCAGCATCATCGGCGTCCTCGACCGGGCCGGCGGAGTTCGATCTGGAGAATATGCCGCCGTTGACCTACTACTTGCTGTTGCAGAAGCTCAAGCAACGTGAGTGCGAAGGCCATGAGTTGACTCCATTCAACATTCTCTATTTTCCATTGTCCATGTCCTTGTGTTAATATTATATTTTTCTTGTTTTTTTTTTCTCCTCGACCCTCTAGTGCAAAGCAACGAGCCAACGTATCGCGTGCGCACACCGCGCCTTGGCCGCAGCATTGACTTCCAGCTGGACGAGCCGACCGAGGGCGAGGACGAATCACGCTCCATGGGTGGATTGAGTGGACTGGGTGGACTGGGTATGTCGATGGGTCCTGGGCGCCTCGAGCTTCGTCGGCCGCAGTTCGTCACGCGCTTCGTGAAGAAATCGGTGCCGTTCAAGCCGAGGCTGGGCAAGCGCGGTCAGGTGTGCGAGTAGGATGGAAGTCGTGTCATTCTCGTCATAACGTCGCCTCGTCCTCGTCACACCGTCATCTCGTCCTCGTCACATCGTCGCCTCGATTCCGCCTCCTTTTCGCCCCCCGCCACCTCCACTCGATCGAAGGACGAAGGTCGAACAGCCGCAGGATTCCACAATTAAATATTTACAGCGGATTTCTTTGAGGCCAGTGTAAGAGCGAAGCAAATAGAGATTGAGAAAGGAAGAGAGAGATGAAGGGAGAAAGAGCGATAGAACGAGAACGAGCGATGACAATGGAGAGCGAACGATGAAGTGCGAGAGATGGAGAGCGAGAGGAGACGATGTGAGAGGATGCAAGATGAGCAACAACAAAACAATTATCAACAATTACTGAATTAGACAAAGTATAGTAGAGAAAATATTATAGAAAAAAACCAAGACAAAAATATTAGAATAGAAAAAAATTATACAACAAACAAAAAAAAAAACAAAATAAAATTATATAAAACAATAAAAAAAAATAAAAATTAATCGAAACCAAAAGGGAAAAAATAAGAAACCAAAAAACATAAGAAACTAAAAAACATAAGAAACCAAAAAGCTTAAGAAACACACAAAAAATAAGAAACCAAAAACAAATATAAGACCAAAAACAAATGATAAGAAAAAACAAAATATAAGACCATAAACAAAATATCAGACGAAAAACAAAATATAAAACAAAACAAAATATAATGCCAGAGAAAATATTTCAAAAAATATGAGAGGAAATTATGTATTTATGTATATGTAGAAAATATATTTCTAGGATAAGTTGTTAATTATGATGAAGCCTACTGGAAGCAAAACCAACAAAATGAACAACCAAAATGAAACTAACAAAAATAAAACTGAGCAGAGCAGAAAAGACAATGATGCATGCGAAAATAAATCAACAAAATGATGAAGAGGAGAGGGGCATGAACTCGTGTGAAACTTGGTAGGGGGTGATCGAGCGAAATGAGATGCGAGCGTTGCCAGATGCGCCTTTAGAGGGAGGGGAGGGAGGTGGTTTAGGCCATTCGCTCTAATGGCATCATTTATTCGGCGGCTCCCTTGGCGAACTCTCGAGAATCCCCACCCAGAAAACTTCGAACTCCACCTCTCGACACCGAGGGGCGATAAATTTAAATCTGCAGGATCCTCAGACACGAAGACACACACGCACACTCGAAACCCAAACACACTTCAAACCCACACACACACAAAGTGAGGACTCTGCTAATGCACGCACACACGCACAGCAGCTGCTGCTCCTGCTTCTACAGCTGAAGTTATTTTAGTTGATGTTCTTTTTGCTACCTTTTTTTTTGGCCAAACACTCAGCGTGATTAAATGGCGAATATTTATTTTATATTAGCGACAAAAACAACAGAAACAACAATAGTAGGAACAACAAAAATAATAATAGAAATAAAACACAAAAAAAAAAAAATAACAAAAATGATAACAAAAAAATACTATTAAGAACAAAAAATATAATAATAGGAACAACAAATATAATACTCAGAAAAACAAACAAAATATTATGATGAGAATAATAAAAATAATAATAGAAACAACAAGAACAACAATAGAAACAACAACAACACCAACGATCATCACGATAACTCCAAGCATCGAGTGAGAGAGAGAATGAGAGAGACAGAAAAAAACCTTGTCAAAAAAGCAAATAAGGATTTGCTCGAGTATCGAAATCAAGGTCCTTCAAGGCCATGCAGACAAACAAAAACAGCTGTGGATAGAAGAAGAAGAAAAACAACAACAATAATCACAAAAACAACGATGACAACAAAAACAACGACGACAACAACAATAACAACTATAACGAGAGCAGAATCAAGAGAGAGATGAGGGCTAGAGTGAGAGCGAGAGAAAACTAAGCAGCTGCTCATGGCGGCCGATGTCCGTTACCGTTTCCGCTTCCGTTTCCCGAGGTAAACGAGCTTCTCATCGAGTGAAAAATTGCCCAGAAGCGACCGCCAACAGAGGACAGAGATTAGGATGAGGAGAAGAAGAGATGAGGAGAGAGAGGAGAGGTGAGAAAAGGAGAGGAGCGAAGAGGAAAGAGGATAAAAGAAGAGAAGTGAAAGTGAGAGACAGAGCAGAGAGGTGTTCCAGTGAGGAGGAGCTAATAAATTAAAGGATTTCGCAGGATGTTGCGAATGGGAAAATGTTACAATAAATTAATTTTAATATTTGTTAAAAGCATAAAAGTAAAAACCGAGTGACGAAGGACGCGGAGGATAGAGGTGAGGAAACGTGAAGAGGGATCAAGGAAAGGAATCGAAAAGAGAAATCGCAAAAAAGGAATCAGGTGGAAACGAGGTGAAGTTGAGCAGGCGAAGATTGAATTCTGAAATGGCTGAAAGTGGTTTTAAACATTGTGACGAAGTAAAGGGGGAGAACCTTGAGAGGAAGAAACTGAAAAAGATAAATTTAAAGGGTAGAAAGAGAGGAAGAGATCCTTAAGAGCAAGACAAAAATGAAGAGAACTTTAAGGTAAAAAAACAGATGAAGAGAATTTTAAGAGGAAGAAAGGGAGGAAGAGAATTAGAAGAAAGGTCAGACAGCTGGAGAAGAATTCCAAGAATAAAGAGATTGAATGAGAGATTTATATGAAGGTAGGAAAAAGCCCACCTGGGAATTTCGTCAAATTAATCAAGGATTCCCAGTGACCGGGAAGGATTTTCTTTTTCTTATCTCTGAAGGCGAAGGGACGATTGAAGGTCGAACTTATCTCAACCCACTCGATTTCAACGAATCTCACTCAACTTCAACGAATCTCACATGACTTCAACGAATCCCACTCGTCTTCAACGAATCCCACTCGTCTTCAACGAATCCCACTCGTCTTCAACGAATCCCACTCGACTTCATCGAATCCCACTCAAAGCCTGATTGTCCCCATTTTCCAATTTCGACCTAAACTCCCACCTCATTGCGAATAAAGAGTCAAGTATGCATGATGTAGGTCATGGCTGCACCCATTCAATTTATTCATTCTTCGATATTCAATCGATTTGAGTCTGGCGACAATTTCATCGTAATCGCTTCTCGGCCAAAGTTCTGATGAGGAGGACGTTGCGACGAAAGGGTTGTTGCATGGATCCAGTCGAAGGTTCCTGGAACTCGCCATCTGCAGGAGGCCAGCCCGCAATCGGTTCTTCGTTCTTCTTGCAAATCCCCTTGGGGCACACGGTTGAGAGGAAAACTTCTCAGCTCTCGTGAGATGGAAAAAGTTTCGAACAATTGACGCGAACTTTCGAAGGAACTTTGGACTAAAATGGAAATGGTAACAAAAATGTGTGTTGAAGGAAAAAAAATGCAAAATCAAACAATGAATAAGAGGAAAATTCAAATAGAAGAAGGAAATTTAAAAGGAAGAGAAATCAGAACGAAGAAAATTTAAAAAGTATGGAAAATCAAAAATAAAGGAAGCTGAAAAGAAGAGAAATCAGAAAGAACTGAACATGAAAGGAAGAGCATTCAAAAAGAACGGAAGCTATTAGTATTAGAAAAATAGCCGAAAGTCCGTAGGCGTCCGTTATTAAAAATATGCTGGAAGAAAACTCACGGGAAGAGAGAATTTGCAAAAATAATTTCTGAAGAAGGACATTTAAATATAAGAAGTCAAAGTTAGTATCAGAGAAATAGTCAAAAAGCCGATGGCATCCGTTAATAAAAATATGAGAGAAAACTATTTCAAAGCAAAGCCGTGGGCACTTCCTTTTGAATGGGATATTTTCTCAATATTTGTGAGAATTTTATTCGTTTCGTTAGTTGCAAATGAAAAACTTCCCTCCTCAATTCAATCAATTTTATTTATTTCGATGACCTGCTGCAATTCCATCGAAACATTTTTCGTTCTCATCGTTCATTCTCATTGAACCTGATTCTGTCTATCATTCTTCATAACGAGAGAGGAAGGAAAGGACGATGAGGTGATGTTAAACCGTTTTGAAATCTTTTTATTCACCTTTCATTATCCTGTGTTCAATGTGTGTTCCTGGAATGTTGTGTTCGATCGTAAATGTGGTAAGAGAGAGAGAGAAAGAGAAGATGAAAGTGATGAGAAAGGTGATGAGACTGAGAGAGGGTGATGAGAGAGTGTGATGAGAGGAATGTTGAAAGTGAGGGATTTTGAGGAGTTAAAAGTGGAATCGAAATGTTGGAAGAAGAAGATGTGAGAGGGAGATCATCGTCACTTAACGACGACGTCCTCCAAAGACCTCAAGCATCACGACACATGTTGGGGGAGTTTTCACTTGTTGAAGAAGGGAGGGAAAGGAAGGAAAGAGAAGAGAAAGAGAGACAGAAGAAGGAAAGAGATAGAGGAAGGATCGGGGAGAAAGAGAGATAGAGACAGCTGGTGATTTCGGTTGAACCACAACGTTGTGGGGGATCGTATCACAAGAATTGCATCCGAAAATCGGAAATCGAGACGAAATCAGATTTCGAGGAAAATGCGAAAATTCCAAAAATCTCACAAAATCCACAGGACGATTGAAGGATGAAGGGAAGGACGGACGATGGGTGGGGAGAAGGACGATGAGAGGAGAGACGAACGATGAGAGGAGAGAAGAACGATGAGAGGAGAGACGGACGATGATAGGAAGGAAGGACGATAATAGCAAGGAAGGACGATGATAGGAAGGAAGAACGGTGGAAGGAAGTGGTGAAGGAGAAGCGGGAAAGAGAATGATGAGACCACAAACTGCATGACATCTCTCGCTTTAATCCAATATTGATCTCTCGCTCTATCGCCGAGTCGACGAACCGAACTGTTTTCGGAGGTGAATTCAAAGGATTGATTTCAGATGGCGAAACTTCATTTGGCGCCTGTTTGCTTGGTATAAGTGTGTAATTGAACTGAGTGTGTGTGTGTCTGTGGAATTCAAATCTAACTTCGCCTCTCTCTCTCGCTTCCTCCCTCTCCCTACATCTCTCTTTGTCACTCTCTCTCTCTCATCCTCAGGCCTTCGTTTGGCACCGCCTGAATCTAAAATCGACTTTCGACCGAAAGCGAAACGAAACGAGATTTTAATTTGAACGCCGGCTGCGCGTTCAACGCCCACCACTTGCCACGCCCACGGAGTATCCTCCGTCACACAGTTTGGGAATGAAGAAAAGCGTGGAATGAAGAAAAGCGTGGAAGGAAGAATAGCGTGGGAGGAAAAAGATGATGGAGGCTGTAAAAGAAAGAGTGAGCGAGCGATAGAGGGCGTCTGCGTTTTATGGCCGTCATTTCATTCGCAGTTCATTCCTTTCATTCCTTTGATCGATGGATTTATCGACTGATGGATTGGTGAATGGACTGATTGATTGATGGCTGGTTGGTGGGGACGGGCGGTTGGAGGGAGGCGTGTCGGATGCCGTTGACTGGGGCGTGATTTGTGACGCTTGATTCTACTCTCAGACACACACATAAAAATACTTGGCTGTAAGGTGAGATTTCATAAATCGCAGACGACTCGTGACAACAACAAATGATGGATATAAAAATATCAACAACGAATAATAAAAACAGGAATAAAGAAAATAATAAAGAAGGAATAAAAAGCATTAAAAAATGAAGTAAAATAAATAATAAAAATGAAATAAGAAAAAAAATAATAAAAAAATGAAAGAAATAATAAGCCTAATAAACGATATAATAAATAAAATATATAATACAGAAGTAATAAAAATAATAATAAGGAGAAAAATAAAAAAAATAGTAGAAATAATGAAAAATAAATTAAAAGAGAATAAAAAATAATAAATGAAATGATGAAAAGGAATTAAGGAAAAATGAAAAAAAGTAATAAATGATATAATCAAAAATAATAATAGAAATAATAAAAAACTAAGAAATAGAAATTGAAGAAATAAAATATAATAAAAATAAAATAATAATAATAAAAATAGTTTTAAAAATTTTAAAAATAATATAAAAAATTAAATAACAAATATATAAATAAAGAAAATATTTAAAAAATAATATTCCTACAATTTTGTAATAATACAAAATTCTAAAATAATATTTCGAAAATAAATCATTGAAAAATTAAAGTTAAACCAAAAACAACAACAATACCGATATCAAATCATTTCAAAGCCAACAAAAGGTCAGACGTTTCAATGGAAATTTCATTGAAATAAAATATTTGTGTGAGTTTTAGTGAATGCGAGTGAGTGTGAGTTTGAGTGTGAGTATGAGTGTGACTTTGAGTGAGGGTGTGTGTGTGTTGAGGGTTTCTGTGTGGGCGTGTGTTTGTATGTATGTGTTTATGAATGTGTTTAACCTTTGACCGATTGCGGAATCCATTTTACATTCACGCACACCGACACTCGCACACAAAAGCGAACGCATACATACATATATTTCCTGGTTTTGATATCGGATCACAATAAACAATTCGACCTCTGCAACGCCGACGAGGGCAGGAAAAATAACGATAACAACAAGAGTAACAAAAACAATAATAACAAGAACAACAATAACAACAACAACAATAACAACTACAACAAAAAGAAAACAAGCTGCATTCATAAATCAAGGCAAATGAGGTTGGTAAAGGAGAAGGAAATCAAATGAGAAAGAGAGTGAGGAAGGTAAATAGGGAGAGATGGAGAGGGAGAAAACGTATAAGTGAAAGAGAGAGTAAGAGAAAGTAAGAGAGAGAGAGAGAGAGAGGTAGGAAGAAATGAATGAAGGAGACAGCGTGAGAGAATGAAAGAAAAGAAGAGACTTCAACTAATTGACGACTCACGGTAAGGCCTTCAAAAGCAATAAACACGATAGCAACAACAACAACAAGAAAAATAACAACAAAAAATACAATAACAACAACAAGTACAACAACAAAGTATAAGAACAACAACAAGTATAACAACGAAGTATAAGAACAGCAACAAAAGAAAAATCATATATTATCGAATTATGAATTATTGAAGCAAGGCAAAGCACAAAAACACACAGAGACACACACACACACACATACACATTGAAGACTACCTCATACACACATACATAGATAACACACGTTCACTTAGAGGCCTTGCTTTATTCAATTACTCGAATGTCAATTGTTGTTGTTGTTGTTTGTCATTTGTTTTTGTTTGTTGTTTTTGCTATTTGTTGTTTGTTATTTCTGTTGTTATTAGTATTTATTGTTGTTATTTTCTGTTATTCCGTTACCGTTGTCACTAAAAGCTCTAAACGCCGTCAACACAAAATAACAAGAACAACAATATTAAATGAGGTCTTCCCACTCGCTCGCTCAATCTCACTCTCTCTCTCTTACCCTTCTCTACTGTCTGTCTCTCTCTACCTGTCTCTCCTTCTGTATCTCTCTCTGTATCCCCCTCTCTTACTCACTCTCTCTCTTTCTTTCTTCCTATCTCTCTGTCTCTTTATCTCCCTCTCTTGTTTCTCAAGCAATTCCTTTCAATGGCGGCAGCACTTCCAACATGGCCGACGAACCGGAAATAGAAAGCCATTCACTCACGAAGCCTCGTTCGCTTTGTTGTCGTTGGGTGCCGAGGGTGAGGTCGAGGGGCGGTGGGCGTGGTCAATGGGAGGGTCTGCGTCAGGTGAACAACGAACACCAAGAACGATGAAGCCAAGGAACACGAGGAAGGAACGAACAATAATAATTTTATTAATGCCAAAAGCAACACGAAGCGGAATCAAGAGACAGAGAGAGAGAGAGACAGAGAGAGAGAGAGAGAAAGTGAGAGAGAGAGAAAGAGAGAGAAAAAGAGAGAGTGAGATAGAGAGTGAAACTGAGTGGTAGTGATGTAGAGTGAAAGAGAGACCGTGAGAGATAAAAACAATGATGAGGATAATTGAGAATTCCGCATTTATCCTCAATTTGCTTGTAATTTCCACACTTTCGTATCAACATTAAAACAATTCTTAAATTCCAATTTCCACTCGTTTCTTTCATCATTAAAACAATTCTTAAATCATGATATTTTTTCTCCTTTTTCGCGACCACATTCGCTTGTCTCATTTCGTTAATTGTTTTTGGGTATAATCTTTTTGATGAGTTTTCGTTTTTGTTTGTCAATGAATGACGTTTTCCTTTTCGTTTTAACTTTCATTTTAATTTTCGTTTTTTTTTTCGATTTCTTTTTCGTTTTAACATTCATTTTAATTTTCATTTTCCTTTTCGTTTTCATTCCATTTTTCGTTTTCATTCTATTTTTCGTTCTCGATTTTTTGCGTTTTGTTTTCTGTTTTTTAAAGTTTTTTCCCACATTTTAGTTTTGATGTCATATATTTTTCGTCGGTATTCACATTTTGCGACATTCATATTTCTCAACATTTATAGATATATATTTATATATATATATCGCTCTGGGAGTAAGTTATACATTTTCCTTCTCTTTCCCTCCTCTGACCCTCTCTGTCCACTGAGCGGACAACGTTTAATTAAAGTTTAATCGACTTTCGAATTTTTTGTTATTATTTTTTTTATGTTATTTTTGTTGCTATTATTTTTGTTGCTGTTTTATTTGTTGCCATTTTTGTCATTATCAATTTATGGTTTAAAATTTTGTTGTTGTTGGTGATTATTACTCTTATCATATATTTAATCACGTGTTGTTTTTGTATTTAATGTGATAAAAATAAAAATTCAATTAACATAAATCGAATGAATTCTGTTGGATTTTTCACATGATTCCAATATCTTTTTCTTTATTTTATTATTTATTTTTCCTCCCTATCCCTTCTTCTCCCCTCTTTTTTTCTCCATCAGATTGTTGTTGCTATAACTATTGTTTAGTTTTTGTTTTTGTTGTTTTTACTAGAGTGTGTTTTTGATTGTTTGTGGTTGATGTTTTTTGTATAATAGTAGTAGTCATAGTTGCTGTTGTTGTTGTTTTCGTAATTGTATTGCGTCACGTGATGCCAGATTGCGGCAATTATGTTTGTATGTATTTGTGTTTGTGTATTTGTTGTCGTTTCACTCCATTATTATTTGAATTAATATTATTGTTGTTTTTGCTCCTGGCTATTGTTTTCGTTACAGAAAAAAATCTGTTGTTGTTACACGCAAAAATTTTTGTTTTTGTTATATGACAAATTCTTGTTGTTGTTTACATGTTAAATTTGTTGTTGTACATTTTAGGAATTTGTTTTTTTAATTGAATTTATCGCTTTTTCCCCTGCGGAAAAACGCTCAGTTCTCGCTGTTGTTTTCGTTGTCATCTCATGTTTTTCTCTTTTCCAAAGGCTGTTATTTCATTATTTCATGTCTTCGACCATTTGTTCCTCGTCATCGCTTCAAGTTTTTATGTTTTCGTCATCGTTTTCGTCGTCTCGACCTGTTGACGACTGCATGATGTCTTCAAAATCGTCCTTCCATCATTATCGTCCTTCCTTCAACACGTGTCCTTGTTTTGTGTCCTCGACCATCTTTCTTCAATTAGTATCGATTGCAATGGATTTTATTTACCGTTCATTCTTTTATTTAATATCAATTTATTTGACTTTAAATTTATGGACGCATTTTTTATATTATGAATTTATTTTATTACTTTAATATACAAATTATTTATTAATTTTACTTTAAATATTTATATGAATTTTTATGTAATTTATTTACCATCTATGTCTATTTAAAGTAATTTTATAAACCTTCCATTAAAAATGTTTGATTGATTTATAAATTTTGATTTTTTTAAATTTTATTAAATTATTATTTTTTAATATTTTTTGGTGATTGTTTTTTAATCTATTTTACTTTTTTTTTTAAATATAATTTAATTGTTTTTTTTTTTTTTGAATATTAAATAATTTGAATTTCTTTTATTATAATTATTTAATTAAAATTATGTTATGTTTATTCTTATTTTATTTCATTTGTTCGCATGTAATTCTATTTTATTTTTTATTTCATTTCATTTATTTCTACCGTTTAATATCACTTTTTATTACTATCATAGTTTTTACTACATTCCATTGATATCGAGTTCGAGTTCCTTTTTTTTTTTTACTTTATCCTCGCTTTATTCCCTTGAAGTTCAAATAGAATTTGGAGAAAAACAGTTTTCATTTCAATTCAAAGTTCTTCTCATGATTTGAGTTTCTAAAACTCTTCACGAGTGCCTCAACGCTGTGAGCGGTAGTGGGGGGCGTGGCCGGCCTCCACAACAAATGCAATTTCGATGGAATTGAAAAGAAAACTCGTTAAAAACAAATTTCAAATCGATGCGAGCGGAAAAAACAGCTACTAAAATAACAGGAACAACAACAGCAAAAACAACAAAAAACAATAACAGCAGCGACAACAACATACAATACCAACAACAAATAATACCATCAACAATAAAAACAACAAACAATAATGATAACATAAATATTCAAATTTAATTTCGGTATAAAGTTTTGCAACATTTTTCAAGAGGTGGCAACACTTGTGTGTCACTGTTATTGTTCTTGTTGTTGTTGGATTCGCTTCATGTCACTGTCAGATGGCAATCGACAACACTCTACAACAACAAAAACAAAAACAATAACAACAACAACATATACCATGACAAGACCCTCGCAACCGAAATCAATTCGATCCAATAAAAAACAGCAACAACAACAGCAATAAATATGAAAAATAACAAATTTAGAAAAACAAAGACAAAAGAATAAAATAAAAAAAAATAAAAAAAAATGTATAAAAAAATATATATTACAAAATAAAAACAAATATAAAAAGAAAAAATGGAAATTCTTCAAAAACTAAATTTTTTGCTACATGTTGTGTTTTAGTGTTGTTGTTCGTGTTATTGTTGTTGTATTATGTGACACATCCTCTCTCTCTTTCTCTCCATGACGAACCGAGATTTTTTTGATCTTTCTGCATATTTTGTTTGGTTTTGTATTTTCCCCAAGTTTTTCTTTTTTCAATTCAATTCTTTTTCCAATTTTTATGCAAAAATGTTGCGCAGCGACCGTAACGGAATCGAGTGTCCTCGAGGCGTCGCAGACACGTAGGAGGGTTGAGCGGGGGAGAGGGAGAAGGAAGAGTGAGAAGTTGGAGAGGGAGAAGGACGAGTGAAGAGTTGGAGGAGAAGTTGCTGCCAACACTTTTTGCGCAAATGTTTCATTCGGTGTCAGAAATTGTTGCGAATTTGTTTTCAATCGCAGTGGCGTGAAGAGAATGGGGGAAAGATAGAGGGAGACGAGGAGAGGGAGTGAAAGAGGAAGAGTGTGAGAAGAAAAGTGTGGGAGGAAGAGTTTGAAAGGAAGAGTTAGCAGAAGCGAGGGACAAGTGGAAGAGAGTGTGAGAAAGAGTTGAGAGAACGGCAGCAAAAACAGAAGCAATTTAGAAACAAAAATAGTCGAATTCCAAACCCAACAAGCAGTTGAATCCTTCTTCTCTCTCCCTCCTTCACCATCCATTTCCTTCCTCTCCATCCATTTCCTTCCTCTCCTCTCCTTCCTCTCCACTCCTTCCACTCCCCCTCACCTTCCATTTCCTTTTTCACCCCTTTCACCACCTCCCCCCTCCAACCCTTCATTTACCTGTTTCAAATTCCTAAAAACAAGCAACTTCTCCTTCTCGGAAAAGGTAGTAGAAAACTCCTAAATACGATTTGACACGGAATGCCTTTCACGGCGAACGTTGAACGACAGACAGACGGACAGACGGACGGACAGAGAGACGGACAGATACCGAGTGCGGAGTGAGTGAGATGGGTAGATATTTAAAGGATGCCAAGGCAGAGCTTGTCTTGACTTCCCACGCGCCATCTGGTTGAAGGGGGGAAGAAGAACCGAGGAATGTGCAGTGAAAGAGGGAGAGAGGGAGAGAGAAGTGAGGGAGGCAAGTGAGGTAAAGTGAAGAGAAGGTTAGTGAATGGAATGGAAAAGGGGGGAGCTCGTGTTAAAATAAATTGAAAGCGGGATGAAAAATTGCGCGAGACACGGGAAAAGTTTCGAACTTCATCACGAGGGCAGCTGACGGTGGCGGTGAAGATCGGGTCGGAGAGGGTCGGAAACAACTCGACAGTTGACGCATTTTTCCTGTCAGTCCGCACTTCCTCCCTCCTCTCTCTCTCTCTCTCTCTCTTTTCTTTATCGAATCATATCTCAACCTCACTCACTCTCCTTGACTCTCTCTTTCATTCTCCCTCAGTCTCTCTCACTCCCTCAGTCCCCCTCACTCGCTCTCCCTCTCTGCCTTCTCTCGCTACTTCTCCCTCGCCTCCTCGTTGCGCTCGATTAATGTTAATAAATAAATTTTCACTCGAAGCAGACGCATCCGTCCTTCGTTATCGTTATAGTCCACTTCATCACCATCGTCCCCTTCTCCAACATCGTCAGCGTGATCGCCAACGTCCTTCCTTCATCACCCCATCATCCTTCCTCTATCCCCCTTTCGTCCTTCCTCCCTCCCCCCATCGCCCTTCCTTCATCACCCCATCCTTCATATCTCAGCCTTCAACGAGCTCATTGCCAAACCATAAAATCCTGTCGTCCTCGTCTCGGACGTCTTGGGTGATAAAATTCAGCCAACAACACTTGATCAAGTGCAAGAATAACGTTGACGACAATAACAACAACAAGAATGAGAAGAAAAACAACAAGAATGAGAGGAAAAACAACAAGAATGAGAGGAAAAATAACAAGGCTAAGAGGAAAAATAACAAGAATGAGAGGAAAAACAACAAGAATGAGAAGAAGAAGAACAAAAAACAAAGAAATTAGAAACCTACAACAACACTAATGAAATGTAGACGAAGGCAAAACCTCATCGAAAGCTCGACGAATCCGCACTCAAGGGTCTCTTTAAGTTGTTTTAATATTGAACCAAAGCTACAATAACTCAGAACAAAAACAACAACAGTAGTAACAACGATGACAACAGCAACAATCACAGTAACAACAGCAACAGTAACAACAATAGCAACATGAACGATTACAACAACACCACGTTTGGCCAAGCTAATGACAACCGTCCAAACGAATGAACGAACGAACCAAAGACCAAACTAAAGAACAAATGAACGATGGTGAGAGAGAAAAGGGGGGAAAATCGGTTAAAAAAAAAGAGTAAAAGGAAAAAAGGGTGAAAGCAGAAATCGAGTAAAAGCAGAGATCAAGAAAAAGCAGAAATCGAGTAAAAGCAGAAATCGAGTAAAAGCAGAAACTGTATAAAAGAAGAAATCGAGTAATAGGAGACCCGTGAGTGAAAGGCCGAAGGAAGACCATCCTTGGCCCATTCGCTCGGCATTGAAAGCCAACATTGAAAGCCACGAAGGACTTCGTTCGATTCATTGTCATAAACGTCGCTCCGACCCGAACCGACCTCAGCCGGCCGCAGCCACCCCCTCGCAGCAACCCTCACAAGTCACCAACAACAACCCCCACAAGCCGCAGCCACCTCCACAACCCGTCTAAAGTCACCAACATTCTCTGCCCACAGTCCTACCTCAACTCAATGCGACGAAACCGACCCGCATCGTCCTGTGGCCACTGGGGCGAAGGCGACTCCCTTGAGACGACCGGTCTTTTGTCCTTCTTCGTCCTCTTTCGATCCTTTCGTCGACCTCTCTACGTTCGGTCCTTCGTTCAATCCTTCGTTTATCCCCTCATTTCCATCCCACTCTGACTCGAACTTCAATCTCTTTCTCCTCTACTCCATTGACTTTTATTCTTTCATTCGCTTTCCCTTCATTCGCTTTCTACTACCCACTTCTACCCTAATCCACCTCCCTCCCTCGCCCTCGTTCTGGCAACGCCAGTAACGTCTCCCCTGACCCTGGTGCTTAATTACAGTTTCATAAATTGAAGGCACTTAAAATCTAAAAACGCTACACTGGCTATTTTCGCTCTCGACCGAATCGAATGGAATGGAATGGAATGAAATGGTATTGACGACAACAACAACATAAATAGCAAAAACAATAATAACAACAACAATAGCAACAGCAGCAAAAAGAGCAACAAGAACAATAGCAAAAAAGACCAAAGACAAAAGCAATGACAACAACCAATGAAAAAAAAAACCAATCAGTGTACCAACAACAAAAATACGTCAGTAACGAGAATGGCGGCAGCAGCAGAAACAAAAAAACAACAACAACATAAATACCAACGAACACAACAACATCAATACCAACAACCATAACAACAACAACAACGACCACCATAACAACAAAATCATCGACCACAATAACAAGAAAAACAACTGTGGACGGCATCGTTGACCGCTCTGACTCAGGACAGCACAGGGTGCTTCAAGGATAAACGAATTTATGTGTGTATTTTTGTGTGGAAAGAAAAGTATTCACAAATTCACAGTATGAAGCAAAAAGGGGGGAAAAAATTAATTGGTTTCCAGCCTCACCAGAAAGCTGATTTTTAAGCGAATTGTTTAATCAAATGATTTTGGTTTTATAATTGAAGGCAACGAGAAAAAATATAAAATTCTGGTTTTTTACGCAAAGAGGGCAAAAAGTGTGAGAGAGGGAGAGATATTTAATAAAATAATTAAATATAGAATAAGAAATAAATAAAACTATATAAAAAACATAAATGAAAAACAATTGCAAATGATAAATGAAATAAATAAAAATAAATTAATAAATATGTTTGTAAATCGGTATTTTCAAAATGCAATTACCAGGACGGACAAAAAAATAAATTAAAAACTAAAATATAATGTGAGAAATTAATGTAGAAAAACTTAAATTAATCTATTTAAACTAAATATACAAAAAAAAATAAAAAATTAAAACAACAAATAAAATAAGAAATTTTGTAAAAAGATAAGAAAATATAAAACATAACAATGAAATAAAAAATAAAAAAAAATCCAACAAAATGAACAAACACAAAAAAAAAAAATTTTTAATAAATACATTTCTGGTCCAGTTTCTTTCATGAGGAGAAAAACTTATTTTTGTATGTGTTTCATATTCATATCCGATTTAAAGGACATTGTTAAAATATCAGGGCGAATGTAATGTTTTCAAATACAACTACGCATGTAGTTAGAAGTAATGACATCATCCATTTAACACGATATTCCATTAATTATTCAAATTTCTCAGCAATTATAACTCTACATAAATTCGACGTCTAGATGTCGTAGTTATTGTCATCATAATCATCGTCGTTGTCGTCGTCATTATCATTTTCGTTGTCGTCAATGTCATTGTCGTCTATCTCGTTGTCGTCAATGTCGTTGTCGTCAATGTCGTTGTCGTCAATGTCCTTGTCGCAATTGTTATTGTTGTCTGTTGGGGGTTTCGTCGAGTGGTTTTCGGTCGATTAAACGTCTTGTGGAGAATTCGCATTGGAGTGTTTATTTTTCAAATCAAACTCAAGGACGTTTAAACTCGTTCGACCTCTCCGACAGTCCTTTGAGACTTCGTTTTCCTTTCTCTCGAACTCTGTTGCCCTCTCTCTTTCGACCTCTCTTGCCCTTTCTCGACGACTCTGGCTCTTTCTTACGATCTCCCCCTTTCTCTTGTACTCCTTTTTTTTGTAATCTCCTCCATTCACTCACTCTCCTTTTCATTCTCTTCTCTCGTTAGCTTTGTTTTCTCTTTTACGTCTTTGCTCGTTAGGAACATTAGGATCCATTTGAACTCTGTACCCTTCACACATCGCTCTCTCTCTCTCTCCTGCTCACTCATCCCACATTTTGCCTTCTCGCTCGCAATTAAATGCTGTACAAAGGCATTTAGTAACGAGCTGCGAGACGACTAAATGATAGAGCGAGACAAAGAGAGGGAGAACGACACAGAAAGTTCGACATTGAAGTAAGGAGTGAGAGAGTGAGAGAGAGAGAGAGTGAGATGCGTATTCTTTCAATTTAATTAAAGTATTACAAAGGATCCCACAACAGCATTAACAACAACAATCAAAACAAAGACAGAGACAAACGAAAACAACTGCTCCAGCAACAACAAGAAAAGAACTGTTGCAGCAACAACAATAGAGGAGAAGCAAACAACAACAAAACCACCAACAACAAAAAACAACATCTTCAACTACAACAACAATTTATGACTACTCGTCAACTCTCGTCGTCTCTAATTGTATTTACAACAAAACTAATATTCTTGTTGTTGTTGTTCTTCTTCCATCTGCTTGTTACTGCATCAAATTGAGTGAGCGAGACGGCTGAGGTAACCGAGAGAGAGAGAGAGAGCGAGAGGGAGAATTGTACCAGGATATGAAGAGAATGAATTAATCTCTAGAGTAACTACATATATGAGGTTGTGTTAGTGTGGGTGTAAGTGAGTGTTTGTGTGAAGGACGATGTAATATGAGAAAGAAAGTTCTTCCACCTGTAACGATGGCAGCAACAACAATACTATTAACAAGAATAACAAAAACAACAATAGCTAGAACAACAATACCAACAGTAGAAAACTTTGGGTGAAAATTAGGGAAATAAAACAAGGAGAACGAAAACAATAATAATTAAGGGAAAACAACAAACAAATGAAATAACAGCATCACATTTTAATATGCTTTGTTGTAGTTATTTTCGTTGTTGTTATTATTATGAAGTTTTAATTGTTGTTGTTGTTGTAGTTCTTGTTGTTGTTGTTAGAGTAGTTTTTTCTCTCTGTTACTAGTGCTTTTGTTATTCTTGTTCGAGAACGTTTAATTACAGCGCCATATGAAATAAAACAACAGCAAAATGAAATGAAACAACAGCAAAGTGAAATGAAACAAGAGAAATGAGAACCAGAGACAGACAGAAAGGAAAACCAGAGACAGACCGAATTAATCTCTTGAGCTCCATAAAGAAGACTCGAATTCGAGAGTTGAAATTTCGCTGCCTCATCAGTTTAATCCATCTCCACATCGGCAGTTCTATTTACTTTTGCTTCAACTCAATTCAATTTTCGTCTCTTTTTTGTCTCTTCATTCTTCATCTCATTCTTTTTATTTTTTCTCATGTCAGTCGTCATTTCATTTAAATTTATTTGCATCAACTTTTTTCTCCAACTCATTTTCATCTCATTCTTAATTTCTATTTTGACCTTTTTTCCTCATCTCATTTTTATTACATTTTTATCTCATTCCTCATCTCATTCCTCACCTCGTTCCGCATCTCATTTTTCATTTCTTTCCTCATCTCGTTCTTCATCTCACTCCTCATCTTATTCATAATTTTATTTCTCCTCTCAATTTTTATTTCATTCCTCATTTTTTTCCTCATCTCATTTTCATCTCATTCCTCATATCAATCCTCATATTATTCCTTTTCATTTCTCACTCATTTGTCTTTTGTTCTTGTCCCTTTGATTCGTCAGATGTCAGCGGCTTCATTGTCTCGTGTCCATTTCTGTCTTTATTTGTTACTCTATCCTCATCTCCACCTATATTTTCATCTCAATTCCTTGTATTCATCTACAATTCTGTTCACATCTTCATTTCTGCCCTCATCCCTATCTCTCTCATCATCCCATTCTCTGCCTTCACTTACATTTCTGTTTTCGTTTCTGCTTATTGTTGGTGATTTTTGTGTTGCCGCTTTGCCAGTCAATGTAACTCTATCTTGGCCACACACACACAGAAACCCTCACATACGTTGATAAGGACTCACTTAGATTGCACAAAGGATTAAAGTATAGAGGGAAGAAGGCAACAAAGAAAGGTGGAGAAGGCAACAAAGAAAGGTGGAGAAGGCAAAGAAGAAAGGTGGAAAGGGCAAAGAAGAAAGGTGGAGAAGGCAACAAGAAAGGTGGAGAAAACGAGAGCGACTCATAAGCGACGATTTATTTAATTTCCTCTCGCTCCGAGATCTCGTCAATTAGCGGCGATGTCTTCCTTCTTCCTCTTTTTTCATCCCTTGTTTCCTTCCCCCTCTCCCCTTTCAGTCCTTCGTCCATTTGATGTCCTTCGCCTTGTTCGTTCTCTCCCTCTCTCACTCTCTCCGCTTGTCGTCGCTTAAGGACTTCACTCGCTCTTTGTGTTCATTGTTTTCGTCAACGTTGTTGTTGTCGTTGTTGTATGTTTTATGGAGTTGTTGTTGTTGTTATTACTGTCGCTTGTTATTATAGTTGTTGTTGTCCTTGTTCTTTTTTTCCTGCTCTCTTTGCTCCTCCCCCTCCTCATCCTCTCTCGCCCAACTCGAATTTCATTGACAACTTTCACCATTTCAGGGACGCGTTCTCTCCCTTCTCTCTCTCTCAGAGTTGGTGTGTGTGTGTTTTATGTCAGTGAGTTAGTGTGTCTCTAGGTCATGTCGCCGTCTGTGTTTGTATCTGTATGTGTGTCTGTGTGTGTTCCAGCAGCCAGAGTTTATGTCTGTCTGTGTGTATGTGTTTTCCTTTGTATTTTTCGCTTCATTCGGCCCGTCCTCGACGTCTGCTGCTCATGTCCTTTTTTTGGCAGCTCATTCGCCCTCGACCCAATCTTCTTCTTTCCGCCCTCTCTCCTTCTCTGTAGTTTCTTCCATCCATGGAACATTGCCAAATGCAGGATTTTGTTGTTTTTGGGTTTGCACTTGTTAAGTTTGCTTTTTTGTTGTTGGTGTTCCTTTTGTTGTTAGTATCCCTTATGTTGTTGGTGTTGCTTTTGTTTTTGGTGTTCCTTTTGTTGTTAGTCCTACTGCAGTTGCTATCGGAGTCGAAGCACGAGTCGCAGTCGAAATCGGAGTCATTTGCAGTGGGCTGAAGCAGATGCAGAAGGTGTGGGCGTTACATCGGCAGATGGGGGTGTGGCTCAAAACGAGGCCTCTCGCATTATCCTTCAAAAGGCGTGCGGAGAATTTTCAAATTATTTCAGCACTAAATTTAGTTCTAACCCACGTGCTACGGTGCGTATGAGTGACATGGGTCTGGGATTCAAGTCGAAGAATCGAAGGTTGGAGAAGAAAATTTCGAAAAGAGACAAGAGAAGATGAGTGAAGGAAGAGGAAGAGATCACATAATATTGATTCTTCTGAGTGGAATTGATATATTTCTTGATTATTCTGAATGATTTTAATATATTAATTGATTTAAATTAATTTAATTAAACTAAAATAGTTCGTGCTGGGTCCAAGTTTATTATTGCCAAAAGATGACTGAAGGGCATTTAAAAGAATCTGTTAAACGAAGAAGGAAGAGGATTTCAAAATAGTCAGGTTCTGTTAAAAGAAGGTTGAAGGGAATTTAAAAAGAGTCTGTTAAAACAAAAAGTTAAAGGGAACTTAGTCTGCTAAGGAAAATTGAAGGAAATATAAAAAGATCCCAATTTTGGAAGAAATCTAAAAAATATACTTCATGAGTTCACGAGAGAACGAAATTGTTCACTTTTAGTGCTCCAAGAACAGGTGAAAGCATTGAAAATCGAATGAAATCAAGCGAAATCCGAGCTGAGATCGAAATTCAGCTGAGGAGGAGGAGGAGGCGAAGAGAAGTGATTCACGGCGAAAACAATCGAGAACTGAGGAGAATCCTTGAGTGAATGAAGAGAAGAAGACAGAGAAGGAGAGGAGGAAGGATAAAGAGAGAGGGAGAGACATGGAAGAAGTGTAGAAAATATGAAAGAAGAGAAATAGGAAAGGGTGAAAAATAAGAAGATGGAGGCAACCGTGGGCGTCTGAGTCATAAACGTGACCTTGTTTGCCAAGCTTCATCTTCCTAATTGACGCAGCATCTTGTGAAGCATATTGACGAGTGAACAAAGTGCTGCCAAGTTTCCTCACTCCATCCCATCATATCAGAAAACGAACGAAAAACAACGCACGATAATCGCAAGAGAATTCGAAAGAAAGTTTGGAAATTTTTGCCAAAAATCTGGCAACGATCCCACTCACACACACAAGTCGAAGCAAAGAAAGGCTCTAATGATGCCAGACGTTGTTGCGAAATGTTATGAAATGTTTTCGTGATCTTCTTGTTCTGTTTGGCCAAGACTTTTGTTTGGCCAAGACTTCTGTTTTGCCAGGACTTCTGTTTTGCCATGGATTTCTGTTTGTCCAAGACTCGACTCAAGGTCTCCGAAGGTCACGAAGTCGTCTCGGGGTCGAAGTTTGAGGCTCCGATAACGGACAGACAGACAGACGGACGTTTGCCTCCTCTCGCATGACACCCTGTAAACTCCGGTGTCCGTTTAATTAAAACTCAAACTCTTGACTTCTCCTTCGTTCAAACTCTTCTCCTCTCCTTCACAGCGGGATCAGCCGTCTCATTCTGGGTCTCGTGTCCAGCTCGGGTTCCTTCGCCACTCGATCCGCTCGGTGAAATCCGAAACCCGAGACGGGTTCATGGTCCACGGCCCAGCGGGTGGCGAGCAAAAGAGTGGGAGAAACAGAGAGAGAGCGAGAGGGTTTGAGAGAGAGAATGAAAGGGTTGCGGAACGACTCAATCGGGGATTATGATGGACTTCATTGAGACGACGGAAGGATTTCGGCCATTCAACGGCCGAAAATGCAGTCCCCGAGATCCTCGAGGATGGGGCCGAAAAGCGAGAGACGACGGATTTAGCTGGAAACTAATTCGAAATTTGAACCTTTTCAACAAGAGATGGGTGAGAAAAAACGGTAGAGAGAGGGAAGGGATGAAAGAAGGAGTGACTGAGGGAGGGAGAGAGAGGGAGGGAGAGAGAGGGAGGGAGAGAGAGGGAGGGTGAGAGAGGGATGGAGGGAGAAAGTGAGGAGTGAAAAAGCCCTTTGTGGGAAAACAATAAATAAAAAAGGATGCGAGAAAAGCGAAACCCCGGGGGTCCTCAAAGGAAGATTCGAAGAAAGAGTCGAAGGAGGTGTCAAAAGAGGAGCTGAAGAAGTGAAAGAAAATGGGAAGGAATAGTGAAAGAAGAGGGGATGAAGTGGTGAAAGAAGAGCGGAAGACGTGGTGAAAAGAGAGGATGACGAGGTGAAGAAGATGTGGATAAAGAGGAGGTAAAATTGAAAGAAATATCCACTTTTCGGCGAATTTCTCCGGTTGCGAATTTAATTTAATTTCTGGACGAAAACTCTTTTGTCGTTTCGGTCGGTGCCGAACGCAGATTAGAGTCTGGAGCTGGACCGAAATCACCACGAAGATGAGGATAACGAGGAGGAGGAAGAGAAGGAGTATGAAAAGGAGGTTGAGATGGAGGAGGAGAAGGAGAACGAGAACGTAGAATGAGGAGGTGAAGGATGATAAGAATAAAGCGAGAGAGGAAGTTGAAGGTGTGAAGTTGGATTGAGAAGGGTTTTCGCCAGTGGGGAAAGTGATTTTTGTTCACTCACTCGACAGGCGGAGGGAGCCCGAGGGTAGTTAGGCAAGAACAAAAACTACTACAACAACAACGACAGTAACAACAACAGAAGCAACAACAGAAACAACAACAGAAGCAACAACAGAAGCAACAACAAAAACAGCAGTAACTACAGAAACCTTTCCAACAAAAGTAAAAACATCCAGAGGCAGAGGCCGTCGCAGTCACGGGCAGTAACAAAAAAAAACACCATCAGAGGCGATAACGATGACGACAACAACAACAAGAACAATTCGAACAAAAACAACAAGAGGAATTCAATCCAAAAACAACAAAAAACAATTCGACCAAAAACAAGAACAACAACAATTGGAGGGGGATGTGAAAAAAAAAACAACACTTGGATAGCGTCCAAAATCAATAGTCGTCGAGCGCAGTTCATGGCATATTTTTGCTCTGGCGCTCAACCTGCGGCCAGAACGAGGGACGGACAGGCAGATGGACGGACAGATGGACGGACGGACAAAGAAATAGAAGAATATCGGTAGGGACGAAGAGACAAACGGACGAACAGACAGACGGACAGACGGACGGACGGACGGACAGTTGGCCAAAAGGACAAAGTATCAAACGACGGCCGGTGGAGCGAATGTGAACGACTGAATGTGTGTGACTAGTGAATATGTGTGTGTGTGAGGAGCGAATGTATGTATGTGTGTGTGAAGTGAAAGTGTGTGGGAGGTAGGGGCGAAGGAAGAGGCGGGTGGGCTTCGAAGGGACGTGTGAGAAACGTAATAAAGCAGCGAATATTGGCAGAAAAATGAACACGTAAGCGAATAGACGAAAGAGAGAGAGAGAGAGAGGGGGAGATAGAGGGATGGAGAAAGAGGGAGAGAGAGATAAATAAAGGGAGAGATCGAGAGAGGAAAAGAGATGGAAAGGAGAAGATAGATGGAGGGACACATAGTGAGGATGATAGAGGAAGTGATAGAGGTGCGGTAGAGCAAACGGTATGAAACGAGGGATCAGAAGAAAGGAAACCAAAAACTTAGGCCAAGTGAGATGAAAACGAATCCCGTCTTAAAGCGTGGAATTCGTGGGATGGACCAACAAAAAATTCGTGGGCCGAAATAAAGCTCCAGAATGCGTCGGAGCGAATTAGAAGAGGATAACCGGATAGGTGAGGATTTGTCGAGGGAGAGTGAAACGAGTGCGAAGAGGAAACATTAAGGGAGCAATAAGGGAACTTCTGGGGAGGGATAAAGGAATGAAAAGATAAAGGATAAAGGAAGAAAAAAGAGCGATAAGGGAAGGAAAATAGAAATAGAAAAAAAGAGGGATATAGGAATGAAAAGGGAGCGATCTGGGGTGCAAAAAGAGGGAGCAGAAAACGCAGAAGTCGACCAGAAAAGGAGAAAGAAGGAGGGAGCAGAGAAGAATGAAGAGAAAGGATCAGAGAAGGAGAGAGAAGAAAAAATCCAGAGATCGAAGAACTTCGACCTAAGATCTTTAAACCGATCGGAAAAGCTGTTTAAGGACCTGCAATAAAATTGACTACGAATTGAGACGAAGAAGAAATGATAAAATAATAATAAAGGAATGCCGAAAGATGAGGGAATGAAGAAAGGAAGGGCGAGAAAATCGTGCAATAGAAGAGTTTCCAAGTATTGGAGTTAGAAGGAAGAGCAAGTGGCTAAAAGTGAGACAGTTATTAATGGATGAGTTCGAAAAAGGATTCGTAGGATGGGGAATAAAAAATTTCTTCTTCTTGGAAGGCCCAAAAAGGAGTGAGAGATGATGGTGAGGGATAATACTAGAACGAATGATGGAGACAAGATATAGACGGATGAGAAGGAGTGAGAGAAATTAGATGGAGTGAGAAAAATGGAAGTGAACAATATCAGATGAAGTGAGAACGATGAGAAGAAGTTAGAAAGATGAGGAGTGTAAAGGAGAACGATCTGAAGGAGTGAGAAAAGTAAAAACACAAGTCGCGCTGCACGAGCCATACGAGTCAATAAAAGAACGACCAAGCGAACGGAAGCAATTGAAAAAAGAGGCCTCGAAATCGAAAACAGACGCCAGCCGATGACTCAGAGATTGTGAGATAAGGAGAGGGAATGGAGTGAAAAAAGCAAGCGAGATAAAAGCAGAAGAAGTTGAAGGAAGAAGAAAAAGAAGGAGGGAAGTAGAAGAAGCATGGCAGGGCGTGTTTAATAATAATCCTTCTTCAAGGGCACGGATTTGGGCTGAAGGTGGGGGGAGTAAAAAAGAAAAACAGAAATAAAGTTGCGGGAAAGCGAAAGGAAGTGGGATTAGGGAGAGAGAAAAGCCACAAGAGGAGGAACAGGAGATGAAGAACAAGTGGCGAAGAGTAGGAGGAGATGAAAGGGAGTCGAGGAACAAGAGACGATGAAAAAGATATGAAGTAAGATAGGATGAAAGACTAGAGACGAAGAACAAGGAGACGAAGACCAAGAGACGAGGAACAAGAGCTGAAGATTAAGAGATGTGGAGCAAGAGACGAGGAACTAGGCGGAGGTGGAGATCTCAGAGTTTGAGGGTGGCGTCAGTCAAACGAGGAGTCGATGACTGGAATGCTGAAGGCTTTATTTCTAACAGTTTCCAACACTTCGTGTCTTCGTCCTTGTCTTCGTTATTATCTTTGTCCTTATCTTCATGTCATTGTCTTCCTTTTAATCTCCTTCCATGTATTCGTCTTTATCTTCAACCTTCTCTTCGTCTTTGTCTTCATCCGTGTCTTCGTCTTTATCTTCACCCGTGTCTTCGTCCTTGTCTTCGTCTTTATCTTCGTTCTTATTTTTGTCCTTGTGTTCGTTCTTATCTCTGATGAATAGTCTATTTTTGGTGGTGTGGTTGATTGTTGTTGGTTATTTTCCTTTGGTTGTTGCTTTTGTTGTTTCTTGTTGTTGTTGTTTCTTGTGTTTGTTTCTATTGTTGGTTGTTTTTCCTTGTTGTTGTTCCTAGAAATACCTTCCTCCAGATGTCATTCCAAAATCACATGAATTTCAACTGAATGAAGGAGGAGGAGAAGGAGGCGGAGGCTGCACGAGACTCGATCACGAGTGATTTGTGGATGGAACCAACCTCTTTCTCATCCTCATCATCCTGTTCTCATCATCCTCCTCATCTTCCTCATCCTCCTCCTCATCTTCATCATCCCCTCATCAATCTCAATTGTAGAGAGGGATGTCAAACGAAAAGGGGGGAGAGAGGAAGACAGAGCAATTAAAACGACAACCGGAAGTGCACAAACACCCGCAAAAACACCCAAACAGACACACACACACTCACATAGACAGCTTGAGGCGAACGAAAACACAGCGAACGAAAGCATGCAGATTAGAGAGATTTCAAAAGAGAGATGGAGAAGAGGAGGGAGAATGCGAAAGAGGGAGTTGGAGGGATGGATAGTAATGAAGAGAGAGAATGGGACAACGCGATACGAAAGAGGGAGAGGCACAAACATTGGTCGAAGCTAATAAGCGGACTCGCAGGACGATCCCAAGACCCGAGAGACTCGATTTGCTCTTGAGTAAACACAGCGATTGGGTCGAGGAGGGAGAGAGAGCGATGAGGAGTAGTGAGGGAGGGAGCGATAGGAGGAGTGAGGGAGAGAGAGCAATGAAGGGTGGGGAAGAGAGAAATGAAGAGGGGGAAAAGAGAGCGAGTCAGAGTAAGTTGGATGGAGATGGAGTTAGTTCAATGGAGATAGAATTAGTTGGAAGGAGATAGAGTGAATCAGAATGAGATCAAGTGGCAGAGAAAGAGATAGAGCATCCGATAGAGTGTTGGAAGAGCACAGAGAGAGTGCGATAAGAAAAGCTCCGACGGCAAGGACATTGAACGACGACGAGACGATGGAGGACAGGTCGAGTGACAGGGATTTAGAGCGAGCAGATTAGAATAGAGCGAGAGAGGCGATAAGAAGCTGATGGAGCGAGACAGGCGAATGTCGATGGAGCGTGTGGGAGGGAGGGAGATTGAATGAAAGGGGAAGAGAGGGGGAGATTAAAGAAGATGGGGAAGGACAAGCTAAGCCGAATAAGGACAATCGCTGAGCTGCTGACAGGATGAGGATGTTGAGAATGAGGATGAAGAGAATGAGGATGGAGAGAATGAAGATGGAGAGAATGAGGATGAAGAGAATGAGGATGAAAAGAATGAGGATGGCGAGAATTAGTGAGGAGAACGAAGGGCGAGCATGAGGTTGGAAAACGAGGCGAGAAACGAGAGATGAACAAAATGGACTAGAACAAGAGACGAGAACGAAAGAGGGACGAAAACGAGGAAAGAGAACGAGGAATGAGATCAAGGGACCAGAGACGAGAACAAGGGATGAGGACCAGAGACAAGGGCCAGAGAGATGAGAACAAGGAGCGATTATCGGACCTTGTGGAGGAGTTTAGCTGGTCTTCTGTGTGTGTGAGTGTGTGTGTGTGTCAAGTGCGTCCGAGTGTGTCGAATGTGTCTGAGCTTGTGTCTGTCTATCTGTGTTTGTTGTTGAAGTGGCGGCATGTGTTCGAGACACCGAGTGCTGCCTACATCAGACCAGACGGAGACGCGAAATCAAGGCGAGACGTGTGGCTGGGATTGAAAAACGTGAATGAGACCGAAGATGAAGACGAAAACTCACCTGCAGCAATTTCTCAGGCGGCTCTCGGCAGCGGCTCCAACGAGGACGACGACGACGAATGCGGCTCCAACGGCGACGATTGAGATCCTTCTCCTTTTCTCCTCCTTCAATATCCCTCACTTTTTCTCTCCTCCACTCTCACTATATATTTCTCTTCTTCACCCTCACTCTCTCCTTCTCCTTCCCTTTCTCACACTATTGAACGAAGGTCTTCGCGTGTGTCCACGAGGACGAGGACGAGCGGGTGAAAAATCGAAAACAATTAAAATTTTTTATTATTAACTTAAACTTAACACTGAACTTGAGGGAAATCGATTTTCTTCTTCGGCTTCTTCTTTTTCTTCTGATGGAGACTCCCGCGCGTTTTCTCAGGCGGCACTTTCAGTACAGCAAAAACAACAACAATAATAATAACAACAACAACACTGCTGTCGCACTAAAACAAATTATGGGCACAATGAAAGAATGTGTTATAACTACAACAATAACAATAATAACAAAAACAATAATAATAATAACAATGACACGTTCAAATGCCGTAAGAGAGCGAGAGTAAGAAGAAGCAATGGGTAGCAAGATGAAGAAGAAGAACAAGACTGAGAATAAGAAGAACAAGACAGAGATGAGCAAGAACAAAAGTGAGAGGAAGAACAAGAGTTACAACACGAGTAAATGTAAGTAAGAGTAAGATGAAGCACAAGAGCAAGGAATATCCTGCTTCCTCGTCTTTTAATTCCTTCTCTTTCTCGCCCTTCTCTTCCTCGCCTTCTTCACCCTCCTCTACCTCGTCTTCCTCGCCTTCTTCTTCTCGTTTTTCTTTTAGGCCTTTCACTTCGCGCACTTTTCACTCACTTCCACTTGGCCACCTCCGATTTTTTGCCTTATTCAACTCTCTTCTTCTCGCCTACTTTTTCCTCCTCCTCCTCGCTCACTTTTTGCTCCTTCTTCTCTCACTCTCTCTCTCTTCCCTTCAAATCCTTTAAACACGGCCGTCACTTCGTTTTTCTTTATTTTCTTTCACTTGCCTCTCTCTCTCTCTTTCCATTCACTTCCTCACTTTCTCTTCAATCTTTCACTTTGATTTGATTCGTTTATTTCCACTTTTAATTTCGATTTTAATTCTATTATTTTTTACTTTTCCGTATTTTTACTTCGTTCACCTCGTCTTCTTTCAGCTCCTTGGGATGCTTATTTAAAAAATATTTTTTGCTTATGATTTCTCTACGTTGTTGTTCACTTGTCTTGTTGCTTTTCTTTGTTGTTGTTCTCGGCTGCTCTGCAGGTCCTCCAAGGGCTGAATGGGAAAAATGAAAATCAAAAAAAAATCCCTCGAGAAGCTTACGGTAGGGGGTTCGAGCGGTTGGCGGCCAACCGGTCGCCTCGGTATTCGGCAGCGAACTGAGCCGAGTTCGCCGAGCGCTGCTCGTGCTGCAGTCAACCGTTCGTCTGTCTGTCTATCAGTCCTTCTCTCTCTCTGCCAGTCTCTGTCTGCCCTTTAAACCATCTTTCCTTCCGTCTGTTTTTAAGGAATCCACGCGCCCGGCCGCGGCTCCCGGCGACTCGAGCCGTTCGAGTCCTGGCGACATCCGGTTCGCAGCGCGGCGAATTCGCCACCCCCACGACTCGGGCGCATGCGTCGCCAGAGAGAGAGCGTCGATGACAGTTCTCTCCGTGGACTCTCTCTTTGTGGATTTTCTCTCTCTCTCTCTCTCTGTGCTTTCTCTCTCTGATTTTTTTCTTTCTGTGAATTTAGGCTTTCTGTGAATTTTCTCTCATCGTAATTTTTTTCTTCCTGTGAATTTTCTCTCATGTTGATTGTTTTTTCTCTACATTTTTTTTTCGGTGAATTTTATCTGTCCAGAGTTTTATCTACGTTTTTTTTTCTCTGTGTATTTTTACTATGCGAATTTTCTTTGTATTTTTTTCCTGTGAATTTTTTTTCCTGTGTGAATTATCTCTCTCTGGGAAATTTCTCTCTCTGTAGATTTGTTATTTTCTGGAATTTTTTCTCTATGAATTATTTCTTTCTGTTATTTTTCTCTCTCTGTATACTTCTTTCTCTCAGTAAATTTTTTCTCTGTGAATTTTTAATCTGCATATTTTCTTTCAGTGTGATTTTTCTCTTTCTGCATTTTTTCTCACTGTGATTTTTTTATCTGTAAATTTTCTTTCTCTGTGAATTTCTCTGTGGTTTCTATCTGTGGTTTCTCTCAGTGATTTTTTTCTGTGTATTTTGTCTCTCTCTCTATCTGTGATTTTTCTCTGTGTACTTTCTCTCTCTATTTTCTCTCCTTGTAATTTTTCTCTCTCGCTGCGCATCGTTGCTCTCTTTTATTGTTGTTATGTCTGTGGGCCCGGCGGTCGCTGCCCTCGTGTAAGGTGCGTCGATCTCTCGCTCTCTTTCAAACTTCCTCGTCCTCTCTCAAACTCCATCATTCTCTCTCCCCCTCCTTCACCCACCATAACCCTCTCTCTCTCTTTCTCTCTCTTTTCGCCGCGTCGAAAAATATTTGGATTTGAAATGAAAATATTTATACTTGAAATCCTGCCTCACTTACAATGGATTTCGTCGTCGTATCTCTCTCTCGCTCTTTGGTTCTCTCTGGCAACGTATGTGCTTCTTCTTCTTGTCAAGCCGTGTTGTAGCGCCATCTTCATGTCAAATGCCGCAGTCGATTCGCCCCACTGTCCTACACCCGCCCACCCCCTCATCATCATCGACGTCTTCTGTTCGCAAATGTATTTCGAATGTTCGTGCATTAATTTTTAATAACTTCGAGGCGCACATGTGTGTGATTTTTCGTGTAGGTGTTGGTTTTGTTGTGTTTATGTAGGTGTGGGAGTGTGTTATCTACTCACTGTCTCCCTCTTTATCTCCCTCTCTATCTCCCTCTCTCTCCCTCCATTACTTGGTCCGTCTGTCTCCTGTCTATGTTTGTGTGTGTCTGTGTTTTTTGTCTGCGTTCTCAGGTTCAATTGCCGTCGGTCGGTCGTCCTTTGATCCCTGATCGCAGTCCGGCGTCGTATCTTTATTATCCCGCCGTCGGGGCCGTTTAATTTGCCATTTATTGCTACAACAACAATTACAACAACAACTACAACAACAATACTACAACAACAACAACTACAACAACAACTGTAACAACAAGAACTAAAAAAAATAATGATAATAAAAATAAAAACTCCAACAACATCGGTAACAAGAAATCTCTCCCGCAGCCATCTTTCAAAACGACTTCCGGTTTATGTCCGTCGATTACTTTCCTTTTCAACTTTCCTCTCTCTCTCCTCACCTCTCTCGTCTCTTTCTCTCTGTTAATTTCCTTCATTTTATTCATTTATC
The DNA here is from genome assembly GCA_017309665.1 of Coelopa frigida. Taxonomy (NCBI): domain Eukaryota; kingdom Metazoa; phylum Arthropoda; class Insecta; order Diptera; family Coelopidae; genus Coelopa; species Coelopa frigida. The sequence continues at coordinate 7,262,099 of CM029561.1, forward strand.
TATCCCTATGATTCCAAGAATTTCTTCTTATTCTTTTTCAAGTCCTTCTCGTTATTGTTCATATGTTTTTATTCTCGGTGGATTTATTTTTTTGTTGTTATTTTTTTATTGTCCTTTTTTTTGTTTTCATATTTTTGTTGTTATCATATTTTTCTTCTCATATTTTTCTTCTCATATTTTTGTTGTTATATTTTTCTTGTAATATTTTGTTTTTATTTTTGGTCATAATTTTTTTTTGTTATATTTGTAGACATTATTTCGTTATCCTTTATTTTTTGTGTTCTAATATTTTGTCGTAATTTTTTGTTTTCCTTTTTTTATACATTCATTTTTTTTTGTTCTTTTTTCTTCACGTAATATTTCTTTCTTTTTTTGTTGTCATTATACTTTTTTTTTTCTTATTTTTTGTCCTTATTTTTGTGTTCTTATTTCTTGTTCCTATTTTTGTATTCTTATTTCTTGTTCCTATTTTTAGTGTTCTTATATCTATTTCCATATTTTTATTCTCCTTCTCCTGTTATCCTTATTTTTGCTTTCTTTATATTTGTTGGCTGATTTTTATTGTTATTTTTTTTTGCCTTCTTTTGCTGCTATTATTTTTATTGTTCCTATTTTTGTTACCCCTATTTTTTATTCTTTTTTTTTGTTGCCATTATTATTTTTTCCTTCCCTTATTATCATTTTTTTTATTGTATCTATTTTTATTGTCCTTATTATTTTTATTGTCTTGTTTTCATATTTCACATTTCATTTTTTCTCATTTCTAATTTTTTCACATTTCTCATTTTTTCTCGTTTCTAATATTTTATAATTTCCCTTCCTATTTGCTATAATTAATGTTTTCCTGTTCTCTACGATTCTTCATGTTGATCCTTGCCTAAAATTCTGTCTCTTTACCTTCTCTTCTCTGCCCTCTTTCCCCTCCTCTTAACTCTTTTCCCTTATTATTTTTCCTACCTCCTCTTTTCCTTCCCCTTATACCTCTATCCTATAATTATTTATCTCTCCTCTCACTCAATCCTTCCGTTCCTAGCCTTCCATTTATCTGGTTGATCTCCTACCTTCGCTCATTCTTCGCTTTCTCTTCTTCTTCGCTTCACCTTCTCGGTTCCATCAATTGAAAGAGTCTCTCTCGCCCTTTCTCTTTCGCTCTCTTCGGCTGCTCCACCGTTCCCACGACTTCTCACTCCATTGATCTATCCTTCCATCACTCTCTCCCGCCTTTTACTCCATCATTCCATCGTTCAATCACTCTCGACCCTTCGACTCTTACGCTATGCTCCTGTGCCCCGATGTGAATCCTTCATCGAAATCCTGCTGCATCACTCCCTCGATTGCCTCTAATTGCTTTGACAGCCTCTGATGCATGTCGTTGTCGTCGTCATCGTTGAAGGGGGGGCGTGTATAAGGGCGCTGTTGGGGGCGTGGCACTAGCATCCGCCGTCGAGCACTTGTTCGTCCTCTCTTCCTTCGTCTCTTCATCCTTCCTCTCTTCGTCCTTCATCTCTTCCCTTCTATCCTCCTTGATTAGCATGTCTACGAAACAATCATCCATCAATTTTTCTCAACCTCCTCCTCGTCCTCCACCTCGCTTGGGAATCAAATTTCGCGGCTAGGGAAATTTCGGGCTCCACGATTTCCTTGGGAATTTCCTGCCATTCGGTGGGAAATTGATTCATTTTGAATCGAAATCCCATGGAGAAAATTCGTCGATGGGATCGTGGAGTGAAATCTGTGAAAATTCCCATGGGACCTGAAGACTGAACTTTTCTAGAATGAAAAAGAAATGGAAATTAATATATTTCCTATTCCGTATTTTTCAATGAAAAATTGAATTTTTTCCTTTATTTGATATTTTTTCCTTTTTTCATATTTTTTCCATTTTTGAATATTTTTTCCTTTTTTTCATATTTTCCCCTTTTTTGATATTTTTTCCTTTTTTCATATTTTTTCCTTTGATATTTCCAAATAAAAGTCTTTTTTATATTTGTTGTTAATTTTATTTTGCTTCATCAAGTCATGAAATTTTACACTCATTTCAGAAATATTATTTCAATGTTGTTTTTTTGTTTTTGTTTTTTCAACTTGTAACATGTATCTATTTTGTTGTTGCTTTTGGTTTCCACTGTTCCTTGTTCTAGTTTTTGCTTTTCAGAAAGAAAAAACATTTTTACAAAAATCTCTAATTCATCTATAAATAAAAAAAAAAAATAACGAATAAATAATAATACAACTCGTCATCTTTGAAAAAACGAGATGTCGCAAAAAAAAAATACAAATAAAAACAAGAAAAAGTCGTCGAACGTCGCCAACGACTGATTTTTAAAACCTAATTTATATACAAAAAACGACACAAAAACATTTTCGACTAGCATCAGAATAAATTACGAAAACCTATTTTATTTATTTTTTTGATTTAATGATTTTTAAAACGATTTTCTCTGTGTATGTGTGTGTGTCTTCAAATATCGAAGGGAAGAAGAAAACTTTGAGTTCTCCTCTCTTGTTGGAGTTGTTTTTTGTACAATGAGCAAAGTAAAAAAATAATTCATTTATTTTTGGTTGTTATTGTTATTTTTAGAAAAATATACACTTCATAAAGAATCACAAAAGTTCTCAACGAATAATCAAACTTATTTACAAATTCTACGAATATAGTTTTCATTTTATATTTCATTTTTCTTTTTTGTTTTTAATAATTTTCTGTTCAGTTGTTGTCATAGAAAAGAAATTTAGAAAATAGTAATCCAATCCATAGATAGAGAAGTTGAAGAAGAGGAAGGTTTGTCGTCATTGAGTTTGTTTTAGGTTTTTTGGTCATGGAAGCACTTGGCCAGGAGCTGAGGTGCCGAGGGGGGCGCGAGGAGGCGGGGCGTGGCGAGGCAGGAAATCCTTAATAATAACTTGTTCATCGATAAATTTCACACAATTTTCGATTTAAGGAATTTCACGATAAATTTCAAATTATTGGAAGAAATAATTTCTCAGAAATTATTGGCATAAACAATCAATAATAATTGTTGGTATAATCAATAATAATTATTGGTATCAAAAACAAAATATAAGTTTTAATTATGAAAAGGAAAATCTCTTTAAGAAATTCCTGGAAAATCGATCGAATTAATTGTGTGGTTTCAACTTTAACATATTGTTAATTGGTCTCTTTCGTGAGAATTCCGGGGGATTTTCAACTGAAATCCCGAGTGTCCGGGTTTAGGTTGAAGTCGTGGTCGTCGATTCCAGCGCTGTTTGGGCCACGCCGCAGTTGCTGGAATCAAGTTGCTGACTTTTTGCTGAAGCACGGTTTTGGCCACCCAGTCAACTTAATTCCAGGAACCGCAACGGACCTTTCGATGCCAACTCGTTCGGGGTTGATCGACCGTTCCAAGAAATAAAATCAGTTCAGTTTCAGACGCACTTTGATTAAATGCCAATGTTTAATTTGATTTAATTGTGGAGTCTTTTTCGTAGGCTTTTCTGTAGTATTTTTTGTAGTTTTTTTAAAGTATTTTTTATTGGCTTGTATTGTACTTTTTGTATTATTTTTTTATATTTTTTTGGTTAATTTTAAGGATTTTAATTATTTCGTTCAACTTATTTGAATTCATGTTTATTCATTTCAATTTATTGAATTTGATTTCAATTAATTTTATTTTATTTTAATTAATTTTATTTCATTTCAATTTATTGTTACAAACTATGGCGTTTGCATTTGATTTGATTATTTCTGATCGGCTATTTATTCTATTTAAAATTTTGAATTCAACTGTTTTGTAATGGGTTTGAGTAAATACGGTTCAGGCGAAACACGCCACAGTGGCGTCCAACTAATTGGGAAGTTGCGTGCGGGAGCGAAAAAGTGCAGCGCGATTCGAGGGAAAGAGAGAGCGAGATGCCAGAACAAGTGGGGTTGGGTGGGAAAAAACCGGAGTTCGTTGAACGAAGAACGAGGAGGGAGAATAATCGGAGAGGGGGCGGTGAGGGGGGTGTGGCACCACTTGCACGTCGCCGTGAATGCTGATGAATGTCAACAAAACGCAGCGAGTGTCAACAGAGAGCGTGGGTCGAGGAGGGAGAGGGGCGGGGCAAGTGATGGGCGAACAAAGGACATCAGAGCGAGTGCGGGGGAGGTCGTCGACCACTTGTTGTTGCCCACAAGAGACCGCAGAGGATCGAGGGAGCGAGAGAGAGAGGGGAGCGAGAGAGAGGCGGGAAACAATGAGAGTCCGTTATTGCTTCTGGGTTTGACCTGACACTAGGTTAGCTTTGTTTTTGCTTTCTTTTCGTCTTTGTCTTTGGTTTTTTTTTTGTTTTATCATCCTCTTCTTCTTTCATTTCTCACTTTTGCTCTTGATTACTTGATTATTGCACATCTTCTCTTCACTTCTCTTAACATTTTAATTACTAATCTATTTTATCTTCTGTGTTTTTATGAATTTTCTAATATTTTTTATATCCTCATTATTTGTTTTTGTTATTCTTTATTTCAAAGACTCTTTTGGTTAAATAATTTGTCTATTTTATTTTTTTTATCATCTTCTTCTTCTCGTTTGTGTCTTCTCTCTTTACTAGGATTTAGTTATCTTTTGATTTTGATTAGTTAAGGATTTTGTTGCTGATGCTATTTGAAAGCTGAAGCTCTGCAGCCTCGGATTGTCTGACGACAGTTTCTCTAGACTCTAGTTCTCTAACATAACTCTTGACTTTTTTACACTTACTCATAATCTACTAATGTTTGATCATATCGTTTAGTTTCTAATGAAGTTTATATTTGTGGTTTTTCTTTCTTATTTTTTTTTTTCAAATTTTTTCTGACTTCAAATTGCATAAAACAACACTGAGAGAATTTGTTGTAATTTACAGTTGAGTTGTTAATTGTTTCTCTACATTTAGGTTAATTTACTTTCTGGCTTCCTTAAGTCTACAATATCATATTTCTATGATTATCATGTGAAATGAAAGTTCTTTACATACAAAGATTTTAAGTTAATATTTCGTTGAAATTAATGCCTTTACAGTGGTTTTCTTTATAAATGTAATTAATTAGTTCTAGTGTTAAATAGTTCTCAAACAATTCATCAATAAATTAGTTTAGATTTAAATAAGTTTTCGTATAAATTATTTTTGCAAAAATATATAATTTAAATTAACATTTTCCTAAAGTATTTTGTTAACTATTGTTATGACGATTATATTTATTTAAATTGTCTAAAAAATAAATGTTTTCTTTGAATGAACTTTACGGTTTTTACAAATTAAATTTATTTATGCGTATTTTAATGACAATCTTAAAATTAAATTTTTGGCGAAGGTGAAAATTACGCTTGGCACCGCAAAAAGTAAAAATTTCTTCTTCAACATTTTCGTAATATACAAAAGTCCGAAATGTGGGTCGGAAACACAAATACACACTGAGAGAAACTACGAAAGCGGAAATAACATCGATGTAATTAAAATTTATAGTTATTTCGTTTCCTCCAACTAATTGCTAAATGTGTTTTTTTCTTTCTTATTCATGCATTTATAATTGTATTTTTACTTGTAACTTTTCACTACATGGTTGTTCTTGTTATTATGGAGTTGGAAAAAATGCATATTTTTTGTTCGTCTGATTGACTATGAATGAAATATAATAGTAATTAATTAAGCAAACAATCATTACTGACACAATCCAAACAAAAATCAACGAATCGTGGGAAATGAAAATTCCACACAAATTAAAACTTTTTGGCGGAAACAAACACACGCGCATTTTTAATGAACTTTTCAATTGCTAAATTTTTTAAGTATTTTGTAGCAGTTGACAAACAGTGGTGACCACGATAGATTTATTCGAGCATGGGAGATTTTTCCAGGAATTCTTTACGTCTTCTCATATTTTCAACATTTATTTACAAATGATTGTAAATAGTTAATTTATTTCAATATTTTTAATTATTTTAGATTTTTTCAATTTTCAATTTTACTAATTTTTTTTTTCGTATTTTGGAAGAGTTTTTTTTGTGGCATGTTTCCGTAGAAAATTTGTCAATTTTACAAAAAGGTGGTTCTTTCAATATATATTTACATTTTTACAGTGGAGTAATTTGAGTTTTGAACAATTTAAATAAATTTTATTATTTTTAGAAAAATGTACACAGAGTAAATTAAATTTGAGCCTCTTTCGTCTAGTAATTTCTTCTATAAGAATATTTTGTGTAATTAACTAATATTACATTTTTCTCAAATTGTTCCTAGTGATTTCAGTTAATTTTGTCATATTTCTCTACTTTTTTGATTTTTTTCCCATATGTGCTCCCTTTTTTCTTGGGCTACGTGTCTTCATATCGTTCGCCACCACTGTTGCTCACTCAATGAATACAAATTGACACTAGTCGCGTGTGTGTTCGTCTGTATGTTTGGGAGTACTTATCTGTCTGTCTGTGTGTGAGTGAGGGAGTGCGTGTGTGATGTGTGCGAGTGATTGTTCGATGCCTCATGATTCATTAATGCGTGATTTAAATGTAAATTCATGTAAATTTCGCGCCACTCAGCGAAAATGCAAAACCATCGAAAGTACAAATAAAAAAAAAAAACATTTTTTCAGAATTTTCAAATATTTACAAATAATTTAATTTACGTTGTTTTTTTTTTTTTTCTTCTCAATATATAAAACAAAAAATGTATAACACCAATTAAGTGCGATTGCAACGTCATCAACACGGCAGTTTCCTCCTCTCTCTTTCTATTGATCGGTTTCATCATTTAATTGTCAATCAATTCTTTTCCTCCACTCTACTTTTTATTCTCAGCCTCAACATTTTCTTATCATTATTGCATTTTCCTCCTGATAATCCACGTCTTAATTTCTTAATCATTCTTCCGTTTACTTCCTCATTATTTTCTTCATCTCTTCCTTTTCTTCCTCTCTTCCTTTTATTCATCCCTTCCTTTCCTTCCTCTTCCTTTAATTTATTTTCTCTCCCCACTCCTTCTCTCCCCACTCCTTCTCTCCCCACTCCTTTCTCTCCCCACTCCTTTCTCCACCTCTCTGCTTCCCTAACTTGATTTCCCTAATTGTCTCTTTTTCACTTTGCTCCCTTTTCCTTTTGCTTCTCAAACTAAAATTAATCGTACAATTTCAAATTACTCCAACTAAACACTTAGTTAATTGATTAGTCATTTACTTCTATGGGGTGATGTGTTTGTGTTGGTTGCTTGGTTGGTTGCTGTGTGTGTGTGTGTTTGTCTCTCTGTGTGAGTGGTTTGAGCCTCAAAGCGCGACCGCCTGTGGCTTAATCAAGCTTTGGGGTTTCCCATTTCCTTTCCTACTCCTTCCTTCGCCTCCCTCTGGTTGTGATGGTGGTTGTTCTTGTTCTTGTTGTTTTTGGTGTAGTGCTGCTGATGCTGGTTGGTGTTGTTGCTGTTGTTGATGCTGCTGTTGTTGCTGTTGTTGATGCTCCTGCTGCTGCTGCTTCTCCTGCTATTGCGGTCGACGATTCTATTATAAGTTCTCGACTAGATGGCTCGTCCTTCGCTGCGGGTGCCCAGCCGTCGTCGTCGTATTCGCATTCAAATACGATTCCGAGTAAACGCTCTTCGCACGATTGTCGTAGCGCAAGCTCGACCGTCGTATATCGATGTCCAGCGGCAGTCGACGATCACGCCACCAATTGCAGAACAGACACTGCAACGTATTGCGGAAGGCCTCCCGGAAGTCGCGATTGAAGTACGCATAGATGAGCGGGTTCAACGTGGAGTTGAAGTAGCCGATCCAGAAGAGGATCGCGACAACGATGTCCGGCACGGTGCAGGCGTCGCACAGCGTCGTGATGGTGTACCTGAGGGTGGTAGAAGACACGGCATGAGATAGAGAGAACTAAAGGGAGTTTCCTTCATTGAGAGAGATTGAGCCAACTAGTATGAAGCATGAGAGGCTACAAAGCTAGCAAGGAAGTCAGCATGCTAGCATAGCATTTGATAGTGAGCATTTCAGTAAACAAGCCACCTAGCTAGCTAATAAGCCTCCCCATTGATCGCTCTCCAGCACTCACCACAGGAAGAACGGCAGCCAGCACAGGATGAAGGTGCCCATAATGATGCCCAGTGTCCTGGCAGCCTTGTGCTCTCGCTTCATCTTGATCAGATGTTTATCCTTCGTTGGTGTGTGATCCTGCTCGACCTCGTGCAAGGTCAGAGTCTTCGAGGAGCCGGAACCGCTAAGCGCTTCACCTGTGGGTGGATATTTTTTTAGGCATACAATAATTAGTTGTTGTCTTTGCTATAGTAGATTTAGATGTTGTTTTTTTTTACTATCCCCCTGGTGAACTCTTGGAAACGTTGGCTTCATCAGCCGTTGGTTTGAGTCTGTTAGGACCGCGTTTTAATTGCGAATGAGATTTTATGCTCCGAACACACACATGTGACTCCCTCCCTTCGATCTCTTCCTTTCATTTGGCTCCCTCCCTTCGATCTCTTCCTTTCATTTGGCTCCCTCCCTTCGATCTCTTCCTCTTCCTTTCTTCCCCCCATTATTTTCCCGTCGTCGTCGTCCTTTATCTCCAACTTCATTTCAGAGCGAAGGCTTGGCGTGGAAACTTTTTCCATTATCCGGAGAACAAATGAGACCTTTGCACACAATCGCACACAATCGCACACACATCACCCACACACACATCACCCACACCAACATGAACACACACACACAACTATTCGTGTTCGGACGCGGGACGCAGGGCACGAACAGACTCGCACGCCAGCCTCTCCAACGAATGAGAGAGAAGGAGAGCGAAGCCGTTTCCTCGTCTGGAACTCGCTCGACCACTGGCATCATATTTTTTTCTCCCTCTTCTTTTCTTTCCTTTTTATTTTATTTTATTTTCATTTATTTTCTCTTCTTTACTCACCTCCTCCTCCTGCTCCGCCCACCGAATGTCGATGCATCAACATCGCGTTGCCCTGTCGCATCATCATCTGTTTCTCCTGTCGATTCGCCTCGCGAAAGATCGCCAAATAGGTGAAGATCATGATTGTGCAGGGAATCCAAAACGATATCGAGCTGGAGATAACGCAGTATGGCTTATTCACGATGAACTCGCATCGATCGGGATGATCGCGAACGAATCGCTTGTGATCGTCCGTCGTGTACCAACCGATGAAGATCGGCAGGAAGGAGAGGAGCGCTGGCGAGATCCACGTATTGAGGATCATGATGCCGACGACACGTTTCGTCATGCTGATCGGATATTTGAGCGGTTTCACGATGGCGTAATATCTGCAAGTGGAGTCAATTGGGTCAAAATGCGATGGGCGAAAGGGGCCGTGGTCGTGGTCTCACCTATCCACCGAGATGCAGCACAGATGCAGGATGCTCGCTGTCGAGAAATAGACGTCCAGACTGTTCCACAGATCGCACAGGAAGGGACTGAAGAGCCATCTAAGGGAAGAAGAAGAATAGAACGATGAGAATGATGAGAAATTGGTGAAAAGGAAGAGAGAACAAATTAAGAAAAAATTAAGAGAAAGAGAAAAAAGAAAGAAAAAATGAAGAAAAGTAATAGATAAAGACAAAGAGTGAGAGTGCGAGTGAGAGGAAATGGAAACGGGGAAATTATGCGATGAACTCGGAGATGCGTGAATATTAAAAATACGGCAGAAATGAGAGATACGACTCCTACGTGACGATGTAAAGCAGACACAGGCACCAACACAAGCGAACATGGACACAAGTTAACCAGGACACACACACACATATACAATCACTCACTCACACATACACTCGCGCTCGAAAACACTGATTCGCATACAGTCACTATAGTCAGAGAGATGGAGAGAGAGAGATGGAGAGAGAGAGAGAGGTAGAGATAGAGGGAATGAAGTCGAAATTTATTTCCGCGACATTTGCATAAATTTCCAGTCGAGCCGACATCCATGAGGAGGACGAAGGAGAGGAGGAGGAAGGTGAATAAAGAGGTGGAAGGAGTATGAAGTGGAGAAGGAAGGATGATGAAGAGAAGGAAGGTGGGTGGGATGATGAAGAGGTGGAAGAACGACGAAGAGAATGAGGACGGACGATCCACTCACACAGTGGCAACTTGTGCCAAGTTCTTTTTCAAGTGGGCGGCGATTGAGGGGAAACTCGGGGGTCGAAGGAAGGGTTTGAACCACCTCCCGCCTTCCCGCCCTCCGGCGACCCAATTAAAAGTCAGTCGGAAGGCAGTCGGTGCGCTCGTTTTGCCGTCCCTTAATTTATTATCAGCGCACTCGGCGACATTCAGCTCCGATTCAGCTCCATCCAACGCCACATTTAGCGCTCATTCAGCGCAGGTGAGCGAGAGGTGGGCTGAAGGATACTTTTTTATGACTCGCTGATTATGTAATGAGCGCCTAACTAGGCCCATGCTAGAAGTGAAGGGGGGCGCGAAGGCGAAGGGCATGGCAAGGGGCGATGGGCGTTTGTCGCTGCTGAATGGCAACGAAATGAATTCATTGTCGAATCGTTTGCAAATAGCAAAGTTTGCAAAGTGGGCGACAGAAGAGGGGGACATGGCCAAAGGCTGAAGTACATGAGAAAAATTAAGAAGCTTCAGTCGAAAGTCGATCGAAGCGTGGCGAAAACGAGGAATGAAAAAGGAAGGACCCTCGGAAGGGGTGGCGAGTGGCACAAACGACTTTTTAATTTCGAATGCTTCAAATTTTCTGAATAATTGAGGGAAAGTGAATTGAAATCGGGTCGGGATGAAGAGCGATGAGAACGACGTCCTCAAATGCGTACACAAATAGAAATCAAGGGCATGAAACGAAGGTTTCGACATGTATCGAAGGTTTTTCCATTGAAGGTGAGAAACTTTCAAAGGTTCAAAAAGAGAGTATTAAAGAAAATGGGGAAATTGAAAATCAAAGAATCTCCTAGATAATTCAAAAACCAAATCGAAACTGAAACTCTAAAACCAGAATCTGCTTCCGCTTCGTAGAAATCTTTACGAGCTGAATTTGATATACGATATATTTCCGCCAACGATCGTTTCCTGTGAATTCCTGCGAGAACGTGGTTTTGAACAAAGGTTTTTTGTACTGCAAGTATTTCGGCAAAAAATGAAAAATCCACCTGCCATTGAGGTGAGGCTCCATTAAAGTTATTTCGTGCGAATCTGAACCTCGTTTTGTTTGGCCACAATTCCGATGTTGGTTGTTTTATTGTTTTTTATTTTTGTTTTGGTTTTTCGACGTTCTGCGGAAACAGAAAACCGACTGATGGTGAACCTCAACCTCTCTCATTCACTCTTTGCTATCCTTCCTCACACTCTTTACTATCTTTCCTTCCTCTCTGTGCTTCCCTTCCTTCCCGTTCTTCATTTCCCTTCCTCGGAAACAAACTTCTCCTCGTTTCCTCGACCAGTTTTTAACTCGTTTAAAACGCCTCGAAATCGCATCGGAGGTCGGACCATGGATTGGATGAACATTGAGAGAGACTGATGAGTAGAGAGAGAGAGAGTGAAATGGATAGAGAAGGAGTGAGAGAGAGAATGAGTTGAGGAGTGAAGTTTGTTTGTTGTTGTTGTTTTTGTTAACGGCTTAGCGTCGTACCGCAGCCCCGGGAGCAAGTGAGCAACTTTTTCGGTGGCTTCGGCAACACATAATCAAAATTTGCAACTGCGAATCCGCAGAAGCCAATGAAAACTGCCAGCAACAACAAACAATGACAACAACAAAAAAAACCATCAACAACAACAAAAAATAACATCAACAACAACAAAAAAAAAACCATCAACAACAACAAAAAAAAAAACCATCGACACCAATATTCCCATCAGCACCAGTAGCAAATAATAACAACAAGAACTTGGTCACGCTAACGTCAACAACAACAACAACAAAAACACAACCATCAGACACCAAAACCGACTCCGGAAAAACTACGGAAATTTGATAAAAAAAAGAGAATCCGGAAAAACGAAACTGCAGAGAGGCTGATGTTGGTTGATGTGAAGAAGGAGGAGGGAGGAGAAGGAAAAATTGCGGCTCGCTTAAATTGTTTCAATTGCAGTTGCCAGGAATATCAGCAGCAGAAACAACAACAAGAGCAACAGCAATAACAACAACAGCAACAACAACCACAACAACATCAGCTAGAGCCACAATAACAACACTACAATTTAAACTTGAAAAGCGAAGGAAGCGAAGCCTCAATTTGCATAAATAATTTCATGCACACAGACACATGCAAGAACGCACGCAAATACACACACACATGCACTCATACATGACCATAACACATACATTTGTGATTTCCACTGTATGCGCTTGGGATCTCTGAAGGACAACAACAGGGAAGAGGGAAACAGAAGAAGGGTGGAAGCCAAAAGTTATGATTCGAAAACAAAAACTTTTGAAGCTTGTTAAATTTGGATTTTAACTAAATTCCCAAAAAGCAACAACAAGAACAATTGCTACAGCAACAACAGTATTAAACCAACTGCATACAACAACAGTATTAAACCAACTGCATACAAGTTTAAAGGACATTTGGGTGGAGACGGAGGTGGAAGAAGAAGAATGACAGTCAGACGTGTGGACCAAGGATGCGTCGAAGGTTCCATCCGTCCGTCCGTCCGTCTGTCTGTCCGTGTGTTGTGCAGCAACAAAAACAACAAATATACAAATAACAACAATTGTAAATTGTAAAACAGCTGCTGCAGGAACTATGAAAACAACAACAATAACAATAACAATACAATCCACCGACAATGGCAACAAAATAAATACGAGTAACAAGAACAAAATTTCTTTCCAAACATTTTAATACCACACGGTCACTTGCGCTTCAACACACACAGACAGAAAACACAAATAAACACACACAAACATACATACATACATGAATGAATGAATGAATGAATGAGTGGACAAATACACACACACATACTCAACAACAATACACTAAAACACACAAACATTCGCACTCATCGCTCACTCGCCTTGACATCCGTTCGCTCGTGGTCGTTTCGCTCATTCTTTCTCACACGTTCTTGGAGGTCTCGTGTTCGCACTCATTCTCCCTCTCCTCCTTCAGTCTCTCAGTCTCTCTCTTTCTCGTTTTCTTCCTCTTAGTCTCACTCACTCTCTCTCTTTCATTCATTCTTCTCTCTTCCACGAAGCATTCGTTCGGCCTCGTGAAGCGAAAGAGAAGGAAAGAAATAAAAGCATCGAATAACAGAATAGAATTGGAGGAGAAGAGAGATTGAGAACCAAGAGAGAGAAAGAGAGAGAGTAGATGAGTGGGTGGATGGTGGGTTGGTGAATGATAGAGTGAGAGAGAGAGGGGTGATGGTGATGAGGATGTAGGTCATGTGTGTTTTGTTGTTGTTATTCTACTTACCGGCCCGTCACTTGGACACTAAAGTTAAATGTCATGGCCATGATGGCGACCATTATGTCGGCCATGGCGAGGGAGACTACAAAGTAATTCGTTATGACTCTGCAAAGAGAAAAACAGAGAGAGAGAGAGAGATGGTGAGATTGAGAAATATAAAGTGGACGAAAAGCGAGGTTTGGGTGAAAACTTGCTAAAATAGTTATGACTGAATATTGTGTAAGGTGAGTGAGTTGACGATGTTAAAAAATGAATGAGGAGAAAATTGTTGTCCATAACATTTGTAAGAATCTAAAAACAATCTGAATGTACATATGTTAAATTTTGACAATTGTGGTATTGCAAAAAACAATTTTTTGAATTTTGGCAAGTGGTGAATTTTGAAACAAAGTAAAATATATTTTGAATTTTGAAACAACCCGAAATGTTTCTTGAATTTTTGAACAAATTAAAACATTTCTTGAATTTTGTCAATGAATAAATTTTTAAACAAACTGGAATTTTAGAACAAATTGAAACATTTCTTGGAAATTTCAACAAACGGAAATATTAGTTGAATTTTGACAAGTGGGGAATAATGAAAAAATTGAAAATATTTTTGATAAATTTTGATAATTGTTGAATTTTGAAAAAAATTGAAAATATTTTTTCTCCATTCTTACAATTGGTGAATTTTTGAACACAATAAGAAGTGAAAGGGTTAAAGAACATCACTCAATAGAAATGCGAAAATGAGGACTTCTGCGAAATCGTAGGAAGCCACGATTAATCGGAAGCTGTTGGACCAACCGCACTTCACTTGTTCCCAGATTTCGCCGCATCCACCTCTTCCACCTCCCGCCCCTTTGACACAACCAGGTCAAAACCAAAGCTCATCGTAGTGACGTGTTGTGGCCGCGATTGAATTTGTCGGACAGAAGGGTTGGAGGACTGAGGGGGTGGAGGACTGAAGGGGTTTGAGGGGATGGTCTTCGAAGCCCTTTTCGTTGTGCTCTGCAGCCTCTGCTCGTAAAGCGCGAAATGCGAAATAAATTGACGTTGACGGCGAGGTCGACAAAGGGCGACGTTAGGTGAGAGGGCGACGACAGGGGAGAGGGCGACGACAGGCGAGAGGGCGAAGGGAACGTGGTTTGGGGTCGCCGAATGGAGTTTAACGACGATGCCGTCGATAAAATTTGATCCTGCTCACGAGAGGGGGGAGAGTGTTTAGCGAGCGTTTATGCGTTGCTTAATGAGAGCATTAAATTCACCACAGCAGCTGGCGTTGGTCCAATGTGTTTCCACCTCCATCTCCTCGTCTTTCCATCCCAAACTCTCCTCTTTCCATCGCAAACTCTTCTCGTTCCATCCACTCAAACCCCACTTGGTTTCCTTCCACTTCCACCATAGAAATCTGTTTCACTTCGTCCTCACTGCCCCCTGTCCAGGACGTTAGCGAATCCCGGTCCTCGCTAATGAGGGCTTTTAAACGACTTCCCCTTTCGTCTTCCTCTCTCTCGTCTTTCCCACTCATCTTCCCCTCTCTTCCTTCTCTCACATCGTCCCCTCTCACCTTCCATCTGCTTCACATGGTGAGCCAATGAATGTCGTCGTCGTCGCTTCATTTCATTAGGAACGCAAAACCGCGGCGATTTAATTGCATTGACGTCTCCCCCTCTGACCCGGCTCCCGCTCGTCAAGTGGGGCGTGGGTGGGACCAGGCGTCGCTCATCTCGTTCTTGTGCTCTCTCCCTCTCCTCACACCATCGTCAGCTCCCCTTTTATCGTCACCCCTCATCCCCATCCCTCCCCGACTCATCGAGACGTCCAATAAACGTCTTGAGTGCTCTTCGTTTTCTTTCCTTTCTTTCTGTTCATTTCATTTCTCTTTCTCCTCCACATTCTTCATCTTCTGCCATTCATTTGGCGATTAAAATAAACAATTAATAAAATGTCTGTCGCCTGTCGTCTGTGTGCGGCGGCCTCAGGATGGTTCGTGTGTTGAGAGGTGGGTGGCGAGGAGGAGGCGGGGTCTCGGGGCTTTGGTTGACGGAAACGGGCAGCGGCGGCCATCCGCGAATTTGTGTTTCATTAAAAGCTTCTCAAGGATTCGGTCTTTGTCATCGTCGTCGTTGTTGTTGTGGTTGATATTGAAGATGTTGTTGTTTTTCTAATTGATGTTGTTGTTGTAGATATTGTTGTTGTTGTAGTTATTGTCGTTGTTGTAATTGAAAGTCACTTCCCTCGGTGTCTCGAGACAATCGTTTTGTGCGATGCTCATCTTTCTGTCTCAATCCCTCCCTCTCTCATACCTCTTTCCAATCAAAGATAGATTTCGCGAGAAAATGGAGAATTATAAGGAGGAGGAAGACATGGAGAAGATAAAGGAAAAGGAGGAGATGGAGAACTGAAGATGATGATCTGCAGACGAATGGACTTTATAATGAAGGAAGAGAATAGAATTCAGTCCTGGGCTCATTTGACCTTCAACCGTTGGACGGACGGATAGAAATTTTTTCTTCTCCGATTCAACGATAGACATAAGGATCCAAGAATAGGCAAAAGGACCGATGGTTTGAGCAGTAGATTGAGTTAGCCAGGGGGAAGATTTTTTAATACGTCTTCGACTTTTCCTCATTTTTCTGTTATTTCTTTAAGTTTTTTTTTTTCTGTCGCTTTTTTCTTTTTCCATGCTGCGATGGCTTGAGGGAAACCTTTTGCTTGGTTCTTTTCGACTGCTTCTGCTTGAAGCGCTAATTTGTCGACGATTTGCCATCCCTTTCTTTCTTCCTATCCCTTTTTCTCTTCCCTTCCTATGTCTTTCTCTCTCGACCTTCCTCCCTTCCTCTGCCTCCCGGCTGCTGAATTCTTCTTTGCTCGCGAAATGAACGATGACGACAAATTGCGAAACGGCATCGCATTAATTATCCTTCTCTTTGTCCATCGCTTTCCCCCTTTCATCTCTTGTCGTTCTTGTTTAACTTGAGCTGTTTTTCTGGTCAGCGACTCCCGCGTCCTTCGTCCTCTCCGACCACCACCCTTTGAGTTGTGGATCCCTTTGACTTTGGCTGAGATCTCGCGGCCGAGTTCCAAAAGACCGACGTCTTCTTGTTTGCGTGTTAAGCAATTATTTGTGCTTTTGTTGCTGCCATTGTTTGTTGTTGATGCTGGCTGGCATCGTATGTTGTTGTTGGCATTATTTGGTGTTGTTGCCATTGTTTGGTATTGTTGTTACTACTATTGTTTATTTGTTGTTGTTTCCATTGTTTATTTGCTGCTCTTGTCTTGCTTGCTATGGTTGTTGCCATCATTTCCTTGCTTTTGTTTCCATGGTCTCACGTTGTTGCCATCGTTTATTGTTGTTGCAGTTAACTGTTGTTGCAGACAGTTTAACTGTTGTTCTTGCCATCGTTTTGCCCTTGTTGTTATTGCCAACCGCTTTCGGGGAAATTTAAATGATTTTCGTTTTCAATTAAATTTCAAGCCAATGAAGGAAGGACGACAGGCGGATCCAAGGAGACGGAGGGGACGGCAAGGATAACAATCTGTGTGTGCGTGATCCGTCGAGCGAGAGGAATAGATTTCCTGCCGTGAGCATCTGAGGGAGAGATGGGGCGAGAAGAGGTCGAAGGATGAGTTGACTGAACGTCGAAAGCACGTCGCTCGAAGGGCCGAAAGAGGACTTTAATTGGAGTGGGTTGATTTAGGAAGAAGAAGAGAAGAGGAGAGTGGAGTGATTTCCGGATTGACTTCGTTGACATGTCCTTTTCGAGTGACCGCCGAGGAGTTATTTTGAGTGACAGCTGAGGAGTGACTTTTCAAATCGAACGAAAATCTCTCGTTTGCTGAGTCATGCGTTTGTTTTCCACTCATTGATTGGTTGAGTGGAGTGGAGTCTATCGAGGTGTGAGTAAAGGACGGAGTGAGAATGAGATTGGTATGAGTGCAATGGGCAATGAGTGAGAGAGTTTTTCAATAAGAGATTCTCGAGTGACAGAAGTTTGAGTGACACAGGTCAGAGTGACAGAGGTCTGAGTGACAGAGGTCTGAGTGACAGAGGTCTGAGTGACAGAGGTCTGAGTGTTTTTATTAACCACTGAGATGACTTGCCCAAACACGAACCCCAAAGCGCCCTTGATTTAAATTCTTTTCCCGATTGCGTTTGGGTCAATTGAACCGTGACCTGAGGAAAATTATACCCTGAGTTGGGGGAAAATGGGACCATGATGTGAATGAAAATGGGACCATGGTTTGTTGGAATATGGGACCATAATCTCAAGGTAATGGGACAATGATCAGCCACCCCGAGTCGCCCGGGGTGGCTGACGCCGTTTGATTCAGCTGCCAGGTGAGTGGATGCCTAATTAGTAGAATTTTAAACAAACCCCTCCTCAAATCGTTGTACATTTCAATGTGATTGAAAATTTAGCGGTTTTTGTTTTTGCGACTTCTCGACACAATCAACTCCCGAGGGCTTTTTATCGATTGGCTCCACGATTGGATGGTAGACCCCACCTCACCTCAATGGAAATTTAGCCTCCCTTCATGATTTCTGATGCCGTCAGCGTTTCTCCGTTGGCGGCCGATGAAACCTGACCTGGCATCGAGATCCGGATCCCATGGGAGCGCTCAGATTGAGTGATTTACGGAATTAACTCGATTGTTGCCGCCTAAGCGATTTGCGGCGAAGTTCGAATTCCACTTCATTAAGAATTTACGGCTTCCTCGGCGAAGGCGTCCCCTTTTTAATTTATGCGCGGATCTCCTCCTGGTCTCACTATCCTCCCTCCTACCCTCGGTCCACTTTTTTCCGCGACCCACGAGACTGAGCGCGATTTTCTGCAAATTAATGGAAGGCATCTCCTTTGGTCTACGGTCCACGGCTACGCCTCACTCCACGTTGAGATGGACCGAGTCAAGGATTTTAATTGAATGGTCTTGAGGGACGTCTGGCCGGCGTGGGTGTGGCACGATGGAGCTTTCAATTAGGTCGTGGAGCCCTCGAGTTCGAGAAATAGCGAAGGTTTATGATGAGGATGATGAAGATGGGGAGGATGATGAGGAGAAGACGAGAAGTAAATGATGTTATGAAGGAGATGAAGATGTAGAGGTTGAAATTATGAAAGTAAGGAGATGATGATTTTGACAAGACAATGGTAAAGAGGATGATGATATGGTGATGATGAAGGTGTAGAGATGACGATGATATAGAGATGGTGAAGGTGTCGAAATGATGATGATGTGGAGATGATGATAAGTGTTGAAACGTTGATGCTCAAGATACCATCCAACTGTTGAATGAATAATGACTAAATAACTTCGATTCTCACCTTAATTTCCTAACGCGCATCACAGAAATGATAACCAACAGGTTGCCGAAGATGGCGGCCACAATGATCAGCAGCATCACCGATGCCTTCAGTGTCCAAAAGACATCCTGCATCCAATCGCCGGCGTCCGCATCGAAAATATCTGCATCGCGCTGTCCCGCCGCCAGGGTGTCGTTGGCAGCGACGGCGACATCGAGCAGCGTCGCATTGTAATCGGATTGCGAGAGGGAGCCGTCGAGCAGCGCCAGCGGCAGAGCCGATGATGACCAGGCGGCGGCGGCGACGATGGGCGCGGGCGCTGGAGGCGGAGGCGCCGCCTCGACTGTGTAGTGAGGCGCAGTCGACGCAGCCGTCGCTGTCGACGCATCTCCGTGATGTCGACTGTTGCTGCTGCTGCCACCGCTGCTGCTGCCGCTTGTGTGTTGCAACAGCGCAGTCGCTGCTTCGGCAAAGGACGATGCGACAAAGGACGAGGCGGAGGCGAGCAGAGGAGACGCTGCTGATCCTCTGCTGCTGCTGCTGGCGTTATCGTTGATGCCGTTCGAAGCTCTGTCATGGTGGACCGCATCGACGGCTGCTGCGTTGACGGCAGCGGTTGCGACGAAGGATGCGGCGGCTGCGAGTAGGCGGCTGTGTCTTGTTGTTGTTGTTGTTCTGGTGGTGGCGGACGCTCTGCTCGCTCTCGCTCTGGCTGCAGACATTACAAAGGATTTGGTGAAGTCCTGCGGCGCCGTCGTCGGGTACTACTAAGAATTTGTTGTTGTTATGGTTTAATTTTTTAAATTTTGTATGTTGTTTTTTTTTTTTTTTTATTATATGTTTTTATGTAATTTTTTCACTAATTTTTTATAATTATTATTTTATGTAACTTTTGGTTGATATTTCCGATGGTATTTTTTAATGTAATTTTTAGTCGCAAAATTTCTTGTTATATTTTTTGCTTAATTTTTTATTATTATTATTATTTATTTTTTGTCAAATTTTTGTTGTTGTAATTTGGTGAGATATTGTTGTTGTTGCCGTTGTAATCACACTATGCACTTGTTGTTGTTGATTTCTCACTACTTCTATCTTCCTTTCTCTCTCACTTCTTGCGCTCGTGTCGCAATTTTCCGACGCGCACTGTAATTACCGAAGGGGGGCGAGGGTTGAACCACTGATGCTGTGGGCGGTAGAGGTTGGGTATTGGGCGATGGGCGTGTGGTTGCTGGGGTCGGGCGCGTTCCTGGGACTCTGGGCCGAGCGTCCGTTGTGCACGCGCGCGCGTCCTCCGCCGAAACTGAACTGAGGCGACTCCCGTCGACGACGTCGGCGCCGGGCGCGGACTTTTCCAAACGACACTCGTTCTATCTATCTCTCTATTAGTATATCTGTCTGTCCGTCTGTCTGTCTGTCCGTTCGTTCGTCTATCTATCTCTCCGGCTTTGTGTTGCCACAGAAAAAATAATATATTCGCCTCTTTCCGTTTTTTATTTCCTCTCGCGATTTTAATATTTTTTATATTTTCTCTACTTAATATTTTTTGTTGTTGTCTCTATTTAATATTTTTTTTTCTCTACTTAATATTTTTTTATATTTTCAATAATAAATATTTTTTTCTACATAATATTTTCTTGATATTTCTTTATTATTTATTTTTATTATTACGACTTTTTATCATCCCGTTTCTTTAATATTCTCTCATTTCAATTTTTTCTCTTTTCAATATTTTCTCTTTTCAATATTTTCACTTTTTAATATTTTCGTTTTTTCTCGCCTCGATTTTTTTCTCCTTCTTCTTTCTATTTCTATTTATTATTATTTGAAAATATTTATATTTTGTGTATTTTCGGCTTTTTATCGTTTCCCGTTAGTGTTGTTTTTTTTTTATTATGATTGTTGTTGTTGTTATTGTGAAGTTGTTTTTGTTATTGTGAAGTTGTTGTTGTTATTATTTTTGCTCTTGTTGTTGTTATCGACTTTGTCACATCGCTTGATTCGCGTTTATTTTCACTTTCGCTTCCTCCTTTCCTCGTGCTCTTCCTCTTCTTCTTCTTCTTGGTTAGTTGCTTTTTGTCAACTTGATTTTTCCGCTAGTGGATAATGCTCTTGTTGTTGTCGTTGTTATTGTTGTTATTAGTGGTGCTTCTGCTGCAAAGAAAAAAATCATGCGAGTTAGAACGAGAGAATACGAATCGAGTACGAACGAGGAGTGAACGAGATAGCACGATTTGCGTGTGATTTATCCCGAACAGTTGCGTTTGTCACTCAACATAGACGCCCCCTCTCCGCCCCCTTTGACCCCTTCTTCACTCTTCACAATTATCATCTATTCTCTCCTCCCTTTCCCTCTTCACCCCTTTCACGACACCATCGTTTTATTTATTTTCTCATTCGATTCGAGTCGTTTTTTTATATTTCATCTTTATTTTTATATTTAAATATTCGTTTTTCCCTCGAATTTGTTTCAAACTTTTCCCAATGATTTTTTTCATCACTGTTTTTTTTTCCTAATGTTTTTCTTTTTTCGCCCAATGATTTTGTTCATGTCTCATTTCCATTGTTTTTGTTTTTTCTTGAATCGCTTTAAATTGTTCTTGTGTCTTTTTTCGAAATACACTATTGTTGTTGTTGCTGGTGCTTCGTTTGTCATCGGCCCACTCTTGTTGTTGTTATTGTTCTTCTTCTTGTTGTTGTTATGATGTGATAAAACGAAATCTTTCATGTTTTTATGGTTTCCTTCGGCAACGAAGCCGATGTTGACTCGATGCTCGTTGATCGTCGTCATCATCATCATTTGCGGTGTCGTTGTCGACATCGTTATCGGTATCATTGTCGACTTCATTGTCGACATCGTTGTCGACATCGTTGTCGACGTCTCTGTCAACGTTGGCGTCGCCCATCGTCAGCCTAATTTTACCGACGTTCGCAAATTTTCATTTCAAATCGAAATTAGCTTCGTGTCCCCTATTGTTGTTATTGTTTTTTTGTAGTTGTTTTTTTTTTTTTATGTTGTCATGGTTGCTATTGTTGTTTGTTGTTATTATGGTTGTTGTTGTTTTTTTTGTAATTGTTGCTATTGTTATTTTTATGGTTGTTGTTGTTGGAAATAAATTGAATTTTTAAATTTTCTGTCACCAGAACGAAACGCCTTTTTCAAAGATGCGCCAAAAACATGGTATTTTTTGTTGTTGTTCCTTTGGTTGTTGTTGTTCCTCTTGGTTGTTGTTGTTATTTTCTAGTTATGATAGTTGGTGATATTTTTGTTGTTTCTCTTGCTCAGCTGATATTCAATGTTGCGGCCACTCTGTAGTTGTTGTTGCTTCTGTTTTTGTTCTTCCTCTTTCTCATCATCTTCATTGTGGTTGTCGGTTGTCATTTATTGTTTCAATTGTTGTTGTTGTCATTCTGTTGTTGTTGTCTTTCTGTTGTTGTTGTCTTAGTTGTTCTTGATTTTATTGCTTTCTCGTTGTTTCAGTTGTTGGTGCTCATGTCCTCATCGGTGTTGTTGTTGTTGTTGTTGGCATCATCCCAAGGTTCTTCGGTGGCATCTGAAAAGCGAAAGATTGAAATTTATTTATTAAACAAATAAATTAGGCAACAAGAACATTAAAACTAACAAAAAGAAAAAGCGACAACAACAAATACAACTACAAGAACAAGAAAAACGTGGGCAAAGTCAAAGTCAACAATCAGCAAAAGTCCCTGATTTTGAAAAGTTTTCAAATTGTATAAAATAAATTCAAAAAGATATTTTTATTTTGATATATCATTTATATCATTTTTGAACCTCTGCTAACTCATTTTATTATTCGTTTCTTTTTTTATTTCCTTATTTTGTTTTTTATTTATTTTTTTTCTTATTTTCATATATTTTCATATGTTTCTGATTTTTCATAATTTTTCGGCAATTTTTTATGTTGTTTTCCCCTATCGTATTTATTTATTTTTATAATTTATTTGATGCCGAAAGACGAAAGTATGTCGCGCTCGTGTTCGGGCGTTTCTTTCTCCCTGTCTTTCGCTCCATCCTGATTTCTCTCAGTGCATGCTCTAATTTATGGCCGCCCCCTCGTCGGGTTCAACGCCACGCCTATTTCTCAGTGAGGATTAGCGGACGCAAATGTTGTTTTGATCCCGATGGAAATGTTTTCCATGGGACTTTCCAAACGAAGACGACCCACGAGGTTTACGCATGGCAACGAAGCGGGGCGTGGCTGGGAAGGAGGAGAGGGAGACCAGAAGAACATGGAGCAGGAAAAGTGGGAGCAAAAGAAGAAGGAGCAGAAGAAATAAGAGCAGCAGCAGAAGAAGAAGAAGGAATATAAGAAGATAGAGGAAGACCGTCGAGAAGGAAGAATGATGTGAACAGAAGTCCGAAATTTCGAAACTAAATTTAAACGAACCGAGAATTTAAAAAAAATGTTTAATTTTGTTTTTTTTTATTTTGCATTTCTTTATTTTTACATTTTTTTTTTTGTTTTATAACATTTATTTTTCTTTTATTTTTTTATTTTATGTTTTATTTTATAATAATTAATCTATTTTTTTTTATTTTATTCGGGTTTGTTTGTTAAATTTTAATTTATTTTGTTACATTTTACTTTATTTTATTTTATTTTATTTTATTTTATTTTATTTTATTTTATTTTATTTTAATTTTAATATCTTTCATTTCCCTTTTTTTTTTATTTTATTTTATTTTCTTTATATTCTTTTGTTTCCCTTCTCCTCCCAAACATTCAATTTGTTCCATTTTATAAAGATATCAGAAAGAATTATTTAGTTCCATTTCGCTCTCCAATCCTTTGATGCTGCGCTGTTGTTGTTCTTGTTGTTATTTATTTCATTCTACGTTAGCGTATGTGAAAAATATTTATGATGTTTCTGTTCGAGTTAGTTTCGACCTCATGAACCAGTCACTAAAAGCTCTCCTCCACGTGTCACCTGTTTGGGTTTTTTGGCCCAATCTATTTTTTCTCTTTCCTATCTCTTTTTATCTCGCTTTCCCTCGTCTTTCTTTTTCTCTTTTTGTTTACTTCCATATCTTTTTTTCACTCTCTATATCGTTTTGTTTTTTCTCTCCCTCACTATATCCGTTTTTTGTGCGAATTTTTCCCGACTTTTATGGGGTTTCGACCGCATTTCATTTCACGGACCTGCCACGAAAACACGGCCCGATGTCTCCGCCCACCCATGAACGGAAACTCCCTCGTGCGGGGATCACGAATGTAGAGAGGGGTGAAGGAGGGTGAGGATCAGAGGGACGAGGATCAGAAGGACGAGGATCAGAGAGACGAGGAGCAGAGGGATGAGGATCAGAGACGAAAACGTGGACCCGACATTTTCACGACTTAAACGGATTTAAATTCCGGGCGAAATGACTCCAAACGACGGGATTTCGCCGGACCTCCGTTGGCTCCGACTCAGACTCTGGATCACCGCGGGCATTCGACGATGGGTTGGCGAAGGTTTCGACGGAATTATGTGAGGATTTGGGGAGTGATGAAAAAATGTGCGCAAAGGATTCGTGTCTGGATGTTTTCGGTTTGGCACATGAAAATTTCACATGGATTCTTACGTTCGTTCGTAAAGGGTTGTCTTTTAATTTTAGACCAAAATATTAAAATGATTCATAAGTAATGTATTCTTGAAATTCAGATGGTCGAAACCCGACCTCGCTTCTTCTAGGTTCACATGCTTGAAATCCAACCGCGTTCTGTGCGAGGCCCATTCGGAAGTTTGAGGAAACACGCCTCGGGGACCAATAAATTTCCCACGAACTTCGGTTCGGTGCGTATTTCATCCGACTTCCGCCCACATTACCGAGAATGCGAAGGTCGTCGGACACGAGGCGCCCAACTATTGTCAACAAAAACAGTAGGAAGAACAACAACAATAGGAGAAACAACAATAGGAACAACACCAAAAGCAACAAAAGTACGAACAATAAAAGCAACAACAACAGCAACAAAAGCAGCAACATTTGTAGCAACAACGTTAGGAACAAAAGTGGAAACAACAGAGACAACGAGTAACCATATAAATAGTATCAAAAACAACAAACAACTATAGGACTCCAACAAAAACTGTAGACCTCCAACAACAACAACAAACAACTGCAGGCCTCCTGTGTGCCAAAATCCTTCATCACACGACCTTTGACCTTCTCTGCAAAGATGGAAGACCAGCGAGAACCCGAAAGAAGAAGTTTCAACTAAAAATTAAGAAGTTCACAGAATGCGGTGGAAAAACGTGTGAGAAAGAGTGAGAGTGTGAGGAAGAGGGAGAGGGGAGAATGAGTTAAAGAATGAGGAAGAGAGAGAGAAAGAGGAACGTTTGTGAGTGTGAGAAGGTGTTTGAGAGTTAGATGGTGTTAGTGGTTGAAGGATTTGAGCCAAGAGATCGTGGTAACTTTATTTGGCAGCAGCATTTCGTGAGATTCGCTTGAGGTCCTGCCATGGACTTCGTGCTCCTGACCTTTAGTCACGCCCCCTTCACACTCTACCACTACTTTCGTCCTCCTCCTCCTCCCTCCTCGTTCACGCCCACCACACGTTCCGGTTCGCCTCGTTCGTTACTCGTGTTGCGTTGAGTCGTGTCGCATGCGAGAAGTCCGTGATTTTTGGCTAAGGTTGATTCGATCATGTTGTATTTGTTTCTGTTATTGTTGTTGTTGCTATTGCTGTTGATTTTTTATTGTTATTGTTTTTGTTTCTGTTTTTTTGTTCTATTGCCAATTTTTCCATTCACTCGTTTTGAACAGAACAACAAAAACAACATCCACTCTTTCTTTCCGTGGTGGAAGAAGTTGACGTGAAAAACACGATATTTCAATAAAGAAAACAAATTTTCCAATAAACGTCATGTTTGAAACGAATGAAAATAAACCAAATCATAACAACAATAACTGCAAAAAGTTATCATGCCAACAAAAACTGAGAGAATGAAAAGCCGAAGAAAGTCCTTGAGAATTGCGAATTTTCCTAAATTAAAAAATATTCATTGTCAAAAGAGGAAAAGCAAAAAAAAAAGAGAAGACCAAAATGAAAAAAACGCAAAACTGGAATGAAAGAAAAGTTGTGCGAAGAATTTAAATAGATTTAATTTTTTTTTTCTTATTATTTTTGGTTTATTGTTTTTTCTTCTTCCTTTGATTAGTCCCATCGTTAATTTATATATTTTTTTGAATAAATCAACTGATTTCTCCCCATTTAATATATTTATATATTTTTTTTGAATAAATCAACTGATTTCTCCCCATTTAATAAAATAGTTTAAATTGATATAGATTTATTTTGATTTTCAAACAAATTTGAAATAAAATAAACACAAAAATGAGTGCAAAATAAGTAAAAAAAACTTTTAGACAGAAAATGTTTAACTCATTTAAAATATATAGTTTATTTTCTTTAATTTCTTTATTTTTATGGTTACATTTTTTTTTAAATTAACAAAAACAAAAATAAACTTTACTCAAATTTGTTTTTGATAAAAATTTAACGTTACTAAGAATTATGTTTTTGATTAATTTTTATTAAAATTTTGCTACATTAATAATTGAAAAGATAGAATAAATTTTACAAATATTTCGAATATAATCTTTTCAAAATAAATAACTTTAAATGAAACCACAAAAATGAGAGCTTTAATGACCTTTGAAGAACTTTATAAAATTTAAACAGATCATGTTTAATACAACGGAAATGGAGGGGATTTCATTTCATGAATAAAAAAAAGGACACATTTTTCATCTGCATAATTTTTCATTTCATTTTTAATGCTGCAGCATTCCGAGAATACTACTAAATAATTGATGAATTGTTACGGTTGACAATCCTTTGAATTATTATTATTATTTTTTTTGGATGGCAACATAGTGATAGTAGTTGTTGATGCTGCTGAAAATTATAATTGTTTTTGTCAAAGTTTTTTTTTTTTTTCATTATTTTATTCGACAAAATTTGTATTCATTTTTGTGTTGGAAATTGTTCATATCGTTTGATGTTGTTGTGTTGAATAGCACTTATTGTTGTTGTCAATTGTTGTTTTTGTAATTTGTATAATTTTTGTATTCATTTATGGAATTGTTGAAGTTATTTTTCATTTATTTTTGTCAGAATTTTATTTATTTTTTACCAACGGAAATCCTTTCGACGCAATCGCAACATGGGTTTTACTTCCTCTGTCTCTCTCTCTCTCTCACTATCATTCTCTCTATCTCTGTCCCTCTGACTGTAAATCATTCCTCTATCTCCATCTCGCTCTCCCCCACCCTCATACGAAATTGCACATTGAAAGTTACAACAACAATCACATCAGAATTAAAATTCAACCTCCATCAACAACAATCGCATGAACAACACGTCAACGAGAACAAGTGAAACAACAACAACAAGTGAGACAACAACAACAAGTGAGACAACAACTATTTGAAACACAACAAATGCATGCGCAATCAACCCAATTAAACAACAACAACAACAAAAACTTTGAGGTATGCAAAGTGGGCGACGAGGGCGTGGCAACGCAAGCGAGCTGCAAAATTAGTTAAAATTCGGTCAACTCGACCGATGAAAGGACACAAGTATGTGTGTGAAGAGTACATAGATAGATAGAGGAAGGACCAAAAGATGAACAAGTGTACATGTGGATATTGTGGGTTTTGTTTTTGTTGTTGTTGTTATGTGCCATTATTTAGTTGTTGTTTGTTGCTGTTATTTAGTTGTTGTTCCAATTGTTTACATGTTGTGGTTGTTGTTCGACCGGTTGTCGTTTTTCAATTAGTCATTCAATAACAACAACAACAACAATATGAGAACCACCAAAATAACAACAACAACTGAATGAACATTTCACCGAATTCACTTGTTCTGGATGGATTTTCGTGTGTTTTTGGTTTTATTTTTAATTTCGTTTCTTTTGTTTTCTTTGTTTTTGTGGCTTTTGTTATATTCTCTTGTTTCTTTTGTAGTCTTTATTTTTATTTTCTTTGTTGTTTTTATTTTTGTTTTCTTTGTTGTTTTCATGTGGGTATTCTTTGTTGTTTTTATTTTTGTTTTCTTTATGGTCTTTATTCTTTTGTTTTTACGAACTCTGCGCTCTGATTTCCAATTCCCTTTCGCAGTTTTGATGTTCTCTTCCACTTCACCGTTCCTCTTGACCTTTCTCATTCAACCTTAGCCCTTCTCTTCTCTTCCTCCACCCTTCCTCCTTCACCCCATTTGCCATTGAAAAGCTTTTAAGCCCAACGACATTTAATTGACTTTTTTGTGCCACGCGAATAACGTTTTAATTGAACGCGAATTATCAGTAAATTTTTTTTTTTTTCGTGCTCTCTGTATATTGTTTGTTTGTTGATTCCTCTGTTTATTTATTTGTTTCGATGTGAAAAATACGAAAAATGCGAAAAAATGAAAAATGCATTTCATTGACAAACTTCACGATTATGGAGAAATTCTCCTCACTGCAGTTGAAGTTATTTCAATATTTTTCGGGATTAATTTCGATATTTTCTCTTCGCATTTCTTTATTATTTCTGGCATCGACATCCTTTGAAGGCATTGTTGTATCCTTTATCCATGTTGTTGTCGTCATTCTTGTTGTTGTCATCATTCTTGTTGTTGTCATTATCCTTGTTGTTGTTGTAGTTCTTATCTCTTCTCTCTCTCTCAATTTTTTCATTGAATTTTCCACTCTCAATTTGTCGTCGTTTTCCATGAAATCCTTTGTTTTTCTTTCAGTGTAATTTTCATGTTAATTAAAGATTGCGTTGCGTCCAAGCGGCAGTCGCTGGAGGGTTGTTGTTGTAATTTTTTATGTTGTTGATTTTTTTGTCTAGTTTTTTTTTGTGTTCTTGATGTTTTTGTTCGACCGTAACTCATGCCATCCTTGTTTTATTTTTTTTCTGTCTACTGTGCAGTTTTTCATCCTTGCGAGTTTTTTTTTTTGCGTAGTAAAAATGTGTGAAATGTGATAAAAATGCACTTCCGTTTCCGCTTTTCCGAGCTCTGTGAGCCACGATGGAAGCGCCATCTGCATCCTGTCCTGTTGCTCATGACAACAATAACAACAAAAACAATAACAACAATACCAACAGCAACAACAAGACGAACACAACAACAACTGCATGGATTTGGGATGGTCTCTGTGTCATAAAAATGATTGATGTCCATGCGACTCTCTCTTTATTTCTTTCTCTCCCTCTCTCATTCTCATGCTCTTCTCCCTCATCTCTTAGTGTTTGTATTTGGCTTAAATGTAGTTATGTATTTTGTTGTTGTTGTTGTTCATTGTTGTTGTATAACTCCAAACGTTGTTATTATTGCATTTTCATTTTCAATATTTTGTGGAGAATTTCAATTTGTTTGAATATATAGACATTGGTTGGTCATGTTGTTGGTATTTGTTTTTGTCGGTATCATTGTCGTTGTTTTTTTTTTTTTCTTTTTGTTCCAAACATTGTTGTTGCCTATGGTTATTGTTATTGGTATTGCTATTTGCACAATATTAAATAACCAAAAAGCCAACCAAACATACGGAAAATCCTCGAGAGCATCGAAAAATAAAACGCCAACTGAAATTTAATGTCACCTGAGCGGAGATGATTTTCCTCTTAGCGTGAATTTCATTAGATTCAATGGTTTCAACCATCCTCCAATGCACAGAGAGAATAATTTCATTTGCAATCCGATCGCTTCACATTCTGTCTTGAAATTCAAATCAAATTCCATAAAAATCACATCGAGTTGGGCTCTTGGATGGAAAGATGATCACAGAGAAAAGAGTGACTAAGAAGAGAGAGAGATAAATATATTCCAATTTAACAATCGTCTCTGACTGTCGTCCTGTCATCGTCTTCCCGGAACCCCGAGGGACCTTGAGACAACTCCTTGAAGTCCTTCCAAAGAAGACGAAGAAACCCCAAGCGGACGACACCCTACAAGATTTCCAGAGAGGAGCAGCTGCAGACGACTCCCCTTCTCTCTTTCTCTTTTATTCACCCTTCTCTCTCTATTCGGCTTACTTCTCTTTTCGTCTCTGTCGCCTCCTGTCGAAGAAGAAACTCCGTCTTTTTTGTTGGCTTCTTCGACTTTTTGCAAGCAAAATAAATTCCAGTCAGCGTTAAGAGAGATGTCAAGACTACAACAACAACAACAAAAAAAGTAAAATGTGACCCAGGCAGACAGCTTTCAGCAGCAGCAACAAAACAGCTGATGCCAGCCTCTAACTTTTGCCTCTTCCTCCCACCTTGTATCTTCCACTTTGTCCCTCATTCCTTTCGTCTGTCCGTCCGTGTGGCGGCTTCTTTCGTTGATTCGCTGAGCTTTTGTTCCGTCAGCAGACGAGTTTGCTCCCAAGAAACCCGACGAAGATGAGGAGTCATCTGTCTATCCCTTCATTCTTCTGTCTGTCTGTAGGTCCGTCCATCCAACTGTCTGTCCTTCCTTCTTTTTATCGTCCTGGCATCTTGCCTGTCGTCCTCAATCAGCCAGACACATGAGATTGTCTTTCGCTGATCATTTTACATCCACTTTCATATAAAACATCCGGCCATTGATCATTTTATTTCCTTTTTCATATAAAACCTGATACAGAAATCTATATCTTGGTCAAGAATTCGGTATTTACATTTACCCCGGTGTCATAGATAAGTCTGTTGATATTTTTCTGTCCTTCCTGAAGCACGTCTTTGATATAACCATCGAATACTGAAGGATTTAGAAAGAACAATCACTATTTAATGAAATCTTCCTTAATCGACCCGATGATGTTCATCTCTCTCTGATACATTAACTACCATCATTTGGATCCATTTAGTAGATATCCAGTTGATATGCACATTAGCTAGTATCTCACAAATACATGAAGTTCAATCTTGCTGGAACATTAACTTCATCCCCGCGGAAACATTAACTTCATTCTCACAGAAAGATGAACTCATTTCTCGAAGAAACATTAACTTCATTCTCACAGAAAGATGAACTTTATTCTCGCAGAAACATTAACTCATTTCTGGAAGAAACATTAACTCATTTCATTCATAACATTAACTTGAATCTTACCACGATATAATATTCTTGTATCTTGCAAATGCATTTGTCCATCTCTTAACCTAACATAAAGTTCAGAACGTAAAAACATTCGGTAGCCGGTATCTTGAATATACATCAGCCATCTATCCGCCGTCCATTCGGTGGATACATTGTTGTTCGCTTTGGCGAGGATTAATGAAAATTGCTTCATAAGCAAACTCGTGCCACATCCTGCCGTTGATTCGTCGCATCAACCGACCTTCGTTCCAGCACTTTTCATCCTCTTGGTTTGCTCATCTTTTCCTCCTAGTCTACTGTTCTATTGCTTCATTCGCGTTGCCCTCTTCTTTTCCATCATCCTTGTTGGCGTCTTTTTTTCCATCACCCTCGTTGCCATCTTATTTTCCATCATCCTTGTTGTCCTCTTCGCCTGTGTGCTCAGCGAACTGGAAGACATCATCAATCTAACGGCATCTCTTTTCCGCTACCCCATCCCTTTCTCTATCTCTCCACCATCCCCTTCTCTATCTCTCCACCATTTCCTTCTCTATCTCTCCTCCATTTCCTTCTCTATCTCTTCACCATTTCCTTCTCTTTCGCCCCCATTTCCCAGGCGTTCGTCTTGACCCCAGTTGATTCCCACAATATCCTCTGCCACCGTCGATTTCTTCGCTTTTGGTTTCATTTGCTTTGTCTATTCTGCATTCTTGTTTTTGTTGTTGTTGAGATCAACGTAACTATCACCATCAGCATCAACATCATCAACAAGATCATAATCATCATTTAGTTGCTGTTGTTGCAAATCATTCATTAAACCCTGTTAGTGGTATGAGAGAAAACAGAGATAGAGCAACAGAAAGTACGATAAAGAGAGATGGAGGGATGTTAATACAATAAGCTGGAGTGAGAGAGATGATCATTCGATTCAAACTAAGCCAAATCGAAGCCATCGAATGGAACAGCAGCGACCGATGGCGGCACCAGCAACGATAACAGAAGAGACAAACTAATTGATTTAATGAATGGGGGGGCCAACAACAATAACAACAAACAAAATAATATCGATAACAATAACAATGTGCATGGAACAGGGGAGAGAGAGATTGAGGGGGAGATAGAGAGGGAGTGATAGAAAGGGAGAGAGAACGTTTCAAGAGCAACAATTGCCTGATGCGCCAGACGACGCCGAGAGACTGCGGCAAGACAAAGACCTCAAAGAACCAACTGGTCAACATTCTCCATCCCAATCCTCTCTATTCTCCTTCTCCCCTCTCTTCCTCCCTCCTCTCTCTTCCCCCCTTCGCTCTCGTAGTTCCACCCATAGTTTATGAAGCCAATGATATACCGGAAGCAAGAACTTGCCGCCCGGAAGCTGGACACATCAGACTCAAAGGACATGCGAGTGATGTTTGTCTCCACTTCTTGTTGTTATTGTTATTATTGGGAGGGGATTGTTGTTCTTGTTATTGTTGTTATTGTTGTTATTGTTGTTATTGTTGTTATTGTTGTTATTAGGGAGATTGTTGTTCTTGTTATTATTGGGAGGTGGAATGTTTTTCTTGTTATTTTTTGGGGGGATTGTTGTTCTTGGTATTATTGGGAGGGGATTGTTGTTCTTGTTATTGTTACAGCTTCGCGTTGTAACACAATATGGTAACTTTAAGACTCACCCCCCCAATAAGCCTCGGGATTAATTCGCAACAACAATATCAACAATTAATACCATTGTTAGAGGAAGGAAGTGGGAGGCAACTGTGTTAGGTTAATAGAGACAGACAAGGAGAGAGAGAGAGAGAGAAATAGAGTGAGAGGGCTGAGTGTTGTGAAAGTTTTTGTGGATGTTTCGATTTTGGAAATGATATTCTGCTGACCAAGGACCAGATGCAGACCGATAGCGTGATTGAGAGAGAATGGAGAGGGAGAGATAAGTTTGTTTTGTTGAACTAGGACATTATGGTGTTTGTTTTGCTATTGTGGTAGTTGTTGTTATTGTTGTGGTTTTGTTATTTGGATTATTGTTGCTTCATTAAGATGCCTGGTCAACCAAAGAGAGAGAGAGAGAGGTCAAGAGAAGGGACCGAAGAGAAGTAAGAAATCCATCGGAAGGAATTAATAAATGTTTCATTTGTGAATCCAAGAAGGCGGCGTCGGATTAAATAAAGTGCGGCACGAAGGATCGGAGAGTTGGAGGATGGAGAATTGTCGGAGGATTGAGAATAGTTGGAGGATGGAGAATTGTCAGATTATGGAGAAGGTCGACGAAGATTGTCAAGACAGGGATGGAGAAATAAAGAAATATAGAAATTGACATTGGGATCAGGACACGCAAGCGAACGCTAACAAGGTCCCGATATCCAATCAAAACTTTTACCCAAGGTGAGAAAGATTCGTGTCTTCGGAAACCCATGACGATTGAATAGTTTGAGGCGGAGGAATCGGGGCGAGGAGACAAGGGAAAAGATGACATTATTAGGAACGAACTCCTGAGTCCTGAGAGAATCAAAATTCAATGTTCGAACTCCTCACGGCATTCACACACACACACACATACACATTTCAATGCAAAATCAATTGAATTTCTGTGGAACTTTCGAAGCGACAAATGAAGGATCTCTCTCTCTCGAAATATGTGGCAACCACAAATCACCGGGCGGCCCACAAGCCAAACATAACTAAACGATGGAAATTCGTTTATTTTCGACAATCGAGATAAATTCCAGCAGTTTCCTTAAATACCCAACACGACTTCCGATGGAACACCAAACGTGCTTTCACATGCCATCCTCGCAAATTTGCCGAAAACCAAACGATTTGCAGAAAACCAAACAATTTGCAAAATCAAAATCTTGCTCGAAATCGTTTCGCATGCCCAAAAGAATAGACAAGAATCGAATTTCAATCGAAAAACCTAACGATACCAAAAACAATCATAAAAATTGCTCAATCGAGTGCGAGAACTCGAGTGCAGAGAGTGTTTTCGATAATCACTCGATTTCAAAGGCCATTAATTGAGCTTATTCTTTGAAAGGTATAGCGGGTGGAAGGGGAGGGAAAACAAAACAGAAGGTAGAGAAGAAGCAAAGAAGAATTTTCTATTAAAATTCAAGAGGGAAATTTGACTACTCAGAAGTGAAATTCTAGGGGAACTGAAATGAGACAAGGAAGAAGAAGTACTCAAAGTATGAATTTCCAACTGAGTGAAACTAACCATTGAAAATCATGGTCAAAAGGCATGGCATAATTTTTGATTTATAAAAATAGGAATAAATATGAAAAAATAAGAGAAATGAGAATAATGAGAGAAAATTGAGTAATTCCGACAGTTATGAAGAAAAAGTAAATATTGAGAGAGAAAAAGAAAAATAGAGAAGAGAAAAAAAATAAATCTCACTTTCACCGACAAATCGAGAAAAACTTCAAAAACTCAAGTACACGTGAGTAATTGTGCTCATTTTTATGACTTCAGCTTTTTCATCATTTTCTTCTAAACCCTTTCCTTGCCCTCATTGCCATCATCAGAAATCTGTGCATTGTCTGAGGGGAAAATTTTTGAGTTATTGTCCTGTTCTTATCGGAAGCGGAACGACTGGAGAAGAAAACGCGACGCTTCAGTGAACTGAAGGTCGTGTCTGAAATCAAGCAAAGTCCATGCGACCAGAACGACACGGACGACCTGCTGCGATGGCTGTCTTTGGCCACGTCGCTGCCACTTCCGCCTCGATTTCTCCCCACTTCCGTTGCCACTTCCGTTTCCGCTCGATTGAGCTGCCTCTTGACCTTGCCTCGCTTACCACAGCATGATGATGGTAGACGAGGCGTCAGAGCTTCTCGAACCAGGTTAATAAATATCCATCAATCTCCATCTGCATCCCGCGCTCGTGTCTTTATTTCTACTCCTTCTCTCTCTCTCTTTTTCTATCTCTTTTTCCGGTGCACGCCTCTCATCCACTTTGCCCAGGTGATACCGACCGACCGACGAGAGTCGAAGAAGCTGCTTTATCATAATCAAAATAAATCTCACGCGCTTCAGGCTGCACGCAGGCTTCTTCTCTTTGGATCTCTTTCTATACTTCACTCCTTCCCCTCTCTTTCTATATTTCAATCTCTCCTCTTCTTAATCCCTCTTCTCTTTCTCCCCTTCTCCTTCTCCCTCTCCCTCTCCCCTTCTCCTTCTCCCTCTCCCCTTCTCCTTCTCCCTCTCACCTTTTCTAGTCATTGGCCGTGTTTCCGTCGCCGTTGCTTTTGTTGTTATTCGTGTCGCATCCGTCGGCTGCTCGCTTTGATGGAAATTTATCTCAATCCGGAGTCATAACTCGAACTACTCAACGGCCTACGGACCACGCCCACCACCGGCCGCCCCCGGCTGTGCTCAGTGGCTTCTCCGGTAGTAGAGAAAGAAGAAGCAGTAGTAGAGTTCCATCAATTTAATTTGAAAAATGTGGCCTGTCTTAGAGTGAGAACCAGTGGCTGTTATCCTGACTTCGCATAGCCTTTGTGCAGTTCTTTTCTCCGTTTCTTTCCTTTCGCTCTTTCTCTCTTTCCTTGACTCTCTCTCTCTCTCTTCCGTCATTTTAAATGCCAAGGGAAGTGCGGTCGCTTCAAAGGCTTCCTTGCCTTCTCCCCTTCCATCCATCCCTCGTTTACCTGAAGAGTTTTTCCACTCACTTTGCTCCACCGTAACGGATGTCATTTAAGCCCAAGCTCTGGCTTAAATTTTTAAAATGTATTGTCTCATCTCTACTAAGATCGTTCCTGATTGCGTCTCTTTCATTTCCTTTCGTATTTCAATTCAGGTCTTTTCTCTCTCTATTTTATCTTTTGCTTTGGTTTCACTATTTTATCTTTCATTTTCTCTTTCTATCTCGACTGGTCTTCTGCCCTAATCGTAGTCGTCGGTCTCGCTCGCTCGATCGCATCGCATCCTGGGTCCCGGTCGTTGTGTTTCCTTGTGCACTCTGACCCAGTGCGTCATTTATTTTCCTACTCGGACCCGTTGTCGTAGTCGCCGTCATCTTCGTTCTCTTCCTCTCAACCTCTTGCGCCTCGGTGGACCCACGATAGCAACAACTATGACTATGACATCGAAGGAAAGGGCAACGACGAAAGGGAATCGAGGAAGCCGAGAAAGCTCCAAGCGGAGTTCATAGTTGCCGACAAAGGATGCGCTCCGACGCGTCTCCGCTTATCTGGACACTTCTTTAGCCTTCTGCCTCCGTCCACTCTCTCCATTCACGCCCTATCCCCATTCACGCCTCCTCTCGCCCTCACCCGAACGACGCCAACGATTGCTTGTGTCATGATGACACTTTAACTTAATTCGAAATAACGGCCCGGACCGACACGGCCCGGAAAAAGAGGACAACAGGACGTGGCAAGACGACTCCATCGCAAGCTCTGCCATTTGGGGCAAAAGAGAGAAGATGACAAGGAGAGTACAACGAGAAAGAGATAGAGAAAGAAGACAGTGGGAAACCATAGTAGGCTAGGTACGAATGAGAGAGAAAAATAGAAGACTAGGAAGAGCAAGAAAGAAAAATAGTAGACTAGGTGGAACGAGTAAGAAAAATAGAAAGACTAAGATATAAAAGGTAGGATTAAGCGAGCGAAAAGCTCACGTTCTCGACTCGTAAAGGTCGGCATCTTTATTTGCGCCTGAAATAGTTACCGCTAGTGTTGAACATTCATATTTCCTCCGGGGGGAAAATAGTTGAAAGGACACCTATCGGGTGGACAGAGAAAAGAGCGGAAGGCGAGAGAGAAAGGAAGAGTGAGGCAGGATGACTGGGACAGGAGACGGCAAATGGGCGAGTGAAATCATGCCACTAAAAGCGTTTATAACTCGGTTAAGGAAAAGAGAGAAACTCGTGCGGAAGGCGAACCTGCTGCGACACGACCTCTGCTGACGAAGGCTTAGACGGAGGCAAGAGACCACGGTATGAGACCAAGGTAAGAGACCACGGCAGGAGACCGAAGCAAGAGACCGAAGCTGGTGACCAAGGCTGTAGACCGAAAGCGGAAGGCGAGTGTCGACCTGACAGAGAAGGTGCAAGATGAAATTAAGAAACCTGGTGAGAGGTTATGGATAATGGTGACGATGAAGATGATTGTGGTGCTGCTGTTGCTGGTGATGATAAGGGCTATTAAAGAGACGTCAACGATGATGATGATTCCATGTTGGAAGGGTAGCATTTCACAGGTGTTGATATTAGGTAAGCTGATGTCCAAGTTAAGGATTGCTGGTTGGTAAGTTGAGGTAATATTAAGGAATAATTCAGATTAGAAATGGGTGCCAGAACATTGAGAGATGGTACGAGTGGCATCTTTAAGGAATGTGAAATGTAATAATGAGGAGGAAATGAAGAGAAAAAGTGGATGGAAGGTAATAATGAGGAGAACGAGATGGAAGGTAATAATGAGGAGCAAAAAGGAAACAAAACTTCTTCCTCATGTGATGGTGAATGATTGGATCCGATGATTAAAAGCATGGCGAAATCAGAGAAACAAATGTGACCGAAATGAAAAGGGGGAAGCGATACCGAGTTGGGGGGAAGCGATATCGTGTTGGATGCTCTCCTTCGATGAGATGACAAGAGTTGTTTGAACAATGGTGCCATTTATGAAGGGGGGAATCAAAGACAATTGGACCATGAGCAGGGAAACTTGAGATTGCGGAAAATCACATCCGAAGGAAGAAGAAAGTAGGAGCAGAAAGACAAAGGGCGAAGTGTGGAATGCTAGTGATGATACATGGAAGGAAAATATTTTATCTTTGCTGGCGATGACAATGATTGGTGATGTGTCGATGACGAGGACCCTTTGAGCACTGATGTGTCTGAAACTTTAGCTGGCGACGTGAGTGATGAATCGCACGAAATTCGCCCCGCTCCCTCGTTCTCCTATCTACTCTTTCTTATCGTCTCCTCTCTTCTTTTGTCCTTCTCTTCCTACTTCCCTTGAACCAATGCCCTTCAAAGTAACGATCGTTGTTTTGGTGGCCCTTCGACCCCAAGCCCCAGATGTCCATGGATGACCCGTCGTCGTCGTCTTCGCTCCCTCGCCCTGGAACGTTTTAATGCATTTGTCGGAAATGGATTCGTTTTCAGTTTCTCAGCTTGGCAATCCATTAGCGTGGCTTTCCACCCAGATCCGCCCTCTGCTCGTCAGCTTCTTGGACTGCATGCCTCATGGACTGCAACGTCTTGAGGCAATCGGGAGTCTTTGGGGAGAACGGGAGTCTTTGGGGCAAACGAGAGCTTTTGGGGTAACGTGAGTCTTGGGGAAATCGGGAGTTTGGATTCGGTTGTGGATCCCGAAATCCGCGCCATTAAATTTGGCGTAACATTCGCAATCCCCAAGAACGTGAAGCGTAAAACGCAGACGTTTCGCACTTAAAAAGCTTCCACCCTGAAGTGAACTGCAACTTCTAATGGATGCAAGAGGCAACAACACATCGTCGTAGTCGTAGAGTTTTCTATCAAGTGGAGGTATTTATTACAGTGGAAAAAAGTAGATGCAGTTGGAGCCATATGGGATCCGCTCCATGACTCCACCGTAACCGCTGGCGCTGCTCCCACACGACAACCAGGTGCTCGTTTGTTTCGTGGTGAACTCGGTGGAAACAGCTTTGAATAACAAATCTTCGGACCGCATACATAAACTTTCAGCACACACATATTTACATTTAAGCAGAAAACACACACGGAGTCTGGAGCACATTCCCACCCTCAGCCACTCTCAGCCACTTTCAGCCCACTTTCACCCCACTTTCACCCCCACTTTCACTCCACTTTCACCCCACTCTCAACTCCACTTTCACTCCTACTTACGCCTTGATTGCACTGGCAGATTGCAATACCATTGAGAGGCATTAGTGGCAAGCGATGGAGCTCGAAAGATTCCACGACTTCTCCTTTTTCTCTCTCTTTTTACCCCTCACTTGCTCTCTTCGCGGGAAGTTACTTATGCAGGATTTATGCTTGGATCTCATAGTTTTTGCGTTTATAATTCAATAGAAACGAATTGGTTTAACATAAATCAGCGAAGCCACCATCTTTTCGATCACCTCGTCATATCATGAAAAAATCTTACTAGAGTACATGAAATTACTTTCAACTAGCAAACTACAAAAATAAAAACACATTTCTCTAGAAACATCCAAAAGCACTTTCGGAGTAGTTGCTTGATTTTAACAGGCTGTGGATTTTCACAGGTTTGGAATTTCTAAAGCCTTTGAATTTCTAATTACTTTGAATTTCTAAAGCCTCTGAATTTCCACAGCCTCTGAAATTCCACAGCGTCTAAATTTCCACAGGCTATCAAAACACCTGCAAACGTCGAAAGGCACCCGAAGGCAAATTCATGTTAACCTTAAAATCATCCCTAAGCAGCTTCATTGCCTCAATATTATGGTGAAGTTTCGGCTCGTAACTCTCGAAAACACAGCGTCTCCTTGTGCCAATAAACATCCCGGGGCACACTCGGGGAACATCCGGCCCTTCGATGTTACGACGGACGACCTTCGTCTCGAAAGCGACCACAATCTCTGAAAACACCTGAAATCTCTATAAATACACGAAACTATTCCCCCGTGGCACCCGCGATCCCCCCAAATTGGGGGTGGAGTACTTTAAGCCATCTGGGGAAGGCTCTCAAAATCTTCTTTGGACAACATTCCCCCAATAAACTCTCTCATCCTTTTTCTCTTTCCCCAACCAACCCCATCAAACAGCCGTAAAACACCGAAACTCTGTCGAAGCAACTTTCGCAACACTTTAATTGAAACAAAGCAACACTGGCAGCTCACCACACACAACCCGACACGATTCCCACAACGCAGGCGGCACCTGCTTCAGTTTTAGCAGGAGCAACAGCAGCGACACAAGCGGCTCACACACAAACACATAGACACACACACACACAGACAGACTCATGCATCCTTTTATCCGCACAGACTCATGCAAATGCACAAAATATTTTCTCATAAAATTCTATTGAAGCTTTGGAATTTTTGGCTCGAATGCGTTTGAAGGCTTACTCTTTCTCTCTACTTCACTCTCTAGCTATATCTCTCTACCTCTCCCTCTAACTTTCTCTATCTTCCTACCTCTGTCTCATTCTACCTCTCTCTCTTCCTCGCTCTGTTCCCATTGGAATACCTTGGCCACAATATCTTTCGCATGGGGCTTTGACGACAAGTTATGGCCGTTCCGGGAATCGGGGCAGCGGAGGCAGGAACGCAGCAGAACGGTGAATTAGCCACGAATGGACGGATGGACAGACGGGTGGCCGAAAGAAAGACGCATGGATGCACAAAGCTAGAGCGAAGGAGTGGAGGAGGAATGGACGGATTCGGTTTAAGCAGTTGGAATCTATTGACTGCAGGTCGGTGACTCCAGATAGAGATAGAGGAAAGTGGAAGGGATGGAATTCAATCGAACGAAAATCTTAAAATCCAGAATGAATATGGTAAAGAGAAGAGTGAAAAGAAAGGGGTGAAAAGTGGAAAGAAAATAGTGAAAAGAGAAGAGTGAAAAAAGGAGTAAAATTAAAGGGTGAAAAGAAATGCGCGAAATAAATTCGTTTAAAGAAAAGTGAGAATAGAAATTAGTTTAAAGAAATGAGTAAAATGATTATC
The DNA here is from genome assembly GCA_017309665.1 of Coelopa frigida. NCBI lineage: Eukaryota > Metazoa > Arthropoda > Insecta > Diptera > Coelopidae > Coelopa > Coelopa frigida. Next base: position 7,302,407 of record CM029561.1, read on the forward strand.
ATCAAATGATGATCATGAGGAGACTCAAAATGAAAAAACAAATTATTGAACTATCCTTATTCCTTCAATAATCATCGTGAATATCTCCTTAAACCAAAGGTACTTAAGTAGAATGGTAGTGAAAAGCGCAGTGGACGACAGTCCACTACAGAAGTGGAAGAGAGAAGATAACTCGATTGGGAATAAGTGTAAAAGTAATAGAAAAAGTGTTGAAAAAAAAGTGGTATTCGGGAATATAGGCAGGAAAAAGTAATGAAAGGTGAGTTGTTCAATTCGACTAATGAATAGAAAAACTTCCATGGAGGACAAGAAATTTTGAAAAAAAAGAGAAAACATGATAAACTCGTGATGGAAAGTCCGTGGCAATTTGAGTGAATGGAGAATTGTGAGAAAGTGTAGTAGATTAGACTACCTTTTTTCTTCATTTCACCACGTTCTACCCACATTCCTTTCTACCTAACTCGATCTTCCTCTCTCTCTCTCTCTCTCTAGTAGGCGTCATCCATTCGTCCATCTGTCTGTCCATTTGTCTGTCCATCTCTCTGTTTGTCAATTTTTATCTCTGTCTTTGGGGATGAGGACAAAGGCGAATGCAATTCATGAATGGAAATGTTTGCAGTTCACTTTTCATTTATCGTACAATTTTTCGGTTTTTCAATTATATCTTCAACGTCAGAGTTTTTTTGTTTTGGCTTTTCATCTCTCAGCTATTTTTCGTTGCTTTTGTTCCTCCTCTCTAGTTTCGTTTGTTCTCTCAAGTTTGGGTTTTCCTCTTCAGTTTTGTTTTTCCTCTTCAGTTTTTTGTTTCCTCCTCGGTTTTGTTTTTGCTTGTGTTCAGTCAGGGGACCTCACAATGGTTTCCTCTTCTTCCTGGTCTTCGTCGTCTCGTTCTTCTCATCCTCACCTCGTCCTTCTCCTTGCCTCGTTTTCATCCTAACCTCATCCTTCTCCTCGCCTCGTTCTCCTCTTCCTCCACCATTCGATTCTGACGGACGTGACGATTTACGGACACAACTTCCGGTCTGTCGTCCTCATCATCCTCGTCTTCATCCTCATCCTCATCACCAAAGGTTCGTCATTTTGCATTCCGTTCTCTCGTCCGGCGACACCTGGCGACCGCTTGCGAAGCATGTGAGGTGCCCCAGGGGACGATGAGGCCGAGCAGCTCGAGTGGAGAACGTGGACACGAGTGGAGACCGAAGAAGAAGACCTTCTCGTCATCGTCCTCAGGCGCTTTCGTTCATACTTCACCTCCTCTTTCATTGTTCATCTCCTCCTTCATCTCCTCCTCCATCCTTCATCTCATTCTCCTTTCCTACTTGTTGTTTCTCTGTTGTCCTTGATGGGTATCTGGTGTGCAGTGATTGCCGTGTGTGCTGGGATGACCAGGATGTTGTTGTTTTGTTCTTGTTATTGTTCGTTTTGTTGTTTTTTTGTGGTTGGTATTGTTGTTTTTGTTGTTGTTATTGTTGTTCCTGTTGTAATTACTGCTGTTGTTGCCGCTGCTCCTGCTTCCGACACTTCTGGCCTGGATAAACATTCGAGACTCATCTCATTTCTGTCGTTAAAGCAAACTCCTGACCAAGCTATTGGCTTCAACCTAGTTGCTGTTGCTGGATGTGTTGTTGTTTTTGTTCTTGTTGCTGATTTTGTTATCATGACTGTTGCTTCTTCCACCTGATATCGTTACTGTTGTCAGTCTTGTCATTGTTGTTGCTGCCGTTCATTTGACAACGTGTAATTTTACTCAAACGATTTTTGTTTTTATTGCTTTTGTCAACTGTCCCTCTCGCTATCCATCCATCTCTCGCCCTCCGATTTCCCACTGTCTCTTTCCTTTAACTTTTCATCACATTGCTTTTCATTCACTTTCAGGTGCTGTGGGGGCGTGGCCCGAGGGGCGAATATGCTGAAGGTTTCTTCTCTTCGCCTTAAAGTCATCATTGTTATCATCAATGTTTTTGTTTGTGTTGTTGTTACTCTCGTTATTGTTGTAGTTACTCTTGTTATTGTTGTTACTATTGTTGTTGTTATTATTCTTATTGCTCAGACGTGCATTAAAGTAATTGTTTAAGCTTTTAATTCATTTTCTCTGAGCTTTTGTGTGATTGTTATTGTGATTGTTATTGTTGCCTTTTGTTGACATTGCTTTTGTTGTTATTATAGTTTTTTGTATTGTTTCTATTATTGTTGATTTTGTTGGCATTATTGTTGCTTTGTTGTTGCCTTTGATGTTATTCCTGTTTTTATTGTTGCTATCATCCTTCCATTGTAAATGTTGCAATTTCTAAAAATCATGCAAATATTTGGAAATGAAATCTCCTTTCTCCAAAGACGTCTAGGAAATCCATCTAAAATATTGGGCACCACCTGCCACGCCCTCGCCCCCCGGTCATCCTTCAACCTTCCACATCGAGTGACATCGGGTTCTCTTTCGATCTCCCACCACCCCCGTAATCGGCTTTCGTTTCGTCCATAACTCCAGCCTATGGATTTGGAATTTTTCATGCAAATTGAAAATTATGATTTCGTATATAATTCAATTTCAACTCGGTTCCAGATGCTACGAGTCTCTGAGAAGTAAGACGAGAAGGGGGCGTCGTAAAGGGAAAGGGGCGTTGTAAAGAGAACCCCCTTCTCTTTACAACGCCCGTGGCTTAGAGAGCCGATTGAATTATTTACGGCTAGATAACTTCATCTGGAAAACAGAGAATGGCCGACGACTTGACCCGAATAAGAGATGAATTTCCATCTCGAAATAAGCAGATTGTCACAGGTGTTGATTCACAATGGCGAAAGGAGTAAAGGGTGAGGAGCATGACTGAACGAAGGCTACAAAAGGATCCACTCAAAGCTGTTTTAAGTTCGAATTAGGCTTTCATAAACTTTTGAGAATTGGAAAGACTTTCGGCAGGAAGCTTCAATAGTAATTATTTCTCTTGAAGATAGTAATTATTTCTCTTAGGAAGAGGAATCTATTAGGAATAGGAATATCTGAGGAATAGAAATATCTGAGGAATAGGAAGATATATTGGCAATAGGATTCTCTTAGGAAAAGGAATACAATTCTCTTATGAATATCATTATCTTAGGAATAGAAATTTCGTAGGAATAGAAATCTCATAGGAATGGGAATCGATAGGAGAATACATATATATCAATCTCTTCGATCCAATCAACAACAATAATCTTATCTCTATTAAGTATCAATTAAGATTGTCACTCGAGCGATGAAGACAATGAGTTCTTATATCATTTATTATAAATGATCCCATTTGCGAGAAGATTTAAATCCCGAGTCCTCGAGAGGTGTGCAGGGAGTGAGGGAGAGAAGGATAGATTATGGCGGGGGCAATTATCGTAATTGTGATGCGGTCTTAAGTGGTGTTTGTCAAGCAAACAATTGGAAAAATTAATCTACAATGAAACGCCCCAACACGCTCACACATATATACATATGCACATACACAACACATGGGTGTTTGTTTAAAGAGATCTCGTTGTGTCGACGAGAAACGAGAAACAAAAGGACCGTGACTTGAGGGAGAGAGAGACAAAGAATTGAAGAGAGTGAAAGGGGGGACAAGAGCGAGTGAAAAAAAATCAATACAAGAAAAGTTAAATGTTGTTGTTAATTATTATGTAATGATGCACTCCCACACATGCAGGCAGTCATCCACATAAAAACACATGCACATACACAAACACATTCACACACATCCACACGCATACAAACATACAACCATGAGTGAGAGAGCGAGAGAGATGCACAATTATGACCGCCTACGAATATGCAACGAATTTTTGCATTCGCCGCACGAGCTCCGAAGGACTCTTGAGGAAAGGAGAATGAATTTCAATAGGAATGAAGGAAGGAGGAGGGAAGGAACGACGGAGGAGGACGAGAGAATGGGTACAATGAGAGAAGGATAAAAACGTTGGAAGGACGAAGTCACATGTGTGGGCAGTGGAGGTCATTGAGTTAGTTTTTCTACCAAGAAAGGGAGAAATCGAGGAAGGATTCCAACGAGAGCCGCAGGCCAAGAAAAAGATTGGTTGGAGGAGATCAGAGTGAGGAGGAGGAAGGTGAACAGAGGCCCAAAATGGAGGAGACGTAGAGGAAGTATGAAGGAAAACGAAGACGATGAATTGAGAATGAGGATGAGAAGGCCTGATGAAGGATAAAAGTGAAAATGGAAAATGAGAAAGAGACAAGAGTGGTTGATGAAGAGTGTTTGAGAGGAGAAAGAGGTGGAAGTACTGAGAAGATTTGGAAGAAGAATAGAAGGAAGAAAGGTGGTGGAAAACTGAGAAGAAAAGAATGGGGTATTTGAAAAACAGAAGATGAAAACTAGGCAAATACTCGAAGAAGAAGAGAATAAGGTGTATACAAGGATAAGAAGAGAAGCTGCTGGAAGAAGCAAGAAGATAAATAAATAAGATGAAATGAGATGAGGGACGATAGGATTAACTGGAAGGCAAAATATTGAGTGAGGGACGAAAGGATTAACTGCAAGGAGATGGAGTGATTGACGAATGAAGAGATGAAGAGGATGAACAGATAGAAGAGAGATGAAGAAAAGGACTCGCCTCACTACTTGGCCTAATTGGCGACTGGCGGCGGCTGCTGCTTTCGACCCCCTCGAGGGATCTTCAAATCTCTCGCCGGAGACCGTTCATTCACTCATTCATTTACTCATTCGATTCGATCGATCCCTCCATTGTTCATCCTCCGTGATGAGGATGGATTCAATGGAATTTGGGATGAAATTCTTGAAATTCTCGATATTTACGTCTGCGATTATTGGAAAAGTGAAATCGCCATCAGTTGTCGTCGTTTGTCGTCCTTCATCCTCGTCGGTGGTCCTTCATCCTCGTTATTCATCCTCATTCTTCATCCTTCACCCTCGACCTTCGTCCTTAATCCTCGTCCCCCATGATGTGGGACGTCCCAGAGCCCCGGTCGACCCCCATCTTTCCGTCCCTTTCCCACATCTCAACTCCGAAATCGAGCGTTGCCAACTCCGTCCCGCAGGAGTTCGGGTCGGTTCATCTTCCGTCTCACTCGCTCAGTCCCTACGGACACGCATGTACGGAAATTCGTCGAAATAAAAATATATTGAGAGAAAACTAAGGAGAATAAAACCCAGGAAAATTATTAATAAATGTCGAAAGGACAGAGAGGAAGAGAGAGGGGAGAATAGAAGAGGAGTAAGCGAAGGAGAGCGAGAGGATGAAGGAGAGGGTGAATGAGAGAGTGAAGAAGAGAGTGAATGAGATGTTAAAGGGAGAAAAAGATGGGGCTTGAATAGAGAAAACTAATAAAAAGTTGTGAGAATTTCGGAAACTAATAACTTTTCGCTATCTGCGAGAATGTATCTAAGGGATTGAGTATCTTCCATAGAAATGAGTGTGTATGTATGTGTGTGTGTATGTGAAACTTGTGAACACTGAAAGCATAAATACATAAAAGCCAACAAAAACAACAACTAGAAAATAAACAAAAATATGTAAGAAAAACAATAAGAACAATAATAACAAAGGGATCCCAGCAATTTGGGTTTTACATTTCCACACACAATAGACGGAAGAGAGATAGACTGAGAGAGAGAGGGAGATGAGTGAGTGAGCGAGTGAAAGGGGGAGATAAAACGAGTGAGAGGGAAGTTGTCAAGGAAATGGAGGAGGTCAAGGAAACTAACGAACGGGAACGAAAGCATGAGAAAATGAAAGAGAGGGTAGGAAATTGTTTTGCATATCAAACGCACAACAACAAGAACAATAAGAGAGACAATAAAACACAAACGAGCGAAAACAATGCCATTGAATTCCTTCTCATAGCCCAAAAGTCCCTCATCTCTCTCTCTCCCTCTCCCTCTCCCTCTAGTCTAGTCTCCCTCCTGCTCATCGTTCCCCACTTTCGTCGCTCGCTATCATCCATTCGCATTCCTCATCGACCCATTTCCTAATCCCGACCCGTTTTCGTTTCCTTCGATGACGACTCTTTCGAGACGATTCCTTCGACTTTTTCTCCACCTCCATCGAATTCTTCTTCTTCTCCTCCTTCAACATCTTCTTCTCCTCCTTCAACTTCTTCTTTTCCTTCGAATACAACTTCTGCTCCCTCCAACTTCTTCATCTTCTCCATTCGTTTGTTTCCTTTGCTTTCGACGTTCATTGAAATGTTCAAATTTTGTGGGTTTCTATTTCCATTTTCCGTTTATTTGATTTTTATTTATTTAAGTTTTACTGTCTTCTCAAACTTTATCCTGTTTCTTCTCCCCCTGCTCCTGCGTCTTCTCCTCATGCTTCTTCTCCTCCTGCTTCTACTCCTCATGCTTCTTATGCTCGTTCTCCTCCTGCTCTAGTGAATCCTTCGATTGTCATGTGCGTCCGGCTGCCGAGTCCTGTGGTTCCCTTATCTTTAGACGATCGATTCTCGTCCTTTCTCCTCCTGCTTCTTCAGTCCACTTCCTCCTCCTTCATCTGTCCATTCCCTCCTCTTCCTTCCCGTCTTCTCCACCATTTCGTCCCCTTCATCCTTGATGCGATTCGCTCGATGTCTCCCTTTGGAAATCGCATTCGTCCGCAGTCTCCGGACAACCATCGCCATTTATCGGTGCCGCAATCCATTCGTCGATAATGAGTCCATCCACGCTGCAGCTCCTTCGGGAGTCCTTCGTAGTTCAAACGTCCTTCTTGTCCTTCCCTTACTTGTCGTCCTTTTCTTGCTTGTCGTCCTTCTCTTCCTTTTCCACGCGGATCGTTTTCCATCGAATTCTATCCTGCTTTTCTCTCTGCTTCTGCTACCAATCACTGAACAATCAATAGTTGCTTTTAATTTGTGTTTTATGCTCCATTTTAATTTGTAGTTTTATTCTCGTGGTTTTTATTTATTGATCTATTTTTTATTTATTTATTTTTTCATTTTTTATTGTTTTATTTATATATATATATTTTTTTATTTATTTCTCTCTCTCTTCCGAATCTCTGTTTGTCCAATCAATGCCAGAGCCATCAACGACGACGGTCTTCCCTTGGAAAGAGAATTGTGTGTACCACTTGAGAGGAGCAACGAGGATTTCTCGACGAGATCCCTCACGAGACCCTTGCAAGTTCTGTTTCATCGGTTTCATACTTCGGATTCATCCTCCTCCACCTCTTTGGGTTTCATCGACCTCTCTCTTCTTCGACTTCATGATCCTTTTTCTCCTCCTTCGCCTTCATCGTTTTTCACCAGAATCCCTTCGAATTCCACTTCAAATCCTTCGAATAAGTGGTGCAACAACGACAGCAGCAATAACAAAAACAACAACAAAAATCACTCCCTTTTACAACAACAATTTTCATAGAACAATAACAATTTTCACAGAACAATAACAATTTTCATAGAACAATAACAATTTTCATAGTATAACGAAAATGTTCATAGGAGAAGAAGAGAAGTAAAAACAACTACAACTAGAACTAGAGTTACTTGAAGTTTGCATGTATTTCTTTCATTGAAGCTTTTGTGGTCTTCAAAGCATCCTCAAGTTTCTCTTGTCCTCTCGTTCACTCCCCCTCTACCTCTTTCATACACCCTTTACCTTTTTCTCCACCTCCCTCTTCTTCTTTCACTCCCGATGAACGAGAACGAGGACGATGAGGTTGACAACAACACCAAAAACCATAGTAATAACACCAAAAACAATAACACCAAAAACAACAACACCAATAATAGCAACAACAAAACCAATGAAAACACAAAAAATCCGAAATATTTCAAGTGATGGAAACTAAAGTTTGAGTAAATTGCAATGAGACCCAATTTTCGGTATAATAATATTGTTGTTGTACTTGTGAATCTTGATACAGATATTGTTGTTGTTATTGTGAATCTTGATATAGATATTATTGTTGTTGTGAATTTTGTTATATTTATTGTTGTTGTTGTCGTTAGTTTAGTGTTGCTCTTGCGGTTTAGGGTTTCAGAATATTTCACTCATGTTGCTACTGCTGATGATGAGGTTGTTACTGTAAATGATGTAGATTTTGTTGTTGTTATTTGGTCTGCTATCTCTCCATCTATCTCTCTCTCATCGCTGAGGAATTTCCCTTCATGCAAAGTAAGGAAAAATAAAATAAACAAAGAAAAAATGCAAAATAAAAAAATGAGACGATTAAAAAACAAAATTGCTGAATAAAAATAAAGAAATGGTGAAATAAAAATAATATAAAAACTAAAATGTGAGAAGAAAATGTAAAAATAAGAATACAATGTGAGAGAATAAAATATGAATAAATATGAAGAATAAAAAATGCAAAAAATAAAATAACAGAAAAAATACATTATGAGAAAATAAAGTTATCGTAAAAGAAAAAAATAAACGAAAAAATTAAAATATGAAAAAAAAGGAGAAATCAAAAATATAGAAAATAAAAAAAGTACGAGAAGATAAAAATATGGAAAAATAAAATACAACCAGATGAAAATATGAAAAAATAAAAATACGACAGGGTGAAGATAAAAATACGAGAAAATAAAAAAATAAAAATACGAGAGGGTGAAAATAAAAACACGAGAAAATACAAATAAAAATACGAGAAAATAAAAAACCGAGAAGATAAAAACAAAAATACGAGATGATGAAAATAAAAATATGTACGAGAAAATGAAAATAAAAATACGAGAAAATAAAAATACGAAGCAAAAGTGAGAGAAATTTGCATACGAACGCACGCATCCATAAGCAGTCGGCAATAAAACGAGTGGCTGCGCCGTGATGGGCCTTGCCTCGGTGGGCAAACTACGGCCCGCCTGTCGGTCCTTCTGTCTGTCCGCCCATTTGTCTGTCCTCCCATCCGTCTGTCTGTCCGCCTATCTGAGCTGTCTGTCTGTCCGCCTGCCTTCTCCGTACTCTGTTTACCGAGCACTCGTAGAATCTTAATTAATACTTCAGCTTCTCCCCACAAACTGAGCGCGAATAAATCACATTTTAGTGTGAGTTTTCCTCAGTCTCGTTTCTATTTATTTTCCCTAATATTCTCACTTTACTCAACTTCCTTCATTTCAATTTTTTTATTTCTTTTTTTTCTTCGTTTTTTATTTATTTTTGTCTCATTTTACTATTTAATTTTTTTATTTTTTCCATGACTTGTGTTATTTTTTTATTGTTCCAAAGTAGTTTGTGCAATTTTTTAAATTTTTTTGTTTGAAGATAAATAAATTGTTTACACATGGCGAGCTACTTGTGCGATTACTAGTTGAAATACAATCAATTACAAGGTAAACTCACTCAGGAAAACTCATCAAATTCACACAGGAAAACTCATCAAACTCACTCATCAATCTGCGCAATGAAATCACTCAAAAATTCATTGATTGTTCAACTATAAAACATAACTCAATATCGATAACTCAATCATCGAGTGATGAAGAAAAATCGATTCATATGAAAAATTATTTTACAAAATAAAACTGATTATTTGTTTTTAAAAATAGATTCTGAAATTGTGTGAATTGATTTGATCACTCAATATTTTTCACTCATTTGTTGTACATTGATTCATTCACTCTTCTTTGACACTGACTCTAGCATCGAATGAAATAGTAAATAGAAACAGTGAAGATAACATCGTTTGTTTAAGTCAACTCAATTATTCCATCATGACCACCTCAGCTCATTCTCATCATGCTTTCCCATTTTCTCTTTTCCACACGTCCTCGTTATCAAACTCTTCTCCTTACTCTTCTTTCAACCCATCTCAACACAATTTCACTCACTCGTCGCTCGTAATCGTTGCCGCGATCTCAACTTTTCTCCTGACTCTGATGACTCCACGACCTTCGGGAGGCCCTTCACGCACACAACGAAGGTCGATTTTGTGTGGCCCAACCCAGTGAGATCACGCCCCTTTTTTTCCTACTTCCTCATCCACCCCTTCCATCTTCATCTCGCTCCTTCTGCCTTCATCTCGCAATCGGATTCAGATCCGAATGATGAGATAATCATGCAAAAGTTCGCTTTAAATATTAACATTTTCCTCCTCTCAGGACTTCGATACGAGTCCATGACGTTGCCACATTACGCGCCATTATGTGTTTCATTCCTCTACCCCACTCTCCCCTTCTTTTTCTCTCTCTCTCCATCTCCCTCCCTCAGTAGATTGTGAATAGTACAATAGGAAGGAACATGCCGCAAACTGGTTTCGAATGAAATTTAAAATTTCCTCACACGCTCAATAATGCAATTTAATGCCAACGACTCTCGGGGGAGTGATCACAGAACAGAGCAGTGGACGAAGGTCAGGGGAGGGCGGCGAGGAAAGGGGGAGAGAACTCGTGCCAATGAAGTATTCAGTATTCGTATTCAACATCCTCTGGAAACTCCTTTGCCTCCAACCATCAGCAGAAACTTCGACCACATTTCGACACCCCACGCGTTTAAATTAATTTGGGAGGTCGATGGTGAGGAGGAGGAGGGAGGGGAGGGGTTTTTAATGCAAAGTCCCACCCTCTTCACCATCCGCCCCCTTCTCCATCCACCCTCAGTCGTCGGAGTTCCTCAGGCAACCTCAGGTATCGCCGGTAACCGTGGCTAGACGAGCAATAATCATAAAAAGCCATAACAATGAAGCTTCGAAGCATCGAAACCTGGGCCAGAATGTGAGGTGAGGAGGTCGATGTGAGGAGACGTGAGGGGGGCTGTGATAAAGAGAATGAGGAAGGAAGTGATGAAGCGGGAGAGGAAGGAGAAGAACGTGCAGAGAAGGAGGAGAATGAGGGCAAAAAGTTGGTCGCACGAAAATCACAAGCGCAAGGTCAATGTCGTCTCCAATTCGACGTCGCCTTCAATTTTCCATCGCCTTCAAATTCTCCATCGCCTTCAATTCTCCATCGCTTGCTGACTTTTATTATTTTATTTCATTTCATTTGAGTTTCATTTTTATTTTAAATTTCAATTTTCTATTCCATTCCATTCTCTTGAATGCGCTGCCTTTCACCCTGTGAACCCCCAACCCCTCGTCACGCCCCTCCATCGAGCCGTCGCCGTGGCCCACGATTTGGACACACATGGCTTTTTATGGCAGTGAAGATGGCTTCATTGTTGGGTGCACGTCTCACGCTCTCACTCTCTCATACTATGATTTCTCTCTCTCTCTCACTCTTTGGCTGCCTCTCTCATCTCTCTCACTCTCCTTCATGCATTGTGCGCGTGTGAATGTGTGTGTGTGTGAGTCGTATCTGTGGCCGTGTAACGGTATCATTGCATGGCAAACACAAAATGAAAAGCGACGGCGAGTTAGCGAGAGACAGAGTGAAAGAGAGATAGTGGGGGAGAGGGACGGAGACTGAGGGACTGAGACAGAGGGTCGAAGACAGAGGGACCTAGATAGAGATGGAGAGGAAGGACTTGAAGAACTAGGGAAAGAATAGAAGAAAGAAGAAAGAAAGAAAGGATGGAGAATGGCATGAAAAGCGCCTGCAGCAGAGGATAGAAAAAGGAGGAGGAAGACGAGAGAAAGAGGACGAGGACGCCTCATCGGAGGATGTGAAGAAGGCGAATGAGAACGAGACGAAAATTAACGAGGTGAAGGAGGAGGCGAAGCAGACGAAGATGTGGATGTGGATTATAATTTAGACATGGTTCAACGTATCCCAGCGACTGTCAGATAGTTACGCCTCGGAATCCGAGATACTTTTTCTGCACTTCGGCATTTTTTCCGTCCTGTCCAAGATGGAGAGGACGAAGGGGGATGTTGGAAGGGGGTTGAAAGGAAGCTGAAGGGGGGATGAAGGGGAGCTGAATGTGGGTTGAAGGGATCCTTGTAGAACGAATAATGCACGTTCTCATGAGCAGCAGCTCCATCGCGTAATTGCGAGAGGTGGGAGGCGTTCGATATACACACACACACACATATGTATGTGTCTGTGAGTGGCTGAGTCTATGTGAAAATGTATGTATGTGTTGGACTACTAGTGTGTGTGTGTTTTGGTGTCTGTGCGTTTTGGTGTCTATGTGTTTGTGTAGTTCGTGCTCGACATGTCGGAGTCGTTAGTGTGCAAAACGAATCGAAACGAATGAACAAGCGGCCGTTTTGCCAGCCCAACGCATCCAACGAGAATGAATTGTTCAACTGAACAACCATCTCTCTCTCTCTCTCTCTCTCTCTCTATCTCTCTCTTTCTCCTTCACTCCCCTTATTCCAACCCACGTCCATTTCAAATAAGGCAAATTGCGTGGCTGCATTGGCCCGTGGCCCGTGGCTTTTATTTCCTCGCATAAATCCGCGCTCGCGACTCGAAGGGAATCGCTCTCAAACTCGACGGTCAGTCGTTTGTCTGCTATTCGACAGGATTCGCGGTGGATCAAGAAGGAGAAAAGAGCGAGAAGCGAGTAGAGAGAAGAGAGAAGGCAGAAGAGAGTGGAGAAGAGAGAAGGGAAAAGTCAGGAGGAAAATGAGGATGGTTGGTGAGAAGAAGGATATGGAAAATTATACAGTTCCATTTGATGAGTTTGCCATTTGGCTGGTTTCTGTATTTGCTAGTTCTTGGTAGGATTTGTGCGAAATGCGGCTGGTGAATTATGATTTGGAGCAGGCTGCACGATCGAGGGATGAAGGAAAAAGGGAAGAAGTGAATAAGGGAAGAAGGGATAAAGAGAAGAAGAAGGGAATGTACGAATAGACGAATGAAAGATCTACGGAAGGTCCAGTTGGTCAGGTGAACTCATGTACTAAATGGTAATGTTGATGATGAGGCTTATGGTGAATGAGATGATGATATTGATAATGATGGTGATGATACTGATGATGATCGAAGGATGTGTCCGAAGGGACGCCTGTTGTCCCGATGAAATCGACGAGGATCTCGATGGAAAATGCATGGTGAGAATGAGACACCGATAGCGGATGTATATATCTACAGATAGACGGGCTTTGTAGGTGGAAAGAGGGGAAGACGAGTTGAAAAAAAAAGGACGACTGAAGGAGGAAGCCTGAAGGTGGTGGATCGATGGAGTAGGACGAATAAAGTTTTGAATTCCACAAAGACAAGGGAATACCGTAAAGGAGATAAAACTAGAGGAAATGGACATGTCAAAAAGAGATATCATGACAAGAAGACCATGACACAGACCATGATAAAGAAGAAGAGGGAGTCAAGGTGGAGAAAAGGGAGACACTGATGGAGAAGAGAGATTAAATGAAGGAGAAGAGAGATTGAATGAAAGAGAAGAGTGAAGCAAGAAAACGATATAAAGAGACAAGGAAGGCAAAAAAGATGCCATGATGGTAAAGGGAGTGTCAAGGAAGGGAAGAAGAAACGTCGACGATCAGGGGGACTTAAGGGAATCAATAAACTACAAGCGATTGTCATTGGAAGCGAATGAAACCCACAGGGAGACGATAAAGGAAGACAATGGGAAGGGGGCAAAGAAATTGGTGAGAAGGGAAAAATTAACGACTGTGGAAAGGAACAGAAAGGATGGAGTGCTGAGGGCGAGAAAGAGAGAGAAAATGAAGAAGGACAGGTGGTGAGAGAAGCAAAAGAGAGGTATAAAGGAGAAGATTGAGGAAACTACAATGCACGCTCGTAAATCCGAACGATGAACCGAGCTCTTATCGCATCGCTCCAAACACACACGGCCATCCGGAGAGGATCGATGGGAGGCGGAGCGGTTTAAGGATGTTATGGGGGCGTGGCAAGAGGCTGCCAGAGGAACAACACGTACGAGCCGGAATTCACCAAAAGTGTCAGTGGAGAACAACAAAAACGAGAAGCAGGAGCAGAAGAAAAGAAAAAAAGAAACGAGAGATTCAGCTTGAACAGGGAAGGAGAGAACAAATAAAGAGAGGGAGAAGAAGAGGAAGAGAAAGGAAGAGAGAAGGAGAGAGTGAAAAAGGTAAAGGCGAGAAAGATAGTGAGTGAAAGAGATGAAAAGAGGAGAAATTTCGGAGAATAAAAGGTAGAATAAAAGTAAGAGATGAGGCAATTCTTCATGTGAAAGGAATACTAAGCAACAAACACTTCTCACCAACACATTCAGATCAAGTGGCAAGCACACACACACAGATACGTACGGACATCAAGTCAGGAAGATATTGAGAAAGAGAAAAACTAGGGAGAGAGAGAGTAGAACTAGAGAAGGGTACGGAGAAAGAATAGGAAGAGAGAGAACGAGGTATAAATGAGAGAATGAATCTGACTTTTCGAGAGAAACAAAAAACGTTCGAGGCCCTAAAATGCCAAAGGGAGAAGTCTCTAAGTCGATGGTGTGAAAGGGAAGAAGAGGAAACTCATGACGAACGTAAAGCAGTTTTTATGGCCGCCTCTCAAACACACATACACACTCCTACACATCCATAAAAAGCGTACACCAAGGGCATGTATGTGTGTGTGTGACTATGTTGATGTATTCCGCTTTGCTTCGCAGCGAATGTCATTTAAGGAAACTATGCAAGCGTTTTTCAAGGAGCTCGAAGCAGAACAAAAAGTTGGTTAAATAAGAGGAAAGAGTGAAGGAGAGGGAAGGAGTGATGAGGAGGGAAGAAGTGAAAAGGAGGGAAGAAGTGAAAAGGAGGGAAGAAGTGAGAGGGAGAAAAGAGTGAGAGAGAGATGGGTCTGGTTAGCAATGGGACCCGTGAAGAGGTCGGGGTCGATGGGGTCTCGACGTTGAATGCTTCGCGCTCTCGACTCGCGTACGTTTTTGTGGTCTATTAAAGCCTACATCAACAGACACACACACACGTAGGTACGCACACATTTGAACAAAAACCAGCTCTACAAATAAGACTATAACAATAGCAACAACAACAACCACAAACAACAATAACAACGGTAAATAACAACAAAACAACGACAACACCAAAAGCTACACGCATTTTGAAAACCCAAAAAGAAAAAAAGGCAGAAAACAAATTTCTTCGCTCTGGCGCTTTCCATCAATGTGATGTTGTTGCTGTTTTTGTTATAGATGTTGTTGTTATTTTTGTTGTTGTAAATGTTGATTGTGTTGTTGTAAATGTTGTTTTTATTGTAGATGTTGTTGTACATAGACGCTGTTTTGTTGTTGTGTTTGTGCTCTTGGTTTTTTGTTATGATGTAATTCGGTTGTTATTATTGTTGTTGTGATTATTGTTGTTGTGATTATTGTTGTTGTTGTGGTTATTTTTCTTGTTGTTGTTGTATATGTTGTTATTTATCTTGTTGTTGTAAGATTAATACGCATTTCAAGCGCCGTCAAATGCAGATTTTTCCCCATTTTCACCGACTTAACAAGCGAAACCCAGGGTCCTTAACATTCTCCTGACAACCCTGGTCTCCTCTCCTCTCTCTCTCTCTCTATCTTCACCCACACATATAATCTGAGTTGGTGTGTTCGTGGGTGCGTGTGTGTGGGGTGTGTTAGTGGGATTCATGTGCGTGTGTTTGAATTATGGCTCTAATGTGCATGAAATGTCATTTCATATATCAACGGATTTCGCTAACAACCAACAAGCAAAAAAAAAAAACACAGCATTTGTGGGAGATGATGAAGATGGAGGAGGGCGAAGAAGATCAAGAAGGATGGTGAAGACGGAGGATGAATACGACGAAGTAGGGAAAAGAACAAGAAACAGGAATAAGCATAAGAAGCGTAGATGGGGAAAAACATGAAAACCTCGAGCGTCTTTTTGCGAGTGAATCCTTCGCACTTTCTCTGCCCATGTTCGACACCCTCGGGATTATTCAACATCCTTTCCTCTCTCTCTCTCTCTTTCATGTGGGGCGTTAAATTCCGAAATTCCTTAGAAAATCCTTCAAAGGATCAAAAGAAGGCCAACAAGGCTTCAAACACAAAAAAAATACACAAAGGAACGAACGAACGGGTGAAAGGCAGAAAAAGTGTATGCAGAGTGTGGAAAAGTGTTTTTAAATCGGAGAGAGCAACAAAGGGAAATATTAAAATAAAACAAAAAAATAACAAAAATTACAACAATCTAAATTAAAGCAACAGCAATAAAAAAGTAAACAAAAACAACAATATGAATAGTCGACCCCTGAAAAGAAACAACAATAGTCGACCCCTGAACAATAACAAAAACAAAAACAACGATCCACTAAACAAACAACGAAAGCCACAAAATTCACTCAAGTCTTCCCTCGAATGCGAAAATGAGAGAAAAGAGAGAAGTGAGTGAAAAGTAAGAGGAAGTGATGGCAGACGAAGCAAGATGAAAGGGAGGAGATCCTTGTGAAGCTTTTAATTAATTTTCTTGAATTTTCAAGCGACCATTTTTTGGCCAACAAAAGCCGTCTCCTCCCCATCCTCCACCTAGCTTCAAAGAATAACCTCAGTGGCTTTGCGAGAAACTCATCGGAGTCGACAACAAAGCTTTCCATGGCTGAGCTTCGGGATTACGGTGGATCCCGGAGGAAGCCTGGAGTGCTCGGCTGACTTCACTGAAGGGTTTCCTTGAAGACGACGACGATGATGAAGAGGAGGTGGAGCATGAGGAAGCGAATCATAATCGCCAGGCTGTGTTTGCATAAAGGGATCGTTGCACAAGAGAAGCCTCTAATTGAGCTCTTAATCGTCGACTTTGGGCTTTGGAACAACTGGTTTCGAATGATGATAATAACTGACCTTGACCTCTAGAAAAACCTTTGCTGAGGTGATTCTCAGACCTCTGACCCTTGGTTTCTGGCATTTCAAATTCCATTGTTCCGAAATTTCCATCAACAGCTTAGCCAAAATCATTCTTTCTCTCTCCCACTCTAAGGCTTCAAAAGTTCGCCTCGTCATAATTTCAACTTGTTTTTAAGTGGCCGTCGTTCGGGTTCGTTTCATGTTTCACAAATGCCAATCACTAGCTATCTCACTCTATCCTCCCGCTCCCTCACATCTTCCTCTCTCTCTCTCTCTATTTATCTCTATCTCTTTCACTTGGGGCGACTCCCTGGAGGAACCTTGAACAAAGAATCGATTCAATGAATTTTATGGATGAATTTTACGATCGTTGAGTGCTCTCGTTATTTGTTGTTGTTGTCGTTGTTGTTTGTTATTATTGTTGTTGTTTGTTATTATTGTTGTTGTTATTGTTTAGATGTTTTCTTCGATTAACCTTCGACTAGTAAAATATCG
This sequence comes from Coelopa frigida, assembly GCA_017309665.1. Classification (NCBI taxonomy): domain Eukaryota; kingdom Metazoa; phylum Arthropoda; class Insecta; order Diptera; family Coelopidae; genus Coelopa; species Coelopa frigida. The sequence continues at coordinate 7,319,515 of CM029561.1, forward strand.
AGCTACAGACACAATAACAATAGCAACAACAATGAAAAACATTTAAGCTTTCAACACTGAAAGATTTTTCGAACTTCATCGAGATTCAAAAAATTAATCATGAAATTGAATTGTTTGCTTTCAAGCAATAGCAACAACAACACAATTGACTTTGAATCAATACAATATTGTTGTTGTTCATCACAATACAATATTGTTGTTGTTCAACACTTCAATTCATTGTTGATGATGTTGTTGTTATCATATTCACACACACATACACAAAGTATCAGAGTGTGGCAACGAGTGGCTTTCAATGATTGTGAAAAGCTTCTGGTCAGCAGAGCCACAAGCGAACACAACAACAACAAAAATCACTAACAACAACAACACTAACAACAATGACTACAATAAAAACAGTAATCGCTGGATTGAGGAAGAATATAAACAGCAACAACAACAACAATAGTTGGAAGCACATCAATTTTGTTGTTGATTTGAGAGGCGGCAGCAGGAAAAGCAACCAAAACAACAACAATAACAATGATATATCAACAACAATGACGATATATCAACAACAATGATGATATATCAACAACAATTGCAACTATAAGTGTAATTGTAATAATAGCAACCATCACAACAATAATAAAACAACAACACTGACAGCAACGACAACACTCACAACAGCAACAACAACACTGACAACAGCAACAACAACAACAACAACACTCCCAACAATAACAATAAACACCGCAGTTAAATCTAAAGCAATCGAGAAAATGGATGAAATTTTCCGCAACAAATTTTGAAATTTTATCAGATCGAGCGCGAATCTTAAATCAATCTGAGCTGTCAGAAGCAACAATAATAATAATAATAATAATAATAACAGCAACAATAACAACAACAATGACAGCTACAATAGTAACAGCAATAACAAGAACAACAACAACAATTGTGCTAGCCATGTCAGCGGCGTTTGTGGAGAACCACAACAAAAAGAATAACAATGGTGTCTACCACACCGAGGTTCCACACTGAGCGAAAACTAACAACGGCTGAAGGAATGTGGCTGAAATGGGTTGAAATGAACAATAGAATTGAATGGGTGGAATTTGACACGGAGTACACTGAGAGAGTGGAGGAGAGAAATTGTTCGAAGATGATAGAAAAACGGTGGAAATCGAAATATTTGGGTATTATTTGTACTATTTCTGATAATTCCACAATATTACCACATTTTCATATATTTTTATAATTTTCTTAAATTTTTATAAATTTCATAATTTTTCATAATTTTTATAATTTCCATATATTTTTATAATTTTCGTATATTTTTATCATATCTATAATTTTATCAACTATCATATTGGTTATAGTTTTTATATAGATTATATTCATATAACATATGGATTATGTTCTGCTTTTGTTCTTCGAATTTTACATTTCACTCCTATAAATTTGCATAATTTTTCTAAATATAAATATTTTTCCAAATTTTATATTTTTCTTTTTTTTTGCAAAATTTTATATATATTTTTTTTATTTTTATGAAATTTTTAATATTTTCAATATCTATAGCATTTTGTATGATTAAATTTTTTTAATTTTATATATTTCGTATATTACACATGAAATCTAAGGGATGAACCTAGAAAAGAAGGAAAACTGAATATGAAATTCCAGAACAAATGTTGCAGCCAAATTTCCTGTGAATTTCCCCGAGTGTAATTGGGGTTAAAGGCAAACAACGGTGTTGTTTCCAGGAGCCTCCAAACGCCTCACCCTTAACTCCACCTCCTTGTGTACCTCATCATCGGATGATCGGATGATGATGATGTTGGAGAAACAACAACAGCGAAAGTAACACCAATAAATAATTGATTGGAGGTTTCACGTTACCTCGACCTCGAATCGAAACCCCGCCCACCCCTCACTCCACACCTGAGATTGGAGGGAAAAATAAGGGAAAAAGTTATGACGGCCGGAAACTTAAGTTTATTGGCTTTTAAGCCGTCCATCACACTCACTCCTGTCTCCTACTTTCTTTACCTTTCTCCTTTTCTACTTATCTTCTTCCTGCTTCTCTTCTTCCTGCTTCTCTTCTTTCTCCTTTCTCTTTCTCTTTTCGACCTCTCTCAAAGAATCCGCTTGGCCTCTCTATAAATAAAAAGCTTTTTACAACAATAACAATATACCGATGATGACGAAGACGACGACGACGATGCAAAAAAGAATCCTTTCACCTTTGTTATTTGTAACAACAATTACAACAAAGGTAAGAACGCCAACAACAGTGACAACCACCAAGAGAGTGAAACGTCAACAAAAAAAAGGGAGTGAGAGGGATGGAGGGAGGGAGAGAAAAGGCAAAAAAAAATAAAGAAACAGCACGCAACTGAAGCTGAAAATCCGTTCTTGTTTAAACAGCAACAAAACAACAATGGGAATAACAATAACAACAACAATAGGAATAACAACATTGTGAATAACAATAACAACAACAATAATAGTAATAACAATAACAACAACAATGGGAATAACAATAGCAAAAACAACATTGTGAATAACAATACCAACAACAATGTGGATAACAATGGCCAAAGCAACAACTCAAAACCGCCAAAAAAACACACAAAGAAAAAATAAGAGAAAAACAAATACAGACAGAGTGAGAGAAAGAGAGAGAGAGAGCATTGGAGGAAAATATCCTGAAGAAGTTGAAAAGACATGGAGAAGGAGGCGTGAAGAAACACAGAAAAGGGTTTTAAAAAGTTGCAAAACTTTTTGCCCCGACCCCGCCCACAATCGGAAGGAAGGCGGGGTCCGCCCGAAGGTCGCTCGGAAGGCAAATCAGGTGTTTGAAGTTGTCGGGGCAAATAAAAGAATCACGAGAGGTGAAAGAAGGAGAAGGAGAACAAGGGGATGGAGAGAAGAATGGAAGGCGAAACGAAAAAGGTCCAGACGGAAAAAAATGGAGGAAGGAGGAAGAATGAGACAGGCGCCCGAGGAAACAGCGGAGGCGCCGGAAATTATTTGAGAAACAAACATTTCATTTAATTGTGCAGAACATCGGCCACGCCTCTTGCGTTCGCCCCCACAAACGAGTGGGCCGTGTGCTAAGTTGTGCTCCCTCGAGGGTAAACAAAACAACAACAAAGACAACAAGAACAACAATAATAATCCAACAAAAACAACAAAAGTATAAGAACAACAATGGCAACAACATTGGCTACAACAATAGAAACAAGACAATGACAATAAAAAAATGATGAAAACTTTAGAAGCGAATTCACCGAGTCGGAAGCGGAAACGAACAGAACGGGGTGAGAGAGAGAGATTAGGGTGAAAGAGAGAAAGAGAAAGGAGTGAGAGGGAGAAGGAGAGTACGGTTCGAGAGAGAAAGTGGTGAGAGGAAAAGTGAGTTTCAGGACAAAGAGATGAGATGGAGAGACAAGAGCGATAGAAAGACAAAGCAGAAAAAGTAAACGAAGAAGAATAGAAGAGAAGAAGAAGAAGCCCAGAACAAAGGAATGGTAAAATTCTCGAGAAGACGCAAATTTCAACTCGAGTCGGGGCAAAGTTTTCGCCCTCAACCTCTGCTCTCGGACGAAGCTCCCTCGATCCTCTCTCGACTCTCTCTTTACCCTCTCTCGATCCTCCCTCGACCCTCTCTCATTCCTCCATCGACCCTCCCTCGACCCCTTCTCCTCCTTCCGATCACGGCAGACTTGGATTCTTGGAAATTTCTTCCATTTCTTGGAGCTCCTCCGATGTGGTTGTCGTCATCGTTGTTGTTGTTGTATATTTTTTTCTGGTTTCGAGCTTCCGTGCATCGAGGCGGAAAACGAGATCAGGCGGAAGTGACGAATGGCGGAAAGTCACAGACAGAGTGGAGGACGAAAGAAGAAGGAGGACGAAAGGAGAAGGAGGACGACGAAGAGAGAAGGAGGAGGAAAGAAGAAGGAGGCCGATTGAGAGCGAAAGGAGGTGACTTTGAGTCACAGATACCCTGGCTCACAGGTGACTCACACACACACACACACAGAGGATCCCGACCCCTACACAAACACTCACTTTGAGACATTCAGTGACAGCCAGGCCAAGCATCGGCTTCAGTTGTTCGCATTTTTCGCCTCATTTTCATTTCCATTTCCATGCCATTTTCATTTCATTCGCTTTTAACTTCGGAAGCCCAAGAGAAGGAGGGTGAGAGCGGGAGGTTGAAAGAGAGAGTGATGGTGAGAGAGGGAGGGTAAGAGTGAGAAGAAGGAATATGAATCAGAATCAGAGAAAGTGGAAGTGGAAGTCGACGATGACGACGACAGCAGGAATCAAGCGGATCAAGTGGTGACAGAACAGAAAGTGAAGAGAAGACGAAGTCAATGTTCAAGAATCCGCTTCGGACGAGGAGGAAAAACAAAGATGGAGAACGGAAAGAGCGAGAAAACTGCTTGATGAGCGGAATCAAGTGGATGGAGGGGAGGAAGAGGAAGGAGCACGTTCGTCATTTCGTCAGAAACTTCGCCGATGAAAGGCGCGAATGCAAAGAGGTGCAAAAAATTTCACAGACCCGCGAACAAGAATTTTTCCCACCCCTCCAAAATGCCAAAAATATGAAGAAAAAATGCGAACAAAATTTGGGGGGAAGGAGAGAAGGAGTAAGGGAGAGAGAAAACTAGTGAGAGAAAGCAAAAGAGTGTTAGAGCGAGAAAGAGTGAGAGAGTAGGAAAGAATTTGTGAGGACGTTAACTCGAATCAAAGCAACATCTGGCGGCATCATCGAACGAACGCCGTCACATGGAAATTTCAACGAAATCCTTTCGGTTTCACACGAATCCCTATCGTTAGACCTCCTGGTGGGGTCGATGGAGGAGACTGGAGAAGAGGAGGAGAGGAGGAGAAGAAGGAGATGCCATCAGAGTGAATGGGAACCCATCCTTCCTTGAGCCTCCAACCGATTTCACCTCAGCGAAATTTCAAGCTGAAAAGCCTAGAAAACATCAATGTGGGCGGGTGTTGGTGCGAAGAGCTAGTGAAGAGTGAGAGAGAGAATGAAGAGAAGAAAGAGTGAGTGAAGAGAGGAAGATAGAGTGTGAAGAGAAGAGAGAGAGCGAGGTGGAGTGAACCAAGATGGATGGAGAAAGAAATATGGAGTGTGGGATGAAGAGAAGAAACTCATATCGTGTCGCCGTTCTGTCTGATGGTTCCGACATCTCTAGATTCAATTCTTGGAAGCATTACGATGGTTTTTGTTGTTGTTGTGCTAGTAAGATGGTATTTATGTTGTTTTTGTAGTTGTAAGGTATTAATATATTTCATGTAATTGAAAAGTGTTTTTGCCTTTTGTTGTTATTATTCTTCTTCGTCGACTCTTGAGGCTTTTCATCGCCTCACTGCCTTCATCTGATGTCATCCAAATTGAGTTTAATTGTCGAAGCCGCCACAGAGAAGGGGTTCACACTCTACCGTGAATCTCCCCATGATGAGACGAAACTCACACACATATACAAACTGACACCAATACCAAAACCACACATGCATTTAGTGGAGTGAAAAATACGCGCCAAGAAATCGTCGGAAGCTCACGTCGAGGGCGCCCGCTGTTTCACTAATACAACGACACTAACACATTAATACACACACACCGATATATACACCGATATACACAAGGACACGTACTGACACTACCTCACACACACATGCTTGGGATGCGAGAGAAACCCATGCGGCCATGAATGAATTAAACCAAGAGATGGTGAAGTCAAAAGAGAGAGATGGGAGAATATTGTGCGTATATGCCTCTGTCTCTGTGTATGTGTGTGTTCGTGTATGTTCTTTCGAGTGTATATTCTTCTGCCTGTCAGAGTATGAGTGCGTGTGTGTGTGTAATAATTAATTAATTTCATGAATTATTAAGCGCATTAACAGCAAATAAATACGCGCTCAGCCACTGCCGCCACCCCCTCGAACCACGCCCCCTACCGTCACCCGCCCACGGCGACAACCAAGATCCAAGCAAATCCCCGTCGGGTATCAAGTGGAGCGTGGAAAGAAGGAAGAGAGAAAGAGATGGAGGGAGAACACCGTCTGTCTCGGGGTCTCCGTTCGTTAATCGATTGTTGAGAAATTTTAATGAGAAAAATATCGTTTCTTGCAGCAACATGGAAGGAGGATTATGCAGGAGGTCGGTGTAGGGATGACATGAGCCTATCGAGAAGGTTGGGCGTGTTAAAGTGGGCGGAAATCGAGGTTTCTTTAGACAAAGTTTACTTGAAGTTCTTTCGTTGTGAGAATTTCTTCGAGTCGAATTCTAGACGTTGGTATTGTTGATATAGAAATTGTTGTTGTAGGTATTATTGTTATAGATATTATTGTTGTAAGATTTGTTTTTGTAGGTACTATTGTTGTAAGATTTGTTCTTATAGAATTTATTGTTATAAGATTTGTTGCTGTAGAATTTCTTGCTTTTGTAGAATTTATTGATGTTCTTGCTGCCTACTTTCTCAGCCGAACAAAGGTATCCAATTACAAACTAATTTCATGTTCTTCAAATTCCTTTCTTCATCCTAGGTTCACTTGGGTTTCTTTTCACTCCTCCACATTTCCATTCTTCACTATTCTTCTTTCTCCTCCTCCTTCTCCCTCTCCATCCACATCTTCGTCTGCTCTCTAACAAATTGTGGTTCTTTCCACATTGTTGTTTGTGATTTCCAATGATTTCGGCCCCAATCGAAGTTTGATTTTTCGCCCACTTCACATTTTCTTCTCTGCTCACACTTCTCTCTCGAGGTCTTTTCAACAATCTCCACTGGGTTTTTAGAAGCTTTTGTAGCCTAGACCAATTTGAGTCTTGGACTCAGAGGCCTTTCTAAACTTTCCTCCTTCCTCCACCTCACCAGGTCAAAAATGCTCCACTAACATCAATTCGGATAGGAGGGAGAGAGAAAAAGTCTTGGGAGTGAGGAAAGCAGAGAAAATTGAAGTAAGAGAAATTTCGTTGAAGAAATCACTTGGACTCTTGACCTAAGGAAAGGACTTCAACCTCGAATAGAAGTAAGAATTCGATACTGGGGATATGGAATCGACAGGGGAAGAAGATTTTGAAATTTTCAAGAATACTTTTTCCATTTAATTTCCACCCACAGAAACTTTCTCTCTGTCTCTCACCACGAGTTTAATTTTTAACTCACTGAATTCAAACTCATTGAATTTAAACTCATTGAATTCAAACTCACTGAATTCAAACTCATTTAATTCAAACTCCTAATATAACTCTCGTGATCCACACCTCAATCATGATCAACATCCTCACACCATAAACTATGATGTATAACTCGAAAACCACGAAGTTTTCTCCCTTGAGACGAGAGGAAGCCCCGAGCGCCCTTTTCGACGACGACGACGACTACAACGAGTCGTAAGCGTTCGACGTAATTTATAATGTCGTAAAACAAGCAGGCAATAACGTAATTTCACAACGTAATGAACAGCTTTGTGTAGTGTCGACAGGAGCTGAGGGAAAACGACCACAAGAACAACTTTTACAACAACAACAACAAAAACAACGAGTAGAACAACAAATACAACGACTAGAACAACAAAAACAACAACTAGAACAACAAATACAAGGACTAGAACCACAACAATAATGACGACTAGTACAACGTAATTGATAACGTAATAACGTAAGCGTATAGCGTTGAAATGTCGTGGGGAATAGCGTAATTGGGCGACGTAAGAACCACTTACGACCAATGCTATACCATGTGATGTGATGTGAGTTGGGGTGAGAGAACTATTTCGTATGAGGCGTAATTGAAATGCCAGACTACGACAACAACGATGACGACGACGACGTAATGAAGCTGTCGGCCATTCCGTAAGAAGAAACGACAGAATCTAAGGGGAAATGACATTAGGAACTGTGTAAATCGCAGCCGAGGTGACGACGTCATTACGAGATGGGCTTCGGTGGGCCGATCGATGAAAGTGGACAATGGGCCAAAAAAAGAGAGTGGGAGTGGGCCAAGGCATGTAGGGAAGTGAACCGAGAATAAGAGTGAAGTGAGGCAAGACAAAGAGTGGAGTGAGGTAAAACGAAGTGGAGTGGACCAAGAATGAGAGTGGAATGGGCCAAGAATGAGAGTGGTCCAAGCCAATGCATGGAGTAGGACAAGACCGAGTGAAGTGGACCAAGGCTAAGATTGGAATGGGCCATAACATGACATGACAAATGAGGGAAAAGAGAAGTCGACTTCTTGGAATTATTTAAGCAATCGACAACCAGGTGATGAAAGACAAGATGGTGAAAGACAAGAGGGTGAAAAACGAAACATGACGAAAAAGAAGATGACAAAAAGAATATGACAAAAAAAAACATGACAAAAAAAAAACATCGCGAAAAAGAATAAGGCGAAAGAATAACGTAGTAAAAGACATTGTGACAAAAGACAACGTGATAAAAGTAATCAATGGCCTGAGATAATAACGTAATTGAACATAAGAAGGACGTTGCAAGCCAATCACCAATAACTTAAGACCATAATGGACTTTTCGTTAACATATGTCGACAATAATGTGAAGCGTGTCTTTGTCAATTACTTATTTGCTAATAAAGTAGTTCAATTGAGGAGTTGAGTAGGAGAATACTTCGGCGGAGAGGAAACAACGTGATTTGTAATAGGTGATAATAGTTTAATGACATTAGTAGAGATCGACACCTCGAGTAATTGATAACGACGAACGAAAACAGGATGATAAATAAACAACGAGGGAAACAGGGTGATAAAGAAACGTCGAACGAAAACAGGGTGATAAGCAAATGTGTTTGACATTGAAACAGAGTGATAAACAAATGTCAAACGAAACTGGGAGATAAACAAATGTCTAATATGACATGAACCCGGTTTGACAACGACATAAATAACGTAAGCGATGAATTAGCGAACGATAAGATGCACCATGAGATACGTCGGAGTCTGAATCGCGTGTCTGACGGACGACGACAGCCTGCAGCGACGACGGAGGCGACGAATTCAGATTATCAAGTGGTTGCATCCACCATTCGGCTGTCGTAAAGTGACGAAAGTTATGAAGAGTCCGACAACGGCGTCCGACGTTTGACAAGTTAATTGAATGTTATTTCGATTTGCGGCAATTAAGCGATTGAGTTGGGGCCATGTCAGAAACGACCCGCCCTGCCATGAGTTTGAGGCCTCCACCTCCTCGTTCGTCTCCTCCTCCGTATTCTCCACGGTCTCCTCCTTCGTTTTTGCCTCCATCTTCACTAAATGAACCGCGGTTGAGCATCGATTGACCCCTGGCGATCTCAGCCCCCGAAGAATTCCACGAGCATGTGAGGGTCGGGGTCGTTTTGAAGTCAAAACCGATGACTTGAGTACAACAACGACTCGACTTCGATGACGACTCGATTCCAACTGATGACTACTCGATTCCAACCGACGACGACTCGACTCCAACACTATGAAGTCCTGATTGCGATAGTGAAGTCGATTGGGAGGCGAATTAATTTCAATTCAATTTTGCCTCAAATTCAATTCTCTCCAATGCCAACCAAGTGAACATTAATTTAATTGAAGTTCTGACCGAGCGGGGACCCGGGGTGGCAAACGAAGAACTCAAGACAGAGAAAGAGATGAAGGATGAGAGTAGGGGAGAGAGATAGCTGAGTGAAGGAAGAGAGAAAGCTGTGTGATGGGAGAGAGAGGAGAAATAGTGAGGAGGAGTGATTGAGGGAGAGAGTGAGGATGAGATGGGAATGAACTTGGTGGTAAGTGGAGCAGATCTGAATCATCGACGAGAAGATGTTCTTGAGTCTTGAACCGTGAGCATCGTGGGATTCAACCCTCTCTCAATCCCTCTCAGTCCCTCGCCAATCGACGTCGAATCGATCGGTGCATTCGACCTGCAGCGACAATTGACAAATGGACAGACAGACGGACGGACACACAAAGACCAATGGATAGATGGATAGATGGACAGGAGGAAGGTTAAGGAAATAATCTGTGAATAGAAATGCAAGATACAAAAAAAAGGGAGAGCGAAGAAAGAGACGAGGATTAGACAAAGTTGGAATAGACAAAGGTCGAATAGAGAAAGATTGAATATAGAAATGTGGAATAGAGAAAGATGGAATCGACAAACTAGGAATAGACAAAGTTAGAATAGAGAAAGATAGACAAAGTTTGAGTAGACAAAGTGGGAATAGACAAAGTTGAAATAGACAAAGGTGGAGAAGAGAGCTCTCGTGTGTGGATTTGTGAATTGACGAGAGATAATCGATGGATAAACATGTGACCAACCGACCGTCAGACAGACAGACACCGAGCTCTCTCTGCATGGGTGGATAAACACACAGAGCTGAGAAATGGATATGGAAAAACATCGTTGTCGTTGGTCGATGGGTCGATTGAAAGGTCAGACGGTGGACGACATCAATGGGATCAGTCAACGACGACGACGACAGCGACGATTAAGACGACGATGGGTGACGAATAAACAAGCGGATAAATATGCAAACTAATAAAGTAAATGAGGCGGCAACAGATCGACTAGACATAGTTGGGAATGGGGGGCGATAGATTTCTGAATATATGCATGAGGATAAATTTCTGTATATAATTTGCTTCACAATTTGATGGAATGAAATACGAGAACATGAAATCGACAAAGGATAATCAAGTAGGCGGATCAAATCGGGATCGAACCCGGGTCATGTCAGCAATTTTCGTTTGGATGAATTAACATGAAATGAAATTAATATGAATTGAAGTATTTGATTCAAATTAAAGCTGAGGATCGGTTGCGAGTTCATCGGATAAGCGGGATAATACACTAAGTGAGGGATAAATGGGGATAAATACGTGAGCGAACCCTGTGTTAAATGAAATTGGACGCCACAAGAGCTGACCGACCACATGTCGATGGTTTGGCGGATGGCAAAACCAAAAACGAATAGACAGGTGGATAATGAAATAGTTGGGTGATGAGAACAGGAAGTGATGCTGAAGGGTCGTGTGAGAGAGGGAGAGAGAGTGGGAGGGTAAGAGAGAGTGGGAGGGTAGAGAGAGTGAGATAGACGAAAGCTGACCAGAACCAAACCAAACTCCGACCAAAGTCGAACACGGAAGCGACCGTCAACGAACGAATGATGGATCGAAAAGCGAACAAATAAACAAACACAAAACCTCCGGCAGCCATTCGGACAGACCAAAGTCAGCCACAGGTTGCGCCCAGCGAACGATGGAGGGGCGTGGTCGGGGACCGCGAGGCGAAAATTTGAAAACTTGTCATTAATTTAGAAATGTTCATTAAAACCAAAACGCAAAGAGTTCTCTCTCGTTTACGGTTGCGTCCGATGCGCCGCGATCCGCAAACCGCAAACATCATGAAATTTATGTAAATTGAACCGAACATGTGTCAGACGTCCAACTGCAGCCATCGCCCCACGCCCCCTCGTACACAGCCTTCGTTTGCTGTTAATTGACGCTAGCACACTAGCAGTTAATTCCGCCGGCCGCCACCGCCGGCCCTCGACACCAAGTTGGACAGACCGGACCGAACCGAACCGGCGCCCTCGCATCGTGTCGCGATGAGTTATTGAAAATTGAACGAGCGGGAGACAAGACGAAAATAGACACGCAAATAGAAGGTGAAGAAGACGAAGAAGAAGACGATGGCGAAGTGAAAATAAAATAGAAAAATAATCACCTCAACGAGAAGGTGGGCGGATGAGGGTGGTGGAGAGAGAGAGAAAGAGACAGACGAAGATGCGACTCACGGTGACGGCTGTCGAAGCGCGTTGTCGAGTGATTTATTCGCCTGACAGATCTCTCTACAAAATGGCGACGTTCCCAAATGTCAATTGCAATTTCCGCCCGCTCGCAGGACGTCTTCTGACAGTCGAGAATGAGGGGGTCGGGGGGGGCATGGAGGTCTCGTTGGGTGGGCCAAGGAGGCTTCGATGGGGGGTGCCCTGCGAATTTTTCGAATTTACTACACAACGAATGAGTGAACAATTTTTCTATTTTTTGCCCCACTGATGGAAACCACATTTTCCGCCGACGACCTTGGGAGCAAGATTTGAGGTCAAGTGACAAATGCGGAAGAGACTGAAATTGGGCTGATGCCATCATGCGAGGTCGAGTGTCCTGCCAAGGGACTGAGACTTGGGGGCTAGCTCACATTTCTTTGGGGAACACTTTATTTCATGATGATATTTTTTGAAAACGAATCAATCGAGCGATTCTCACAAAATACAACAAAAGGCCATTCAATCGCTATCGCCATGAAAGAGTCTCCGATTGAAATACCAAATCCTACTTTTTCTTGTTGTTATTCGAAACCTCTCCCCCGCCCCTTCGTTGAATTCGAAGGACCTTCGGAACACTCTTCAAGTAGATGACGAAGAATCCACTTCACAAGAAATTCAATGAAAACACTCGCCGGCCATTAGAAGGGACGTCGTCTAGGCGAAAAAAAATGTTAAGCTCCCCAATTGAATTCCGAATTCGAATCAATCGAACTCTCTCGGAAGACGATTGATATTTCTTCGGACTCCCTTCGAATTTCTTTGGATTCCCTTCAACTTCCTTTGTTTTTCCTTGGACTCGGTTTCGATTCCTTTCAACTCCCCTTGGATTCTCTTCAATTCTCCATGGGTTCTGTTCAACATCCCTTGGTTTCCATTCAACTTGCTTATTTTATCTTGGATTATTTTCAACTTCTTTTCGACTCCCTCCAACTCCTTTTCGACTCCCTCCAACTCCTGTTCGACTTCCTTCAACTCCCTTTGGCCACGTCTTGAACTCTCTTTGAACTCACTAAGCTTTAAGTTTGGCAACGAATTCGGAGTTCGGACACCCAAAGATCGATAACCTTTGCATCAAACGAATCGAATGAAATAAAATGAAATAAGAAGTAAGAAAAGAAGTAAGAAAATAGAGTGAGAGAAGGGAGTTAGAGGGAGGGAAGGGAGGTATGGAGAAAATTATGTGAAAAGTGGGAGCGAAAAAAGGAGCCAAGGAGGGTGTTAAAGAGGGATTCAAGCAGAGCGAAAAGGAGCGAAGGAGTGCAAAAGAGAACGAGCAATTGCAAAGGGCGCATTATCGTCCTCAGTCTCAACTTCGCAAGAAGTTCGATTTGGTCCAATTTGGAGAATTTTCGCAACTTCACACGATTCCACCCCACGATTCGATCCCTCTTCCATTCCATTCTGAAACCACACTCTCCTCCTTCCACCCATCTCCCCCCTTCCACCACCCTCCCTCACACTGTCGACGGAAACTTCGTAAACGTCTGCAAACTTCTGCTTGAGTAATTCTTCTGTTGGTTCATGGAAATTGTCGCCTTGTCCTTCTTCGCTTCGCTTTTCTTTGAATTCAGAATGTTTTTTGTCTCGTTGTCTTTGTTTGTCAGAATTATTGAATCCTTCGGAGAGGATTCACCAGAACTTTTGCACCCAAGGATCCCTCGCGCGGACCCTTTTACGTGATCCGATCCCACTCTCTTTTCGCTCTTCTCCTGTTTCTTTCATTCTTCTGTTTTCATCATTCTACTGTTTCTATAATTCTCCCGTTTTTATCTTTCTCCCATTTCTCTCTATGCATTCCCTTTCGAGAGCCCTTTGAAGTTCCCGTCGGGCGGTCGTCCTTTCGGGAAGCTGATAATGAGCATCCTGAGCATCCGAGGGTTGCTGGAGCCGACCGACCGACCGAGGGAATGACTAATTAAAAAAAGATACCCCGCCCAGGATGTGGATCCAAAGGATCCAGGAAACGGAAGCGGAAGCGAGGCTTTTATGGCATTTTAATGTCGACATCATCGCAACTTAAAGTCAAAAGATGGTGTAAAAGATTGGTAAGAAATTAAAGGGAGATCGAGGGAAAGGAAGTTGCAATGAAGGAGAAATGAAAGAGGAGAATTGGATGACAAGATGGCGAATAAGTGTAGGAGTAGATATAGAATTACTGTAGGGGTAGAGAGAATAATTGTAGGCGTTGAAAATGTTGTAATTGTAAGAGTAGAAGGAGAATAATTATAGGAGTAGATGTAGAGGAGAGGATGAAAAGAGTAGGATGAAAGTAAAATAAGAGTTGGAGAATCATTTAAAAGGAAGAAAATTGTATGATGAAATTATAAAAAGTCTAGGAGAATCCCTCAGAAGGAAAAAAATACTGGAACAACTAAAAGGGAACAAGAACTTGCTTTAATAGCAACAGAAAATGTAAGAACAACACCGTTAGCAACAACAACAATGATGAATCGCTCGCTGAAGCCCACTCGTGTCGTACGAAAACGACCTGATCCTCATCTTATAAGTGGTAAGAGGTGTAAAGAAAGGACGAAAGGAGCGTTTGCGCGTCTGTCTTGAACCAAGTGACGAGAAGAGAAAGAAAAACACTTTTCTCACCGAAAGAAAAAGTGAAGGTTAGAGAGTAGACAAAGTAAAAGGGAGCAAAAAGGGACAGCTTTCTTTTTTCGTTAAGAACTATTTTGACAATCGCAGAATTTTTTTTCAAACTGTTTTTTTTTCCAATTTTTTCCTTTTCTTTAAGAATCTTTTTATAAATCGCAGAATTTTTTTCATGTTTTGTTTCCTTTTAGTAATTTTTTGAAAGATTGTCTATTCCAAAGAATTTTATCACAAAATCCAAAATGGTTCGTTTTAATCAGTGGGCGTGGCAATGGTAGTACCTCCGCCTCCTTCCGTGCGCACTCCTTTCACTCTAATTAGAATTTAAAATTTGTCCACAAAAAAACCCTGAGATACCCGTAATTTTGTCTTCTCCTTGGATTTTATTTCACTGGCTTTTATTCACCTTTTTCACTTTGCTCACTTCACTTCGTTCGCTTCTCTTTTTTGGCTCCTTTTTCAATTCACTCGCTTCAATTCACTCTCCTTTGAGCGGGGATCCTTTTCACTCCCTTCCGGTATCATCCGTTCTTCTTCTTCCTCGAGTGGCCAGGAATCCTCGCGATTCCTCGCTGCGTTTTCACGCATTCCTAATCCGCACTCCGGCATCATCAGCATCATCATCATGGCGGACGCTCAGCTTGACTTCCGCCTCCACTTGACGCGCGCTTCCGGTGCCGCTGCTGCTGCTATTTCTGCTGCCTCTGTTTCTGCTGCTTCTGTTTCAAATGCTGATGTTGCTGCTCCTGCTGTCGCTGCCGACATCGTCCTAGTCTCGCACTTCGTCCTTTCTTTCTTTCAATTCGTTGTCTCTTTCTCTCACGTCGTTGTCTCCGTCCCTCGCTTTGTTACCCTTGTCCTTCAATTCGTTGCTTCGGTTCCTCACTTTTTTCACTTCTCTCCCTCACTTTCTTCCCCTGTTCCCCATATTTTTTTCCTTCTGTCCCTCACTTTTTGCCCTCATCCCTCACTTTGTTCCTTTGGTTTCTCTCGTCTTCCTCGTCTCCGGTGCTCGGCTTTAAACACTGAAGCCGCGTTTTTATTACCTTCTCAAGGGGAGAAGGTGCGATTCAAAAGGCGAGGGGGGTTTCAAAATGTGAGAAAGGTTCCAAAGTGTGTTGATGGGGGTTCCAAAAGGTGAAGAGGACTCCAAACGGTGAGAAGGATTCTAAAAAGCGCGGGCATTTGAGGGGATCCCGGGCCATGAGGTGAAGATTGAGGGCTTGCGCTCGACTGGCGTTTATATGCCAGAGCGGGCGCATCACAAATCGCGATCCATCGGTCGGAGGGGAACGAGTGAAGAGGAGAGAGTAAGGGACAGAGTGGAGTTAAACGAGTTGAGGCAAACGAGTGGAGGATGCAGTCGCCTTCAGGTCACCGGCGGCGACATCGACACCGTCAGAGAACCAGGGGCGACGCACGGTGAGAAGAATCGTGTGCATCAGAGGCAGGTGCTCGGTTGATGAGGAGGTGAAAATGTGGAAGAGGAGAGATAGAAGAAAAGGTGAGAGATATAGGTGGGAACAGATAGAAGTGGAAGAGAAGGAGGATGAGGTGGAAGTGAACGAGAAAGAGGATGAGGTGGTGATGGTGATGGTTTCGGGGCGGGCCGTGGCTCACCACGGTCGATGGGAGGTGGCGATGATGCCGATTAGGAACATGCTGATGAGCTGTCGCGGATCTGATTAGAGACACCTCACTGCAGAGAGGGGCGTGAGGGACGGCAGGAGGTTGATGGAGAGACGCGTGGAGCGTGAAAAAATGACGTGAAAATGAGGATGGAATTCAAAAGAGATAGGGAGAGGAAAATATGAGGGAGAGAAGGAATGCTGGAGAAAAAGGATTGTAGAGAAAAAAGTTAATGGAAGATGGAGAAGGGAAAATGGGATTTAAGGGAAGAAGTGGATAGGTGTTTCAGGGTTTTGAGAGAACAAAATAAAGGTGTATCAGGGTGTTCCGAGAACTTGGTGAATGTTTTTTTTTCATAGTTGAATTTTTTTTCTCGCTATGGATCGAGGTTTCTATCTGCATTGGTCAACTTTTTTCTTTTTTCTGAGTCGTGTCATCGTCCTAATGAGGTGAGGCTTTGACGATGAGACCTCGAGGAAATTGAAAGCTCTTCATGAAACTTTCAGGAAATTGAAAGCCTTCTATGCAGAATATCCTACCAAAGAAGAATTCATAGAATCCACATGTGAGAGGCTTAAAAAACTTGCTCAAAACTTTCAGCACATCCTTTCGAGAAAACTCAGTGTGATTTTTTACCTCTTAGTGGACAAAAGCTTAATTAGTGGAATGTTTGACTCAAACATGATATCGAATTTTGACCTTATTGCACATCATACTACGTTCTTCGTCCATAGTCCTTCACCACTTCTCCTTCATACTTCGTCCCTCGTTCTTCCACCTTCTTCTCCATTCATCCTTCTTCCACAAAACTACCATGACAAATAAAAACAACCACCACCACCCTCGTAAGCGACAACTTCCGGTCGCATGCAAATCACGCCAGCAGCAACAACAATAACAATAACTTTTCCAATTTTTCGCACATTTTCGAACATAAATCTTTGGATATTTACAATAATAGGAACAACAATAAATTAACTGCACTTCACTTCCGACGATGAAAATAACAATAGAAACAACAACAACAAACAGAACAAGAGTAACAAACATAACAAAAATAATTACAACAATCGAAAGAACAACAAAAACCATTACAAAAACATCTACAATAAGAATTGGAACGACAAAAATTACGCTATCGTAAGCGGTGACAAAAGCAACACCAACAACAACTACAACAACAATTTCAACCACGGTAGCAAGAATGAAAAGTAAAACAGCAATAAGAACAATAATAAAAAGAAAAACAACAACAACAACAAATAAAAAACGAGGACAACTTCATTCCGTCGAAAAGGTTCCGGTGGCACCCAAAATTTATGGTCAAAAGCGGTCGTTAATACGAATACAGGGTGGACAATAAGAACAAGAATAGGAACAAAAACAACAACAATTCAAAGTACAACCCAAAAAAAACAAAATATAAACAACAATAACAACAACAAGTATAAGAAGGACGATTGTCGCTAGGTGAAAGTGAAAGCCACGAGTGTTAAACAAGTTAATATTTTTATTAGAGGCAACCCAGAGAAAGTAGTCAAAAACAACAACAAGAGCAACAAGGATAACAACAACAACAAAAAGAACAAGAACAACAAGGATAAGAACAACAAAAAGAACAAGAGCAACAAGGACAACAATAAGAATGATAACAAGTACAACGACGACAACACGAAGGACAATAACAAAATGGACAACAAAGTGAAGGAAAACACAAAAAGGAGAACAGCATAAAGAAGCCAAGACTACAAAAAAAAAACAAAGACAAAAGCAATAACAAAGAAAGTCGAAAAGCACCGGTTCAAAAGGTCGCGGCTGCCCTCGCTTCGTCCTCGTTGTCGTCCTCGCTTCGTCTTTACTTCGTTCTCGATGTCGCCCTGGTTGTTGTCGTCGTGACAATGGCGGCTTCGCCATATTGAATTTGCCGTGTTGTATTAGACGAGAGAACAAACACGGACACACGAACGGAGAAGAAGAACGGACACAACTACAGACACAAGGAGCGGACAGACAGAAACACAGACACAAGCAAAGACACACATATAGTCACAAACATAGATACAAACATAGACTCAAACATAGACACAAACACAGACACAAACACGGCCACATTCAGAGCAACAACTCGAGCCACAGACGTAGAAGGAAGCCAGAAAGCTTGACAACGAGGACGTGGGCCGAAGGACTTTGATTGAAAGGACAGAAGACCAAAAGGACAGAAGACCGAAAGGATAGAGGAGAGAAAGGACAGAGGAGAGAAGATATAAACTCGAGCCAAGTGTTGGGAGACTGAAAAGATGGAAGGAAGAAAGGAAGGACAAAATCGTGGACAAATAAATGGAGGGACAGACGGACGGTGAATGGACAGCCAGACGGGCGGATGGACAGACGGAACCCAACTTCATCGCAGCTCCCTCGAGCCACTGACCGAATTCTCTGACTATATGATGGGCTATAGAACTCCGATGTTCGATGGGGCTGCCCGATAAGAGGCGTCGAGTCGGGTCGGGTCGGGTCGTGCCGTGTTGGATCGAAACCGCCTTGACTCTAAACGACTTCGACTCCGAGACAGGACGCGATGAGACGCGACGAGTCGAATCGAATCGGGTCGACTTGACTCCAGCGACGATGGGCAGTGATTGAGATTGCCAAGAAGGAGGAAGAGGATGAGGACGATGAGGAGGACGAGGAGGAGGACGAGGAGGAGGACGAGGAGGAGGACGAGGAGGAGAACAAGGAAAGAGTCGAGGGGAAGAAGAGATTGAAAAAGAGGTTGAGGTCCCACGTCCATTGGCCGCGTTCAAAGTTGCGGAAGTTTCCTTGAGCCTCTAGTTCGTTAGCAAAATATATAAAATGTCCAGAGAGATAGAGAATAAAATGAAATAAAGCGAAATGGAATGAAACGAAACGAGGACGAAAGAACGAAGACGAAGGCAAGAACGAGAACGAAAGGGACAAGAAGAGTGGTTGGGGATATCATAAGCAACAACAACTGTAATAATAACAACAAAAATAGCTATAACAACAACAATAATAGCAACAACAACATTATAAAGTGTAGAAAGTTTAACTAGAAAACACAGAGGAGGAGCAGCCACGGACGATGGCAGGAAGTAGACATTGAAAAGTCAAGAAGAGAAGATGAGGGAAATGAAATGAAAAGAAGGAGCGGAAAAAGAGAAACAAGAAGGCGGAAGAAAGAGAAAGAAGAAGGCGGAAAGAAGAATACCAAGCAAAAGTGGCCCAACTGGGGTTTGTTGAAGACGTCTTCAGAGCGACAGCTGAAAAAGCGGCAGGAAGCGAATCTTGCTTTTATTACGGAAATTAAAAACCATGTAAACTTTTATTTTATTTCAGAGACTGGCTTCTTCTCCCTCCCATGTGGTTGTTATCTGTTCTACGTGAAGCATTGTTGTTGTTTTTTTTATTGTTGTTGCATGGTTTTTAACTAGCGGTTCATGAAATTGTTGTCTTGTCTTGTCCGGAGTCTGATACGACGTCTACGTCTTTTGTTTCCACGATGTTTCGCTTAATTCCACAGAGCATAGCTCCTGTTAAAACGGGGGCCGGAGGAGGGCGTGGCAATATTTCTTCTTCCTTTTCGGAGTCTCTCTGGCAACAACAGCCTCCACCAGGGCTTCCACAAGACGAAGTCCCATCCTCCAAACCTGTCCAAGTTTCTAGCAGAGAATTCGTTTATTTTTTCTCATTCGTTTCCTTCGCCGTTGGAGCTACTTTGATTTTGTTGTTGGGTTCAACTCGTGACCCCGACACATGTTGAACTAAATTAAATTACCGAAGCCCAAGTTTGACTTTGATTTCGCCCACATGAACAAATTGGACTCAAATCGACTTTAACATCAAATCCAAAGAAGAAGTAAAATAAAGCTAAAATAATAAAAACTTACCATTTGTCTCTGGGTCTGAGTATCATCCAACGATGACTCGTTCTGATCTCATGTCCTGCAAATAGAGAGAGAGAAAGAGTATGAGAAAAAAGCTTCTTAGTTGACTTGTGATTCTCTCAAGAACTTCTGATGCTCAAGGATGCAAAGGATCAAGGACAATAAGCTGCTGATATCCATCGACTGATGTCGTGAGCTCGCGAGTCATCGACGGGAGTTCGAGAAGGAGAAGGATTCAGTTGAAGATTCTGTTGACTGTGGCCAACTTCCGACTCAGTGACAACCGCAATCTAATCACAACAAACAGAACCCGACCTCGCTTCAATCACGCCCTCCTCGCCCCTCGCCTTCCTCCCCATCTCGACCACGCCCCCTCGATCCGCTCATTAGAAATGTTTTCGCTCGCCCGCAGCTTCATCTCCGAGCATCAGCTCAATTTTTAATGACTCGCAGCTGGAATCGGATACCGCAGTCAACAACGTTCCATCTCCCTCTCTCTCTCTCTTCTCATTCTCCTTCCTCTTTTCCGACTGATTTCAATCCTTTCGACATCGAGAAGGAGGAGAAAATGTGGGAGGTTGGGTTTGAGGTTGGGTTGGGTTTGGAGTGGGGGACGACATCATTGATAGAGAGTTTGAATGACAAATTGTCGGATTCGATGCGATGGTAGCTCCGATTTCAGACTCGAGACAGCAGTAACAAGAAGAGAGGAACATGAACAAAAGAGGCAAAAGGAATAACAACAAGAATAGGAATAACAACAAAATCGACTACTCTTTCCTTCACTAAGTACAAATAGAAATATTGGAGGAGGAGGAGAAGAGAGCGAGGATGGGGGGAGAAGAATGAGAAGGAGAATGGGAAAGCGAATGAGGGGGAAGAAAATGAGTAGTATGAGTAGCAGAAAGATGAGGAAGTGAAAGAGTGGAGGAATGCAAACAAACAAACAATTGGAGTCTGTTTATTTAGTTATTAACTCGCAAAGAAAATATTTGAACACAGCGACAGCTGGAGGAAGGAGTGAGAGTCAGAGAGAGAGAGAGAAGGAAATCCCCCGAGAGTGAGAGTGGAGAAAGAGAAACGGAGTCAAAAGGACAGAGACACACAGCGAGGAATGAAGACTTCTTGATATTATTGAGACATAAAAAAAAGCAATGGAAGCAAATGGAACAGAGAAAGAGGAGAAGTCAAATTGAAAGGATTATGAGTTGGATGACATGCCAGAGAAAGAGGAAGAGGAGCAAGAAATATCATCGATCTGGCAGCACTGGTCATTAACGAGACTCATTGGCAGGCCTTCGAGCGGAGAGATTGATGTGACTGCAGTGGGCGATGGGCGTGGGCGAAACAAGAGTCGCCAGAGCTCAGAAGGAGTCACAATTCTGAATTAGAGATAGATCAAACGATGTAAATCAGAAAGAGAGAGAGAGATAGATAGATGAGATATCCCTCGGATGTGGGAGGAGCAGCCGAGTGCATCTGACAGATATAGATTCACATATTGAGCAATCGTTGGGCTGATGATGATGATGAGCTTCGGACGCATCGAGGACGAAGGTCAAAAAAGTGGAATTTTGAAATTTCACTGGTCGAAGTTCGCCGCGAAAAAAGAGCAGCCAAAATTCGCATATCTTGCAGATGCAAATGTGAATATCTATGCATATATCTACATATATTCATATATCCGTATCTACATACATACATTCGTATCTATATCCATATCTCCGTATCTATATCCATACAGCCGTGTCTATAACCATTCCTATCTGGAATTCAACGATGTCTTCGCAAGGCGAACGAACCGAACCAAATCAAATCGAATCCAGCGCAAATGTTGACTTCGCATCCATCACCATTGATTTGTGTGTATCTCACAAATGCCAGACGTGCGATGTATGAATATGTATTTGATGGACACTACAACAACTACTTCTACTACTATAACAACAACATTAGGCAACTATCATCAATTTTGTTTATGTTTGTCAATCATTCATGCAATATTTGTGAAGCTCTGGTTTTATCTTAGGCCAACTTAGTATGCGGAAATCCAACCATTGCAACCATGTAGCATCTCAAGGATGTGAGTGAGAGAGAGAGCGGGTGAAACACAAATGTATCTTTAAGATAATTGATGCTGTTAGTCGATGAATAATTTGCGGTCGGAGGAAGATTAGAATGGGATAAGGATGGAGAGGAGGATGCAGATGAGGAAGGAAATGATGATAAAGATGGGGATGAGGAGATTGAAGATGAGGATGAAGAGAATGAAGTTGACGATTATTAGGATGAAAATAATTATTAGCAGGATGAAAACGACAATTATGAGGAGGTTGAGGTAAAGTTTTCAGGGGCAGTTTTCTCTCTCTTCAACTGTCGCCAATTGACAATGGGCGATGGGTTCATAAGAGGAGTGCGAAAATTAGTGAAGTTGTGGATAATAAACCACTTCGGTTCTTTTATCAACTCACGCCGACTCCCGCCGACTCCCGCCGACTCCCCCCGATAAACGCTTCAATTATTCGCTGACAATGCGTTTAATTAACAGTACGGTCCGGCAACGCTCGCCACAGCGTGACGAAGCAGGAACCCAAATGTGTGAGCGGGACAGGAGAGTGGGAAAGAGGAGGGAAAATGTAAGAAACAGGATAAAAAGGGGAGTAAATGAGGGGGGAAAGAAGAGGGAAAAGAAGAAGGAAAAAGTGCATGAAAATAAAGAGAAAGCGAGGCGAGGGAGAATGAGTATAGGGCGAATTGAAAAAAGGGGGAAATGAAAGACGAAATTGAGTGGAATCGTTGAGGGAGAGAGAGGGAGGGAGACGAGCATCAAAGCACGGCAAACGACGACATGTCGAGCGATAATTTATGTGATAGGCACGTGGTGTGAGGGAGAGGGAGAAGAGACAGAGAAAAACAGATACAGGGAAAGAAAGTGAGACTGAGAGAGAAAAAGAAGCGAAAGGAAGAGAAGGAAGGATGACAAGAAAGTGGAGAAATTACATTATCGCCTGGAAGAGGTATCAAATTAATAGGAAGGAGAAGGAAAAATCTAAGGAGACAAAGAACATGAGGGGAAAGAGAAGGAAAAGAGGAGAAAACGAGGAAAAGAGAAACGAAAGAGAAGAAGGAATAAATGTCGGATATTAGCTCTAATTAAAAACCTAATTAATTGCATCTATCCCCGAAGTCTCTCGATGCCCGCAATTATTTCTTTTTTCCTTCCTTCCCCCTCTCACACTCAACGTTGTGAGTCTGTTGAATACTAGGAAAATCGACAGATACGCATTGCATACGAATGTATCGAATGGATTACAATGTCAACTCTTCATTAAGGCCGCAGAGGGATTGAAAGGGGGGCGGAAGGGGCGTGTTTCCAGTGGGGTTGGGTGCGGTGATTCGATGCGATGCGATGTGGGCTGAGTTGAGTTGGGTTGAACTGAGTTGAGTTGAAATGAGTTGATGTGAGGTGCTAAATAAAAAGTATCTGCTTAAATGGCACTAAAAGTATCTGCGAGTCGTGCAGTGCGGTGTCGAGTTTGTTGTTGTTGTTGTCATTGTTGTTATTGGTTGATCATTGTTGTTCTTATTGTAATTTTTCTTATTACTGTTTTTGTTCTTACAGCTTTTCTTATTGTAATTTTTGTTTTTGTTATTGTTGTGATTCTTATTTTTCTTGTGGTTGTTATTATATTTTTTTTTTGTTTCTCTTATTATTTTTATTAATTTTGTTCTTAATGTTATTTTTGTTGTTGTCGCTTCTTTTGTTCCAACGCTCGCTCACTCACTCGGCATGAATTAGATTATTAATAAGAGTTTTATTGCATTAAGTGCTTTGGGACGTGCGGCGCATGAGGAAGACGACAACCATAACGACGACGACGACAACGACAAGGGAGATATCGACACGAAAAAAAAGAGGCGCGGCAAAGGAGTTGGGAAAGAGAAGGAGGGAGAAAGATATAGAGGATGTGAGGCCAACGGTTGTAGTGAGAGTGAGTGAGAGAAGCAGCTTAAATTGCTAGAGGCCTGAGTCAGCAGCTTAGTAATAACAAGCACAGCAACAACCACAACAACAACATTAACAACAGCCCCAATAACATCAACAACAAAAACGAAGATAACGATGGCAACAGAAGGAGATGGCAATAATAATAATAACAATAATAACAACAACAACAGCAGCAATAATAGCAACAAGAAGAACCACGTCAACAACAATAATAAGAAAAACCATAACAACAATGATATAAACAACAAAAATAACACACACACAACAACCGCAACAATAACAACAACATCAACCTCAACAACAACCACAACAATATCACCATCTACAACAACAAAATCCTTCTGAGCCACATCAACGTCCTCTTGTCCTTGTCCTTGTCCTTCAATCTCTTGTCATCGTGATCGCCATCGTAATCGCCTGTAATTGTTTGTAACTGCAAATCTACGCAAGATACATGAAACAAACACACACACACACATATAGATTCTCGCACACATATCACAATCACACGCAATAAACCACACACTCAACGATGGGAAACCACAGAAATAAACAACACCTGGTGGTAGAAAAAAACTGAGAACGAGGAAACGACGATGACAAGTCAATGAATTAAAGAGTGAATGAATGAAGTGACGGATGAAGGTCGAGTGATAAAAAGAGAGTGATGGAAAGAGAGAGAGTAGGGGAAAAGAGAGATGGAGAACGATAAAAGGAGGGCAGATAAGAGAGCGAGAGACAGAATTGAGAAATAAGACAACAAGTGAATGAGTGGACCAAATAATTAATGAATTAATAAAAAATGTAAATAATGAATTAATAAAAAAATAATGAATGAATTAATAAAAAAAATAATGAATGAATGAATGAATTAATTAAAAATAATAATTAATGAATGAATTAATAAAAAATTGTAAAGAATTGAATTAATAAACAAAGTCGGTGTGAATGAAATTATTAAGTTAGTCATAGTGAAAAAAATGAATAAATAATAAAAATGAATAAATGAAATAAAAGTAATGAATGAAAAAAAATAAAATGAAAGAATGATTAAAAAATTAATAAAAACAAGTCTAAATGAATGAACAACAAAAAATAAAATGAAAAAAAAATGGAAATGAATCGAATGAAAAAAAATGAAAATGCATCGAATGAATAAAAAATCTGAAATTACTATACGAATTTATGCATGTGTGCATTTCTGTGAGAAAAAGATAAGAAATAATGACAATAACAACAATGAATAACAATAATGCAATTTGTAATAGCTCAAGCCGATAACGATTTCCATACAGTGCCAAATTCATTAAACCAAAGACGAAACAATAACAACAACAACCACAACGAAATAACAATAGCAACAAAACTATAATTACACAAATGATGATTATGATGATCACGATGATTATCATGATGATAATGGTGATGATGATCATGATGATATTAATGATGATATAATAATAATGATGATGATGACACCTATTACAAAAAATCATTGTAGACACAACAGGAAGGAAAAAAACAATTTGAAAGTTAAGTGAAGTGAACAACAACAACCACAATAATATCAATGAGAATAACAATTATATCAATGAAACAACAATTGCAATGATAACAACAATAACAACATCAACGAAAGAGCAACAACAACTATAACTACAACAATAATAATCACAAAACCGATCCGTTGTCAACATTGAAAACAACTTCAAGTCTGCGGTCACAATTAAGTATCGCAATATCTTAGAGATATTCTTTGATTTGTATCTCACGGAGACGACGACAACCGACGACGTCGACAACAAAATGTGCAGCCAGACGCAAAATGTGCAGCCAGACGCGAAATTGTGCAGCCGGAAGAGTTTTGTTGTTGTATTTTTCCTTTTTATTTGAATTGAAGTGATTTGTTGGCATTTTGTGATGTGTCGCTGTTGTTGTGGTTGATTTGTTGTGGTTATTGTTGTTCTCATCATCGTTGTTGTTGTTGTTGTTGTCATTGTTGATGCAGTCTCTCTCTGCCTCTGTCGTTCAAGCGCAATTATCGCAAACAATGACCACAACATGACAACAACAACAACTACAAAAACAAGATTACCCATAGGAGGGGTGCAACAAAAATCAAAAACAACAATATTAGAAACGACAATCACAAAATGAACAATAACAAAAACAACAACAACAATAAATAATCAACTAAACACTCCAACAAATGACCGATTGAAACGCTTCACAATCAGCCAGCAAATTCCAAACCCAACTGTTCTTCCTCTTCATTCTCCCTCTCTCGATCTGACCATCCCAACCTCTCTCCATCACCCTCTCAACCTACCTCCCTCCCTTCCTTCCTGCATCCCTTTCCACCCACACATACAGGGTGTCATACCCCATCAACTCAATGGACTGCCCACTGAGAGAGAGACACAGATCGAAATCCTCTTTCATTTGAGGTCTCGTCTCTCTTTTCACACCCAATTGCATCTCTTCTCTTTGACCTTACCCTCATTCCCTCAACCTCAAACGTCTCTTCATCGCCCCCATCACATGCCCCTCGTTCGTGTCGATCGATTGATCACCCTGTGCGGTACGACCAGTGGCCGCCATAAATCACGCCGGCCTCGAAGAGCGGACGCCGTGTCTGGAAATAGAATTCCGGGAGATTGAGAGGTGATAGAGGTGAAGAGGGAGGTGAAGAGGGAGAGGAGGTGAAGAGGGAGAGGTGAACGAGGGAGAGGTGAAAGAGGAGGTGGAAGATGGGGAAACGATGGGGTGGTGGTGGAATATGTTGTTGTTTTTGTTGGTGATGGGAGGCAATCGTGTATGAAGCAAATCGTGAACGTTTAAAACCGTCGAATATTCATGTGGACAAAGTCGGAAATTTAAATGCAATTAAATGGTGACAAAATCACTTTGCGACAACGAGGGGAGCATCAACAACAATGACAAAACAACAACAACAACAAAAATACAATTACAACAACAACAATAACTGCAACAAAAACATTGATTGCCACTAACAACAATGTGAGGAAAAGCAAAACTGTGAGCGAAAATTCTGCGGCCAAGCGGTGATTAAAAACTCGTTCAATCAATGCACACGGACACAAAGTCATGCTCACACACATAGGCAGAGTCACACTAACACAGGGAGACACATATACTATCGCGCAGAGACACCTACATATACTCACACATTCATTGATTTGCTGCATCGATGGAGCTTACCCATACATCAATAGACACTAATGCACAAGGATGGAACACGATTAAAACACGATCGAAATTAGGAACAATTTTTAAAACACCTTATGTAAAACTATTAAATATTATAAATTATTATTAAAGGAGTATTTGAAGAAATTATACTACATCAAATTTTGAACAAATTATACAACATGAAAAATTATACAATCAATTTTGAAAATATTATACAAAAATGTGAAAAAATAATACAAAAATATGAAAATTAAAAAAAAATTATTGAAACAATTTTATAAAAATTTTATTAACAATTTTGAAAGAATTATATAAACAATTTTTAATGAATTATATAAACAAAGAATTAAAGAATTATCTAATTTAAAAAAAAAAATATGTAAGAAATATTAAATTTTTTTTGAATCAATAATCATTCATATTTAGTTTTCCAATTATAATAAGTAAAACCATTCATAAATTTAAATTCATGTGGATGGGAAGTATGGTGAAAATAGATGACTGCAAGCGTGTCTGAATACGTTTAGATATGGAGGATTGAATAACCACAATTACAACAACAATACCATTGACAACAACAACAATAATACCTTTGACAATAACTCCAATACCAATGACAACAACAACTCTAATACCATTGGCAACAAAACCTACACCATTGTCATTAAATATAACAATAAACTAGCGACAATAATAAACTAACTACAACAAAAAATGTACAACAAAATAACTACTGCAACCAAAAACAACAACAAAATAACTACAACAAAACAAAGACAACAACACACGAGCAATTTTAGTGAAATTCATTTAAACTCAAAATAGTTCGAGCGATAAATCGTCATCCTGCTGCAATTAGAGCCGCATCCGCAAGATACACACCAACCGGCGATTAACTAATTAGATACATCAATATATGTGTGTGTGTGGGGATGGTCAAGTGTTTAAGTTATATATGCTTGAGGTATTGATGATTGAGATATTGATGTTTGAAGTATTGATGATTGAGATATTGATGTTTGAGGTATTGATCATTAAGGTATAAATATATATATATATGAGATATTGATGTTTCAGTGGTTAAATTATTTGATTGGATGCCAATCACATTTGTCAAAGTTCAACTGATGCCCGCTGATCGATCGATGC
Source organism: Coelopa frigida (assembly GCA_017309665.1). Taxonomy (NCBI): domain Eukaryota; kingdom Metazoa; phylum Arthropoda; class Insecta; order Diptera; family Coelopidae; genus Coelopa; species Coelopa frigida. Next base: position 7,347,839 of record CM029561.1, read on the forward strand.
TTGTGTCAGAGGTCGACGATCGCTTGATATAAACGATGATTGTTTGATAGATCGTCGAGAGATAGGAGACATTTCGGAAAAATCTCAATTGGACACGAAGTTGAGCGGTAATTTCATCAGTTGCAGAGAGGATAACAAAATACCATCAATTGAAGAGAGGAAGATGTGCACGAAATTCCATCAATTGAAGAGAGGAGATTGAGAAGAAAATTCCATCAATTAGGGAAACTAAGATATGAACGAAACTTCATTTGTTGCAGATAGAAAGATAAGAACAAAATCCCATCTGTTAGGGAAACGAATCTTCATCCTTCATTACACTGGTGGCAGGTGTTTTAATGACTACGACTTTCGTTCCTTCGCCTGCTCCACTCAATTTGGAACGTGCGAAAACCGCAAACCAAAGCCATGGGCCTCGCGCCCTTCAACCTGTTCACACATCGACACCTGGTCCATTCGTTCACTCGTTCATTCGTCCATTGGTTCATTCGTTCTTTCAACCGCTCGTCCCATCATTCCATCCACACTTCGTCTCTTCATTCCTTCCTCCCTTCAACCCTTCGTCCACTCGTTCACCCTTGGGCCATGGACGTTTTGACCAAAAGGGGAGGCTGGAGACAGAGGAGGAGGCTGTGGGGAGCCATCGTCATCGGAATCGGGTTGAGTTTGAGGTTGACACGCACCAGTGTTGCTTAATTGAATTTCGTCCATCAGGCGAATTCAATTAATTATGTGCGGGTCGAAACTTCCTTTAAGTTTCAAATTAATAATAAAGGATATAAAGGACGCCCTGAACCTTCGCCCTCGGCCGTTGGTCCCTTGACAAAAGCCTGCTAATGAGATTTCGGATTTAATTGGCAACAATAACAACAAATACTACAACAACAACAACATTTCTCCAAACATTATCCAACAAAGCCATGCAAAGTAATTGAATCGAACGTCGAACCAGCCTCAAACAAAGGCCACGCCCCCAATAGCCTCAGCCCACTAACGACCATTGTTTTTGCGGCCACAATCATAACGGAGGCGGTAGGGGGGCGTGGTCGGCATGTGGGATCAGGCGGCCCAGGGTGCGAACATCCGCCTTAATTATTGTCAAATCGGGACCAAGTTTTGGATCGACAGGGGGTTTGGTTTGAGTTTGCTCATTTGGTTCTCTCCCTAAAACTCCATCCCCAACATCATCTTCATCTTCTTCTTGGCCTCATCCTCGGTCTCCACTTCCTTCTCGTCCTTCTTCTCCTTTTCATCCTCCTCTACGCTTCCGTCTGACCGTCGAGAACATATTTCGAGACTCGGTATACATACATACAAATTTATGTAGATATACGTCAGCTCTAGGCGAGTAGCTCGAGGTTTTTTCAAAGAAATTTATAACTTTTCGAAGATCTTTCGAAGAAGAGAAGGCTTAGGAGAACAGTGAGAAGCACAGGAAGAAGATTGTGAATGAGGAACAGCTGAAGAAGGAGGAAAAGGTGAAGAAGGAGGAAAAGCAGAAAGAGGAGGAAAAGTGGAAGAATGAGCAAACACTGAAGAATGAGGAGAAGCTGGAGAATGAAGATTAAAAGATAGCGGGAATAGAATAGACAGGGAGAAGATGAGACGGGAAGACGAGAAGAAGAGAACGAAAGAAGAAGATCACGACAGAAGTAAAGAAGGGTTCGCCATGGGAGGTGAAAAGTTGAAACAGCCAATAGCAACACATGAAAATTATTAATTTGCTCATTATGTTTTCAATTTGACACTTTTTTTTATTTCTGCATTATTTTGAATTTTTTTATTTGCGTTTTTTTTTAAATCAAAATTTTGATTTTTAATTTATTCTTAATATTGTGTTTAAAAATTTTATTTTTTCAAAATTATAATTTCAATTTTAATTTTTTAAATTTTTTTATTTTTAAATTTTTTTTTCAAATTTATTTCTTATTGATGTTTCCTAAATAGTTTGAAAATTACATTTTAAAAATATTTTTTTTTCGAAACCTTTTAATCTTAAATTTATTTTTGTATCTTAATAATGTATGTGATAAATTACAAATTGTTTATCAAATTTTATTTTCTAAATTCAATAAATATTTTTTATGTTTCAAATTTTAATTTTTATTATCAAATTTAGAATTTGTTCCTTATTATCTATTATAATTTTCAAATTAAACCAAAATAACACTTTTCATATCTCATTACCCAAATCTTCAAATTATTACAAATATTTTCGACTTTTGTCCAATTTCCATAAATTATATAATTTATGCAATTTACGAAACTATTTAATGAATCAAAAGCAAATTAAATCCAGATTTGTCCACAGCAATCGCATGACAAATATTGCAGATAAATCACGGAAACCTTCGAATATTTCAAGCAATTAAATTCAAAATCAATTGCTTGCAAATACTTCCTCGTGAGATACTTTGCAAATTTTTTACACAATTCTTGTTGTTGTTTTTAGTTTTCTTTTTTTTTTTTTTGTGATACAATTTGTTCTTGTTGCCGATTTTTTGCAATTGCAGACCTTCTCTACTGATATATAGTATATAGTATCGTGCAAATATTGTGTCTAAAAATATTCTTCGATTTTCTACTTTGGTCACTTTTCGCGCTACCGTGAAAAAATTCTCCTCGTTCTCGATTTATTTATTATATTTTTTGTCTCTTTCCAATCTCTTGCCATTGACGTTTCTCCTCTCGCTCTACCATTGACGTTTTGTTATCGCTCTGTCTCTCTCTCATCTTTCCCTCTGTTGCCTTCGTTTGATGCTTACGAATTGAACGTGTGAACAAAATATTTTCATGTTCGACTAATTAAAATTCTAGTTCCTCTTGTGGTCCCCTTTCGTTCCTCGTTGTTGTTCTCACATTCGACCCATCTCGCTTTTTTACTCTTTCTTTTACCTCTTCCCATCAACCCCTTCTGCTCAACCCCTTCGCCATAATCCCTTCCCCTCAATCCCCTCCCCTCCCTCTCACCACAATTTTTCGAACCATGAACTTCAGGCTCAAATGAGGCCGCTGCGAGCCAATTGAGGTGTCGCATTCATGTCCGTCCGGCCGTCTGACATCGTGGCGTCAGAGCGGGGGGCGAGAGAAAGAGACCGTGGGGGCGGAGGGCGTGACGTGAGAATCTATGTGGGGCAGAGATGTAAATTCGAGGAAATGGCCCGCAGCCTGGGAGTCGAGCGTAGAGAGAGAGAGAGAGAGAGAGACACAAAGAGAGAGCGTCGAGAGTCGCTGGTGGCCGCAAAAGTTTTGAACAATCGAATCAGTATAACAGAGTCAAGTAAAAACAACAATATGAACTCGATAAAGCAAAACAACAACAACGACGACACAGTAAGCAATGACAACAATAACATTAACAATAATAACAACAAAAGCAACAACAACGACGACGAATCCGATTTTATTTAAATTCATTCGAATCTAATTTTAAATGCAATTCAATGTCAGTCAGCTCAACCGACAGACGACGACGACGACGAGTAGCAAGCATGCGACTGACGTCGCTGTTGACGTTGACGCAGACTGAGACGTCGACATCGACGTCGCTACTGCCACCCAACGTCGTTGACGTCAACGCGACTCGACGATTTTTCGCCCCCAATTCGCCACGCCCTTCGTCACCCATAAACTCTATAACACAGAGTTTGTCGTTCTGTCGGTCTATCCTTCTGACTATTCATCCGTTTTTTCATCTCTCCATCTCTCTCTGTCCACCCCTTCTTCCCACTGTCTAAGTCTCTGCCTGTCTTTCTTTCCACCTCCCGATCTCTGCATTCCTTTTTCTGTCTAACTGACCATTCGTCTTTCTGTTCAACTGTCCGTTCATCTTTCTGTCCAACTGTCCGTTTGCCTGTCTGTCTCTCTATCCGTCCGTCCGTTGGTCCATCTCACGCTGGTCGTCGTCACTCTCAACGTCACGAGGCTCAAGGGACGTCGACTGCGTCTCGACCGGCCGAGATTTGATTTCAAAGAACGAGAGAAATGAAAATAACTATATCAGAGAAAACAATAACAACAACACATTTCTAGGCAACTTCCCCTAGAGAGAGAGAGAGAGGTGGGGGGATTTAGGAATAATGCAGGAAGTGGGGGGATTAAGGAATGAAGGAGGAGATAGAGGTGGAAGGAGGGAGGAGCCGTGGGGCGTCACATGACGGAGGTGACGACGAGACAAGGGTCAAACGCGACGCTTTTGGCATCGTCGCCAATGGGCGAGGAGAAGGAGATCAGAGAAGAATCAGAGTGGTGGAGAAGGAGAGGGTGAAAGAGAAGGAAAGAGAGAATGAGATCAAAGAATGAATGAATGAAGGTGATGAAGGAATGAAAGAATGAAGGTGATGAAGGAATGAAAGAATGAAGAATGAAAGAATGAATGAATGAATAAATGAATGAATGATGGAAGGAAGGAGAGAGATTAAAAAGAAAATGATGAAGATCAGGAGTTTTCAACGAACCTTTATTTTTTATCTAACACAGCATACATAATGTTCTGGTTGCTAGCAACTAATGAATTTTGTTTAAGGCGAAACCAAATGAAGGTGTTAAAGCGAGAATAAAAAGGGTACGGAGGTGAAAGGAAGGGATGAGCCAAAAAATAAAAAGAGACAATTGTTTTTCAATTTGGTGGCTTCTAAAGGTGTTTCTTCGGTTGTTTTGACTGTAGTTATTATCGTAGCTCTTCTTAATGGTCTTATTTTTATTCTTCTTGTTGCTCTTCTTGTTGGTCTTATTATTCTTCTTATTATCTTTCTTTTTTCCCCTCAAACCGGTCCCCCCGTTTTTTTCCCCCTTCATCGCCAACAACCGACCAAAAGCGCATTTCAATACACGCGCACGTTCGCGGCGAATTAATCTGCGGCTGAAGAGCAATGGGTTAACAATAAAAACAAACCAAGAACAAAAAAAAACACTAAATAAAGCGACGCACGTTGAACAGCTGACAACAAGAACAATAACAAGACAACCAACAACAATAACAAGAGCATCAACAACAAGAATACCAACAACAACAACAATAACATGAACACCAACAATAACAACAGCCATAATGAAAGCATTGAAAAAATTATGAAATGAAAATTTTTATCGCAAATGCGGCGCACGTCATGATGGAAATTGCGCGCTGAGCAGTAGCAGCAGCAGCAGAAAAAGCAATAACAACAACAAAAGAGACAAAAACAACAACAATATAAACAACAACAAAAACAATACCAATATAAGCAGCAACAAAAATATCAACAATAAAACCAACAATAGCAACAAAAAGCAGCAGAAGAATACTGATGATGATGGTGAAAACAACAAAATTAATAATATTAAAATGATGACAGCAAAAACAACAACAACAACAATAATAATAATAATAATTTCAACGACATACGGCTCAGTCTGTGGTGACCGACAGACACATAAACACACTGACACAATCACACATATCACACATATACACAGACACATTCCCACCGAAACAGACACACCGACACAGACACTGACACATATTCACTTACTCACACACTCACACACATGCAGATGGCGAGTTCGAATTGTCGACAGTCGCTTGGCTGCAGATGAATTTTTCGCTGCCCAGAGATTCTTTGGGTATCTGACAGAGGCGTGAGTCTTAAGCGCGATTAAAGTGCGATTTGTTGTTGTATAAGCTGTTGTTTTTGTTATTGTAGTACTCGCTGTTGTTGTATTCATTCTTGTTGTTATACTGTACAAAAGTACAGACTTTGTTTTTTGTTTTATTTTTACTATCATTATCAATTACGATGATATTTTTCGGTTGTTGTAGCTTCTGTTGAGTTCTCAGTTCATTGGCCGCTAGTGCAAAAACAATTGCCACAACAAAAATAATAACAATAAAAATACAACAATAAATATTCGACAATAAAATTATAACAACATAAATACAACAACAACAATAGAACAACAAAAATACAAGAAAAACAATATCTTCCTCAATTATGACACAAAGACGATTCGAAATAAATTCAATGAAGTAATTTTTCAATTAATTTTCAATACAACAACAAAAAGGCAGTGACAACAACAATAAAAAACGACAGTGACAACAACAATAAAAAAACGACAGTGACAACAACAAAAAGAAACGATGGCTACAACAACACAGTTTTCTCGTCTCAACTTCATTCAAACAAAAGTTTCAATACCTCGAATTCTGTCCACGTTACGGCTCATTAAAAGTCATCACCTCATCTCATCAACGCCGCCCCCTCCTTCATTTCCTTCCTCTATCTTTCCCCACATCCTCATTTCATCTCCCTCTCCCCATCTTCGGACACCTTTCGATCCACTCGATTCGATTTAATCGATCGCTTCATCAATAATTTCTCAGAATATTTTTGATTTTCCATTCGCTTTGGATTCGCGAATTAAGTTAAGCTTGTAGTAAGTGTTCATTAATTGTTTTTTTTCTATTTTTCTTTTTAATTTTTATATTTTATTTCTTTTTAATTTGTTATTTATTGTGACTTTTTAATTGTTATTTATTGTTATTACTTCTATTTCTTTTGTTTTTTATTATTTATTGTTATTTTTTCATAATTTTTCTTTTTTATTTATTTTTTTTCTTATTTTTCATTTATTGGTTTTTTTATTAATTTTTATTCATTGTTTTTTTTTAATTTGTATTTATTTTTATATTTGTATTTCCATTTATTCCATTTTCTCTATTATTTTAAATTCTTTTTCATTTATTTTGTATTCGTTTTTATTTTTATTGTTGCAACTTAGCTGCATTTGTTGCTATTTCTGCTGACACAGAGAACACGGTTCTTATCGCCTGCCCTCAACCGGGGCGGAAACACATGTCGAACGCTCTCAATCGCTCCACGCGAGAGCGATTGCAAGGTCTCCCGTCGAAAGTTTCATGAGAATTCTAAGCGAAAACATTTGTCATCGACTTTGTTTTTGAGTTGAAGATTGCGTTTGAATTTCTAGATTGAATTCAAGTTGAGTTTTATGTTTGATTTTCCATCTGAATTTGAGATCCAATTTGAGTTTTAATTTTGACCTTGAAGTTTAAGTTGAAATTTATTTTTGAGTTCGAAATTGAGCTTGAGATTTGAATTTGAGTTACAATTTTTTTTGAGTCTGAATTTTATTTGAGCTGAAAGATTGAATTTGGAAGATTGACTGGAAGATGGAATTTGGAATTTGATTTTGAATATGAATCTCGAATCGAGATTCGAGATTCTGTAAGAGAAACCCCTCAAATCGACTGCGGCAGTTGCAGTCTGCATCATCTGAGATTCCACTTGGATTCCACTTGAATTATTCATCAATTCATTCAATTTTCTCTCTCCCTCCCTCTCCTTCTCTCACTCTATCGCCCTCTCTCCATCTGCCTCTCTGTTCTCTCTTACTCTTCGGTCCACATTTCCGTTTCTCGGACGAAATTGATTCCTTGAATCGTGAATGAACATTTTTCCAACGATTTATTCAGCACATTTTCGTTTTGGTTTTTGTGCTCTAGTACTCATTATTCATGCCGGTTAATATTCAGTTAGTTCTCGATTAGTTTTCAGTTAATATTGAGTTCCTATTCATCTTCTATTTAACTCAGGTCTTATTCAACTTCAGCTCTTATTCATTTTCTATTTATCTCTTATTCAATTTCTATTCATCTCTTATTCAACTCATATTCAGGTCAACTATTCAACTTTCATTCACCTCCTATTAAATGACCTTCTTCAACTCCTTTTCAACGGCCTCCTTGAGTTCACTTAAAGAGGTTTTTGCGGTCTATTAGTTCCTTTCTCCTTTCCCTTAATTTCCGCTCCATTCAACATGATTCGTTTTCAACGACGAAATCCACCTCTTACTGAGATCATCATTAGTTTCATTATTCAGCGAATAATAATTCCTTCTTGTCATTCTTGTTATTTCCTTATCCTTATAGATATCAACATCATACCTTGTGTCCATCACGATCAAAACGAATGATGGATCGATGAATCAGTTATTCGCGGTTGTTGAATTCATCAGTGAAGAATTCAGCTCATATTTTCAACATACATAAATTGTTCCTACCCTTTAATATAGTTCTCCTCCTTAATCTGCTCCGTACTCTTCCTCTTTACTTTTCCACTTCACCTTTCTCTTCCTCTTATCCTTCTCCCCTACCCTTCAACCCTTTCCCCTTCATCTTCCTCTCACCCTTCTCCTCATCAACACACCTCACATATGACGACTGCATGAATGTAATTAAAACATTTACAACTAAATGTAATCGAGAAGCAATTAAAGTACTTCTCGTTAAAAGTAAGCGAGCATTACGACAGTAATAAGAGACACAATAACAGCAGGAATTACAAAAGCATGAATTACAACAACAAGTGTTACAATAACAACAAGAATTATCAGAACAAGAATACTTACAATCACAATCATCAGACAAACAGACAAACGACAAGTATTTTATATCATTGCGTTTCGAATAAAATTCCGAAATAAATTGAATAAAATCCGCAATTAATCACGCAATGAAAGCGCAGAATTTCACTCGACAACAATAACAAAATCAGCAACAACAACAACACAAAGGCCTACAACAAGAACGACGGTAATGAATCCATAAGTAAGCGTGCTTGTAATCGTGTATCTATGTGATGTGTTTGTATGGATGTGTTTGTAACATGTATCAATGTAGACAACCGTAGGTGTGCCGATGGTGTTCATTCATTCATTCACTCACCTACTCATTCATTCATTTATTCGTTCTTTCACTCGTGTTTTTCCCTCTCTATCTCCCAATCACTTCTGTCTCTATCTCTTCACTTCGGTCTCTCTCTCCACCTCTGTCTCCCTCTCTTCTCCCATCCGCATTCGTCTCGCTTCGTTTCGTTATATTAAATTCAGCAGAAGTTCGCAGTTTTTGCGCCCCAACACCGTGGATCAAAAAAAAGGAGAGGGCCGAACGATGAATAGGAGAAAATACATGTTTTTTCTTCTTTCTGTTTTTTGTTCGTTCTTCGGGAGCCTCGAGTTTTTCATGCATTCATCGCCGCGTCGCGATGACAACAAATCTCGCAGATATAAATAGTAAATACTCTGTCTCATCTTCTCTTTCACCTTCTCCCGATCCTCCACCTTCTCTTCATCCATCCCCTGCACCTTCTTTTCATCCTCCTGTACTACCTCTTCTTCATCCTGCAGCTTCTGTTCATCCTCCTTCTCCACCTTCTTTTCATCATCATCCTCCTCCTCTGCCTATTTTTCTATATATCTTTCACACGCTCCCTGTCTCTCTTTCTCTCATTTTTTTTTTTCGTTTTTTCTCTGCGTCCTTTGGTTGCGGTTCACCGGCCAGGACGACTCTTTCTCATTCTCACTAGTTTCATCCTTCCTTCGTCTCTGTTCATTCTCATCGACCACGTCTAGTCGCAGCTGTGGCGAATGTGGATTCGTGTTCGTCATCGTCCTCGTATTCTCTCCCTCGTCTTCGTCCTCGTATTCTCGCCCCTCTTCATCGTCCTAGTCTCTGCCACGCCCCTCAACCTGTCATTAGATTAAAAGGTGCTTTTTTCTAGCTCGGTCTTGGAATCCCGAGGATTATCGGTGCGTGACCAAATCTGGGCTTCTGACGAAGAGGTGGTGCTGAGTTGGAGTTGAGGTGGAGCTAAGGAGGAACTCAGGAGGACATGAAGAAGAGCGGAGTGAATCGTGGAACGGTGGAGAAAAATGCGTCGAGCGATTGCGATGACGATGCCGACAACAGAGAATCCGATGGAGATGATGGCACCGAGGAGCCGAGAGAGAGAGATAGAATCAGCGAGAATGAGAGAGAGAATGAGAGTGATAATGAAGGACACATGAAAGGGATGACGGGCAGATGACGATGAGGTGATGGCGTCGAGGTGACGAGGGTGAAGTGGATATTCCTGCCGATGAAACTGCGAGGGACATGAAGAAGATCATGAAGAGGAAGAAATGAATAACGAAAAGAAAGGGAAGAAGTGTTCGAAGATAGAAATAAAAGGGGAGGGGACGAAAGAAGACACGATGGAAAACAGAAGTGAGAAAGGAAAGAAAGCCGAATCAAAAACGGCATGAAAGGAAAGTGGAGAAAATTAAAGAACGGATCATGAAGATGTTGATGATCAAAATATTGAGCATGGAAATTTAGATAACGAGAACTATTATGATGAAGACAATGATGATAAAGACTATGCTGATGAAGACATGGATGATGAAGACTATGCTGATGAAAACTATGAGGATGAAGACTATGAGGATAAAGACAAACATGTTGAAATGTTTGATGATAAAGAATGAAGACAAACATGATGAAGATATGATTTGATAATAAAGAGATTGATGATGAATATATTGGTGGTTAAGAAATTGACGATGAAGACGTAGATGTTGAAAATGTACATGAGGAAGATGATGCCGGTTGATGGAGGCCTTAATAATGAAGGTGCTGATGATGAAGAGGTTAATAATAACATAGTTAATAATGTCAAAGACTTTAATACGCATGTTGATAATACACATGTTAATGATGATTATATGTTCATGATGATTACAAAGACAAAACCAGAAGATGAGTGGAAGACACTTGGTTGACAAAGGACATTGGTTTTTATGAAAGGATAAAGATAAGGATAAGAGGCGGTCGATGAAGACACCTTTGATTGTGGCATGGATAGAGGTTGATGAAGGTCTCAGTGATAGCGAGGCTGGTTGTGATGAAGGAGGCTGCGGTAATTGAGGAGATTCTGATACTGAAGAAGGATATGTGGAATGAAAAAAAATGGGGTGGTGAAGGGGATGATGGTGACCTTGGAGGTGAAAGTGGAGGGAAGAGCGAAAGTTGAATTGTGAATATCTCGACGAAGGCTGAAGAGCTGCGATTCACTAAGGAGACAGAAAGGTGAATAAAGAAACAAATTAAAGCCGAGGAAGAAGAATAAGGCTATAGAAGAGGAAGCTGAATCCAGTGGGGATTGAATCAAGTGAAGACTGAATCATGTGAAGACTGAATCTAACGAAGATTGAATCAAGTTAAAGGCGTACATGTGAATAAAATCGAGGTGAAGGCGGAATCAAGATCGCGACTGAATTAACAAGAAATCCAAGTCAAGTTCAAGACGAGGACTGCGAATGAAAATGAAGAGATGAAGGGTGGAGACGGAGGCTGAAGACGAAGGCTGAATAAAATACAACGACGACTTATTCAAACGAATGACGGAATTGAGACGAAGGTCTGACAAATGAATTATTGAATGAATGAATGAAAATGAAGGTGAGGATGAAATAAAAAAAAAAAAAATGAAGGTGAAGATGAAATGAAAAAGAATGAAGGTGAAGATGAATTGAAGAAGAATAAAGAAATACGACGATGAGTATCGGAAGCAGAGCAGAATCTAGATGAAGGTTACAAATAAATTGTGATGAAAATGTTGTGAGGAGGAAGATGAATTGAAATTAAGACGCTGACTGAATTGAAATGAGAAGTAATTCAAAAAGAATTCGTGTGGGTTTCGAAGAGACGTCGATTCTCATCGTGAAGAATTTCAGAAGAGAGAGAGAATCAAGAAAATAAATCAATCAATATCAATCGATGAAACCAGATGAAGATGAAATTTGATGAAGATAAAACCTGATGATGATAAAAGCTTATTATGATAAAACCTGATCATGATAATAAAACCTGATGAGAACAAAATCCAATTAAATTGTAACCTGATGATGATAAAATCTGATAAAAGCGAATCCCGATGAAGATACAACGAAATTGAAATTAAACCAGATCCAGATGAGACAAATGAATCTAATAAAAAAAGAGGTCGAATCATGATCTAATCCAGATCAATAGAAGAATAAGCTAGAGCTAGAGGGTGAAATTATTGTAAAAGACAAAAAGGAAAAGGAGCAGGAAATGACCAGGAAGACAAAGAGAAATACAAAAAGGAACACGATTTTTAAGACCAGAAAAAACACAAGGACGAAGTAGAGGAAAAATACAAGGACTTCAAGAACTCAGCCAAAGATGAAGTTTTTGCTACTAGAGAAGCAAAATCTGAGACTTTGCAACAACGAAAATTAAGATGATGTTAAGGATGATAATGATGATGATGTTGATGATGATAACGATAATGTTGTTGATGATTATGATGATTGTGTAAACTATGACAGGAGAATGAAACGTGAACGTGGACAATCACTAATGGGCAAGAGAGAAATGAGAGAGAAATGTGGACAGAAAGGTGGGCGGGAGGAGGCGTGGTCCATTGGTTCACACGGAAGAGGAAAACTTTCACGAAGATGTCGTTAAATAAGTTGCTGCCGAGGACGACGACAATCAAGAGGATGGTGGAAGATGGGTGAGGGGAGAGAGAGAGGTGAAAGAGGAGAGAACGAGAGGTGAAGAGGGAGAGAGAATGAAAGAGGTAGTGGAGAGAGGAAAATAGTGATTTTGGCGGAAGTTGAAGGGGGCGTGACGTTGATTAAGGCGAATGCCGGGAAGACGAAGTTGCTGACGAGCGACAAAAGTGTTGGCGACAACGACAAAGATGACGACGACAACGATAACGATGGCTACAACGATGACGACAACGTTGTCGACAATGATATCGACAACGACAAACATGAAGATGTCGATGTTGCTGGGGCTGACGTTGATGAGGATGTTGGAGTCCGCTAACTAACAACCCTTCTCCTTCTTTTCCTCTCACCACCTCTCTCCCCCTTCCCCGAACAACAAACAACTCGCAACTAGATGACAACAACAACAAAAAATAATAATAACAACAACAAAAATAATAACAACACAACACGTTTCCTCGTCAAACTTTCCGATTGTGAAAGTTTTCGTCGCAGAAACAAAACCAAAAACCGAATTGAAACAAAAAATAATTATTTTTCACAAATGGAGCCGAAAGTGAAGTGAAAGTTGTATGAACAAAAACAACAATGATGATGACAACAACAACAAATGCACAAATGACAACAAAAATGATGAGAACAACAATAACGACAACAACAAGAAAGTGAAAGAATGACTGAAATGGGCAGCAACAGTTGGCACACATACACAGGTGGTGGAGATCCCAGGGGGGAGCGGAACGTTGACAGGGGGAGGGCGTGGTCGAGACTCTAGAGAGAGCCTGCCGAGCCATAAACATAAAAACGTGCTTATTTGGGCAATTAAATCCACGTTGAGGATGGGGTTTGGGGCTGAGAAGACGCCCGCGGTGTGGCGGATGAAGTGGCAGCAGATAAAAGCTGTGGGCGTCATAAAAGTGCGAAATCAGAGAGAGGTCCATAAACGAAGCGCCCCCCTTGACGCCACGCCCCCCGCCTCGTCATCGCCCCCTTGAGTGAAAGTATGTGTAATTGATTCCTCAAAGCGCGCTCGCACCCCGCTTTTATTGCGCTTCTTTTCATTACACGAATTCACCACCTTTCGAAATATGCTGTCTCCCTCTCATACTGTTTCCTTCCCTCTTCCTTCCCTCTTCTTTTCCTCTTCTATCCCTCTCCTTCTCACACCTTGCCTCTCCTTCCCTCTTCTTTCCTCACATTCCATCGCTCGTCGCGTCCTTCGGTCGTCCTCTGTCGTCCACCTTTCTTCATCCTTCGTGTGTCTCCGTCGAGCCCACGGTTTTTCAAACATTTTCATCCTTCTTCTAATGCTCTTTCTCTCCCTCCAACTGTCCCCTCTGTTCTTCTCTCCATTCCTCTTTCTCATCATTCTCAATCGCTCCTCAAGTCCTTTGACTCCGCCTTGGGTTTCGTTCTATCTCTCTCTCTCTCTCGATATTATGTTTCCCTCAGCAATGGTTCTCATTATTTATTGCTGCTTCATTATGTCGAAGTAATCAGTGTCTCAAAAGCAGCAAAAACAAAAATAACAACAATATCAAAAACAACAATAACAACAAAAACAATAAAAATAATATCACCAATATTAACAACACCAACAAAACATCAATAAAAATAACAACAAAAATATCCACAACACCAACCACTGGATTCCGCGGTCTCATTTCGCGATCCTCGCGAGCCCTCAAACAAAAGAAAAGCACGAAGGAAGGAAACGAAATGAAACGAAATGGAATGAAATGAAATGGAAGTGGAAATGAAATGAAGCGAAATGGAAGTGGAAGTGGAAATGGAATGCGGCTTAAGGGACCAGGACTCGATTCGTTCTGAATGAGGACATCGCACCAAAGGACGACGACGTCCCATGGCGAAGATGGAGGAGGTGAAGGTGGAGGAGGTGAAGATGGAGGAGACGAAGGTGGATGAGACGAAGGTGGAGGAGACGAAGGTGGAGGAGACGAAGGTGGAGAAGACGAAGGAAGTGATGAAGGAGTCTGGAGAAGACTGAAGAAGAAGGACGAAAGACGACGGCGACAAACGGTGCAAGATGGTTGCGATTTTAAGTTGTTTTCGTGTTGATGGTGTTTTCGTTGATGTTGTTGTTTTTTATTTCCGTTGTTGTCTTCATTTTTGTTCCTATTGTATATTGTTTTGTTCCCATTGTTGTCCTTATTTTTGTTGTTGTTGTCATTTTGTTATTGTTGTTTCTGCCAGGTGTCGCGCATTTGGCGATGGTGAAAACTTTGAGAGGATTTTGATGTTGATGCTATCGTTATCGTTGTTATTGTAATTGTTCTTGTAGTTCTTATTTTGTAATTGTGGTTGTCAGTAGTAATTGATGTTGTTTTTGTTGTTTTCATGACAGTTTGTGTCGTTCGCCAAATTGATGTTGTTACTATTGTTGTTATTATTGATGTTGTTGTTACAGTTCCTTCTGCTGCTTCTGTTACCACCATAGACCAAATATAAAGACTTCTCCTTTCTCTGCCTCCTTCTCATTTAACTGAAGTAATTTTCACCACCACCATCTGCGTTTTAATTTTCTTTCGTCCCCGATTCTTCCCTTTTCTCATTCTCTTATCCACCTCTTCTCCTGCTTTCTCTCCATCACACGCACTCCTCCAACCTCTTTCTATCACTCTCTTTCTCGCTCCTTCTCTCTCCATTCCTCCCTCCTTCACCCTCTTTCCTCCCTCCCCTTCGAGCGTCCTGTTTCAACACGAGTTTCATTTCCTTCTCCACGGCTTCAGTTTCCTTTCACGCAGCTCCTCCTCCCCGATCACGCCTCACCGCGATGGACGACTCGCGGTTTCGTTTGCTCTTCCGGTTCGTGGGAAAACCAATAACAACAGAAACTGCGAAACACCAGCAGCAGCAACAGGAACAGTAACAACAGCAACAACAACATCAACAACCAATAACCAAAGGTGTGCGGTGAGGAAGTAAAAAAAAAAAAACCAAACAAACAATGACAAAGAAAACAACGCGAGCCAACACCTGAAGCAATAACGTTGGCAACATTAGCAGCAGCAACATCATCATTATGATCATCATCACTAGAAGTAGCAGCAGAGAAAACAATAACAACAACAATAGAAAAAACAACGACAGCAATAACAACGATACCATCACCATTAACAACAACTATTTAGAGGACGAGTCTTTTCGGAGAAAATTCTTCGAGTTTATTTTTGTTCATTTTTTTTGTCGAGTTTCTGTTGCTTTTGGAAACGGACAACAACAATTGAAATAACAACAATCAATGCAACATGTTGTTATATTTCGAAGAAAGATAACATTTCGAAAGACAACAATATTTCCATTAACAACAACAACAAAGGGGCAAAAATAACAACAACAACCGCCAGCCATGGACCACTCGTGCACAAATTAATATGTTGCTGACACCGTTGTTCCACGTGTTTGCCTTTTTCATTGTTATTGTTGTTCCTGTTCTTCTTGTTGTTGTTATTACTGTTATCGCTCTCACGCACCCAGAATGAAAACACACATACACGCACACTCCCTCACAGACATTCTACCCCACCACATACTCACATAGACACAGACGACTTCTCGTCTAGTTAGCGGTGTAAATTTTTATTGTTGTCGACGTTGGCGATTACGATGGCGATAGCGGTGTTGATGATGGTTATTTTTGTTGTAATTGTTTTTGTTGTTGGATTTGTTATTGTTGCTGGATTTGTTATTATTGTTGTCATATTTGTTGTTGTTGTTGTCATTGTTATTTCCATTGTTATTGTTGCTGGTTTTTGTCGGCATTTTTCGTTGCTTCTCTTGCTTTCATCTTCGGTTACTATTGTTTGTTTTTATTGCTGTTTTCGTTACCTGTATTTTCATTATTATTTCGGTTGTTGTTATTGCCATTGTTGTTGTTCTTGTTGTTTTTATTGTCGTTGTTTTCATTGTTGTTGTTATTGCTGTGGTTGCCTCTGCCATTCAAGCAGCACAAAAGGACGCTAATGATTACATCGCAGAACCATCTCCCACTCATTCTACAACCGCTTGACCTCATCCTCCTCCACCTCTTCGTCGTCATCCTCCTCCTCTTCGTCATCCTTCTCCTCCTCTTTTCCCCTTCTTCTACCCACCTTCTCCTCGCCTTCTTCTACCCACCTTCTCGTCTCCTCTTCTTCTCCCATTCAGACCTCATCCCTTTCCCTTGGATTGACCCGGGTCGGATCCATTTCAGGTGCCGCGCCGCAAAAGAGGCAGCAACGGGTTAATTGAGTGAATCCGTGGAGTGTGAAATGTTTTGTATACTGCCCTCTCCCTCTCTCTCTCTCTCTCTTCCTCATTCACCCACTCTCTTTCATCGTCTCTCGTTCACCTTCTCTCTTTCAACCGACCTCTTTCACCCCTTCTCTTTTTCCCCTTTCACACCTTAGGGCACATTCACGCACTCGTCTCGTGTGTGAGTAAGTGTGTATTAGTGTTGGAGTATGTGTGTGTGTGTGTGTTTATTTGTGCGTGAGTGAGTTTGAGTGTGTGTATGTGTGTGAGTGTGTTTGGCTCTGATTGCGTTGCTCGAGTGGACGTCAATTAAATAATTTTGTTGGTTGCTTCCATGACTTGTTGTTGACACGACGCGTTGCGTTGTTGTTGTTTGTATTGTTGTTTTTTGTTGGTATTTATCTTGTTATTATTCTTTTTGTTTTTAGGGTTGTTTTTGTTTATATTATTATCCTTATTTTTATTATTTCTGTCTTTTTTTATATTAATATTGTTGTTATGATTTTTGTTCTTCTTGAGGTTATTATTGGTGTTGTTATTCCAGTTAATATTACTCCTATATCCTCTTATTATTCCTGTTATTATTCCCCTTATTATTCTTGTTATTATTCCTATTATTATTCCCTTTATTATTCCTGTTATTATTCCTGTTATTATTACTGTTATTATTCCTCTTATTATTACTCTTATTCCTGTAATTCTTGTTGTCATTCTGACCACCAGGGAGCACATGAAAATGGCACGCAAAAACCGCCGGCAATGAAATTAAATGTAATGTAACGTGACCACAGTCGGAAGTCGGTCGATTCACTCTCTCTCCCTCTCTCTCCCTCTCTCTTTCTCTCTCTCTCCCGCTCTCTCTCTCTCTCCCTCTCTCATGACTCGGAGATGAATTCTTTGTTTGTCCCAATGAAATCGCCACTCATACGCCACAGGGGGCGGGGAATTGAATTGTTTGTCGGCCTCGGGGTTCATGCACTAAGTGGCAGATGAAAGGATTCTGCTTATTCTTTATTATCACTCCATTATTATTTTTCTCAACTTTCCGTTCTGTTTTTACTTGTTTTTCCCTCATGATTTTCACCTCTCTTCTTGGTTTTATTCACTTCAGTCGATATTTTTATTTTTCACTACTTCATTACCAAATTTCTGGCTTCTTTCCTTCGTGTTTTTAGCTTCTCTATTTCGTCTGATCCACAAATCCTTTAATCTTGTTGATTCCTTCATTTATTCATTTTTTCATTCTTTTTATTTCACTCCCTTTTCTACTTTTCACTCAAGTGATCACTGGACGTATGAGTGATTTTTCGAATTTGAGTGATTTCGAAATTAAGGAACGAAAATCGATATCAATTATGAAATTCAAGAATATATTAAAAATGTATGACATCATGACATTATTTTTCTCCCTCTTAGTTTTCTCTGTTCCATCATTTTGCCAATCACGAACTCCTATTGATCAATCCCACACGTCGTATGAGTGACGAAGATTTTGTGGGTTCTGATTTAAATTTCCTGTGGATCATCAACCGACTCCGGAAGACTTCACAAATGCCACGCCTATAAATTTCTCGAATTCCCACACAAGAGAGGCTACTCTTGTTACCCTTTTTTATCATCCCTCATTCTTCTCTCTCTTCCTCCTTCTCTTTGTCTAACCACAAGAATCGTCAAGTGGTTTTTGTTTTAACGAACTGAACGAATGAACGAACGATCGAATGCCGGCCAAACTTAACGAGCCGTCGGTCGATGGTTGATGGAGGAGGAAGGGGAGGGGCGAGAATCGTTGGCGGGTGCCACACGCCGCACGTTCGGAGAATTTTTTGTGACCGCAAAAGCAACAACAACAATAACAACTAAAACAAAAATGACGACGGCGAAATGAAAAAAACCGCACACATGCTCGTGCATCAGACAACAACAACAACAAAAATAATGACAACGAAAAACCAACAAAAATAACAACAAAAATAACAACAACATCATCAACTAATAATAATGTGTTATTTATTTCATTTACTATAATATTGTTGTAATTGATGGATGAGCGTTAATGTTGTGGTTGTTGTAATTATTTTTTTTTTCTTTTATTGTTGTATTTGTTATTTTTTCCTTTTATAGTTGTAATTATTGCTTTTTTTTTTGTTATAATTGTTATAAACGTGTTTGTTGTTTTTGTAAATGAGTTTGTTGTTTTTATTGTTTTTGTTGTTATATTAACGAGTCAATCAAGGGTCGTGAATCATTCAATTATTTTACGATTTTCGCCAAACCGCTATGGATTTTGATGTTATTGTTATTGTTGTTGTTTTTTTCCTCATTATTTTTTTGTCTCGTTTTTTACCCTTTTTGTAGCCGATCATAATTAATTTGCTCTTTTGTTTTCATCGCTTTTTTTTGTTGATTTTTTCATTATTAATTTACCATTCGTTTTAATATTTTTTGATAATTCGTTTTTGCTAATTTCTTTGGCTTATATATTTTTTTGCTTATTTTGTTTTTTTGTTTACTATTTTTTTTTTTTTGGTATTTTTTTTCTACCAATTTTTGGTTCTTTTTTTATTCTGTTTCCCCTTAGATATATATTTTTATGGATCTTTTTGAGTTATTTTCCTTGTCGGAAGCTCTTTTTCATTTCATTCGAAATTCCTGAGGTTTGTTTTCGTACCCCAAATCGGTTCTCTCTGCCTCTGTATCTCTCCATCTCCCTCTTCCTCTCTCTCTCTCTCTGTCTCTATATATCTCTGTCTGACTACAATCGTTCTATTTCACTCTCTCTACTCTATTTCTCGCCTACTGTTGGCGATGAAGCATAGCTCAGCAATTTTTTGCCGAGGCGTTTAAAAGGGAGGTGAATGAAACAACAACAGTTACAACAACAAAAACAGTTATAACAACAACAACCGCATCAGCAATAAAAACATCAACAATTAAAATAACAAGAACCTAAAAGAAACGAAAGTGATGATAGCAGAAAAACAGATATAATGATAGCAAAAACTGCGATGATGACAGGAAGAACAACAACAAAAAAAAACAACAACCAGTTAAGTGGAGCCTCCACGGCAATTAATTACGTTTATTGCTAATCATAATTAATTGCTTGCTCTCCATCTTGAATTTATTTCACCTCAATCTCATTCCCTTCTTGTAATTTCTTTCTTTCTAATGTTTTTCTCTCCTTTTTCAGTTTTAGTTTGTTTTTCTTTTATTTTCGCTTTTTTCATCTTTTTTTTCGCTTATTTTTTTTTAAATTTTATTGATTTTTTTCACTTTCACAATTTTTTAAATATTTTTTCTTTCTTTGTTTTTATATTTTATAAACTTTTCTCTCTATAATTTTTGCTTTACTTTTTTTCTCACTATTTTTATTTTTTTTTTATTTTGCCTTGTTTCACATTTTATTCTCATTTTATTTCTATAATTTTTATTCTATATTTTATATCAGTTTTTCCTAAATTATTTTGTCTCTTTTTATTTTCTCTACTTTTCCTATTTTATTCTCAGTTTATTCTATAATTTTTTCTATATTTTTTTACTCACTTGTTTCTCTAATTTTTTCTATATATTTTCCTCACTTATTTCTCTTTCTTTTTTTTTGTATTCCCTTTATGCTTTAACATAACTTTATGCATTAATTCCAAAGCATGAGGTAAGGAATGAGGTCGAGAATGAGATCAAGGAGAAGAATAGAGCAGGAGGATAGAGGAGAGTGAGAGAGAGAGAGCGAGGATGACTCGAGACGTGCGCCTAGGAATTTTTATGAAGCCGACGAATTGTTGAGTTGTATTCATATTTCGCTTTCTCACACACTCCACAAACAACAACAACAATAACAACAACAACCCTCTCCCCTACCTTCTTTGATTTCGTTTTCTTCTCATACTTCATCTTCATCCCACCTCCCCTCATTTTCTTCTGTGTCTCATTTTTTAATACTTTTTTTTTTGTTCTGCTTTATTTTGCAATTCTAAAAATTTGTTGAGTTGTTGTCATCGTCTTGGTTGTTGTTGTTGTTCTTATTATTGTTTTTATTGTTTTGAACTTGTTGTTCATGATATTTTTTTTGTTTATGATATTGTTGTTATTCTCAGTATTGTTCTTATTGTTCTTATTGTTGTTGTTGTTATTGTTGCTCCACGACATTCTCCGTCGCGACGACGCTCGATGCTCGTCTCTCAAATTTCTCCCACATTCGTCTAGGATGCTCGCAGAGACAAAAAAGCGAAGCAAAGTGAACTCAAACACACACAAACATAGTCATCCATACACCCACCCACACAGACAGACACACATACCAATGCATTCCTAATATCTTCAACCAGTAGGTGAATGTCTGAGTGTATGTGTGTGTGTATGTGTCTGTGAATGTTTGTTTCTGTGTGTTTCATTTCTTTGTTTTTCACCCCTCGAACGTTTCTGAGTGCTCAGTTCGCTTTTCAATGTGCTTAATGTTGTTGTTGTAGTTCTAGTTGTTGTTGTAATTTCAATGTTTTTATTGTTGTTCAACAATGTTATTGTTGTTCGACGACGACGATATTGTTCTTGTTTTTATTGCCAGCGAAATGCAATTAAGACGTGATGGAATTTTGTGCTTTTCTCCATTTCATTTCACTTCATTTCATTTCGTTCTGTTCTGTTCTGTTCTCTTCTGTTTTCTCTCCCCGTTTCTCCCTGTCTCGCTCGTATTCTACCATTCGACGACTTCGAGGCGAACGAGGGAACGATTTTCATCTCACTCTAGTTTCTCATCTCCCTCTCCCTTTATCCCTCTCTATCCCTCTCACGCTCCCTCATCCGCTCTCTCTTCATCATCCCTTCATCATCGTCTGCTTCTCGGCCACCTCATTAGAGTTGTTGTTGCTATTGTTATTGGAGCCGTTTTCATTTTTGTTATTGGAGCCGTTTTTCGTTTTTGTTCTTGCATCAGTTTCGGTACAATTTGTTTTTGGTTTTGTTTTTGTTGTTGTGCTCGTTTTAAACATTTGAACTCCCGTTTGGCTCGAATCGTTTGGAGTCAGAGTGAGTGTGAGAGAGATATAGAGAGAGAGAGAGAGAGACAGAATTGGAATGTTGGAGAATTTGTCTAGGGAAGAACAAGGTACAACAACAAATGCAAGAAGCAACCTCTGGAGTCTAGTAGAGGATGAGATGAAGGAGGAGAAAGAGATGGAGGAGGAGGAAATGCTAAGAAAAACATGGTATTTAAGGAGACAATGAGCATAAATATGAAGAATAATGAGAACAACTTAAGAAGGAATGTATACTGGAAAGGGAAAAATATAGAGAAAGAGAAAAAACAGTGCGAAAGACAGAGATAGACAGACAGAGAGAAACAACAAAGTAGAGAAACAACAATGAGAAGAAAATAAAAGAAAAGAAAATAAAAATAGAAAAAAAAACAAAAGAATTCATGGAAGTCCAAGGAAAACCGAAGCAAATGGGAAAATAAATTCAACAAAATTTCAATAAAATTCAAACAAAAACTCATAAAATCAATTGATGATAATTTTAGGGCAAAATATGAATTCCCAAGAAAAGAGAGATGGAGGGAAAGAGAGGAGTGAGAGAGAGCAAGAGTGAGATAGAAAGAGTGAGTGAAATAGCGATGTAAATTGGATCATGAAAGGGGTCAAAAAAGGAAATGCAAAAGATGTTGAAGTACAAATCAAGAAAATGTAAGAGCAAATAGAAGAAAAAGAAGCAGCCTAAGTGCAATTATATTTATTCGAAATGGAAACAATTTTCATTCCCAACTCGACTCGATTCGATTCGTTTCGAAATTGGAGGATAAAGAATCGTTAAAATGCTTTTCCGTCTCCATCTCTCACTCTCCCTTTTACATCTATCCATCTCTTTCACACATGCACTCAAAGGTTTTACTCACACGAACACTCGCACACACATTGGCGACTGCACTTTGAAATAAATTTTTAAAGCGTGAACGCGTTTCCGACTTCAATAAATTTTAAGAGCTTCCTCTGGTATCCGGGCCACGCCCCTCCCACCACCTCCCACCATCGGCACTCACTTCGACTGTAATTTGGCCCACTTTCAACTGCACGTTTCAGCCGTTTGAAGGCAAAGTTTGAAAGTGTGAGAAAGAGAAGAGAAGGGAGGGAGGGGAAGAAGCTAAAGAAGAATCTCAACACTTTCCGGATAACACGATGAATGGTGTGATGGAGACGAAGAGGAAGGGAAAGAGGAATGAAGGTTAAATCCTAATGGCATTCACACACATACACACAAACATAATCACTTACAAACTGGACCCATACACACACACTAATACACATTCCATCGTTGGTCTGTTCACCGAAGACGGAGACGTTGGAAAATCTTTTCGCATGTTTTTAAATAATTAATAATGATGATGGCCAGCGAAACATTCACAACAAGAACAATAACAACTATGAAGTAAAATATCAAAAACAACAACAAGAAGAAGAATTTCAACAACAAAAACAAGAACATAAACTACAACTAAAACAACAACCAAAACCCAGCAAAAGATCAGAGATTCAGTCGCTTCCTTCCGAGCCTGAGAAGACGATCCAAGGACCAAAGGATATCGACGGAGAAGAACAGAGAAAGGAAATGAGGGAGAAGAACAGAGAAAGAGGGGGAGAGAGTGGTACAGTCGAGCCAAGAGACCAACCGAGAGAAACTTGCAAATTAAGAGTTTTTTAATCAAACAAGAAAAAGGAAAGAAAAACAAAAAAAAAGGAGTTGGAGGAAGTTTTAAAATTAAAACAAAAGTAATTAAAAAAAACTCGGATGACCCACGAGCCATAGTTAGGAGAAGGAAAAGGGGATGAGGGAGTGAAAGAGGATGAGGGAGAGAATAAGGGAGAGTATAAGGGAGACAAATATAGAGAGAATTATGGAGAACATTATTATGGAGCAAAGAATAAAACAATGGATGAAGCTCAGAATGAAGCAAAGGATGGAGTAGAGAAGAAAATAAAGAAACAATCCCACCTCGCAATAGAATTATAAAATGTTTTTTCCCACATGAAGAAAAAAAGAGAGAGAGAGACATGAAGAAGAAGAAGAAGAAGAAGAGAGAGACAAGAATAATCGGCCACAGAAGAGCGAGGTAATGAGAGAGGAGAAGAGAAAACCATTTACGAAAACATTTACAAAACATTTACGTGAATATTTACGGGACCAATTAACTGAGACAGGAAACGTTAGAAATTGAATTATGGCAGCAAGAACAACAAAATCCAATTTGACAAAAACCACAATAGAAAAAACAACTACAATAGCAAAAACAACTACAACTACAAAAACAACTACGCAAATTATAGCAACAACAAAGATAAGGCTCTGTCGAGTTTTGAATAATTTTGAGGGAAACTGTTTGTACATTTTTAATTTATTTCTTGATCTTAGTATATTGATTTCAATGTTTGTTGTTATTATTAATTTTTTTCTGTTGCTTTTTTTCGACTTCCACGAGTTTAGTGCTGCCAAATTCGAGCGCCACCCAGGCGGCCTGAGGCCTGGGCAATCATTCTAAAACAATTGAAGATAAGTGCACGTAAACCCAAACAACAACAACAACAACGAATACATGACAACAACATCAGTCCTACAACAACAAAGCATCAACGAAAAACAACCTGAAGAGGAAAAACTCGTTAAAATCGCAAATCGATTTCAATTTATTATTTCTATTGTAATTTTTACACATAAAAATAAAAACAAAAGAAAAAGAAACAAACAATAAATAAATAATGAGGAACACAATGAAAAGATTTACAACAATAGGAAGGGAGGAGTGAACCATAACAACAACAATAACAACCTATAATTATAACTACAACAACAATCACAACAAACTACAACAACAACACCTATAGCCAACAAGATCATCGAATGTAGATTAGAAATATTTCAACAACAGACAGCGAAAATAAATGCATGATGTGATATTTTTAAAGCAGAAACAAAAATATGTGTCCGTAGTGAAGCAACAAAAATAATTGCAACAACAATAATTGCAACAACAAAAATCACAACAACAACTGCATCAATAATAATTGCAACAACAACAATCACACCAACATCTGCATCAACAACAATTGCAAAAACAACACCAAATTGTACAAAATCGCAAAGAGGCAATAACTATAAATAAGCCAGAAATCACTCTCGGCAACAGATGTGGACGACGCGAACGATCTGCGGTTCTCGTCACTCGACCGCCCCCACTAACCACGCCCATCACTGCCCACCGCCCATCACTGCCCCATCACTGCCCACCGCCCATCGCAGTCCACCGCCCACTCAGGCCCCCTCAGGATTCCTTTCCATGCTCCTCCCCCTTCAAACATTCACCAACTCATTTCGTCTGATTGCGAACGCGGCTGGTGGTTGAAACCCACAACGAGAGTGAGAGACAGAGACAATGAGTTCGAGATCGAAACAGGGCGTGGGAAAAGAGGGGGCGGAGGAGGCGTGGTGAAGGGACGAAGGAGGCGTGGTTGGAATGCATTCCGCGGTGCGTGTGAAATACATGTGAGGATTCGCTGAAGCATCACGCAGATTGGATCGATTCAGAGGATGAAACATCGTTGGATGAAAGGGGAACCAGAGATAAATCAAAGAGGGGGATCAAGAGAAGAATAAGAGGGTGAAGAAGAGAGGTAAAAGAGGGGAACATGAGAAGAACAAGAGGAGAATAAGTGATGACCAAAAGAGGAACAAGAGGGTAACGAGAGCGAATCCAAATGGGGATCAAGAGAAGGACGTAAGGTCAATCGAAACCGAGAAGAACGAAGAGTTTATCGAAAGAGAAAGAGGTTCAATCGAAACTGAGAAGGACGAAGGACCACTGATTGAGCTGTGAAGGCAACGACTTCCAAAGAGGATTCGCTTCACCACAATCAGTCGTTCATCCATTTGTCCTCTCGTTCGTTCATTCATCCTTTGATCATAAAGTGGATCAGAGATTTAATATTAAAGAGATTGCTGCACAAGAATATAGAGAATAGGGGAAGAGAATGAGAAAAACTATAAATTTGGGAGAGAAACAGATTGGATTTGGATGACAAAAAGATTGGATTTGAATGACAAAAAGATTTCGGAGAAAGAGACAATCGACGTAGATGAGAAAGACAAAAGATTAGAATGATGAAATATTGGATTTGGAAGGAAACACGCAAAGATTTGTATGAATAATGAAGTGCTGTTGAATAACTAATTGAATTATATAAAGAAATAATTGGATACAAAATAAATAATTAAACAAATAATAAATAACTAATAATTAAACAAAAAGTAATGAATTACAATTAATTAATCGAATTAAATAAATTAATAAGTAATGAATAGACAATATATAAATAATAAACAAAAAAAGAAATCAGTAAATAAACAAAAAATAATAAATAATAAATTAACTAAAAATAAAGAATAAAATATAATTAAATAATAAACAGATAATAAATAATCAAAAAATAACAAAATAAGAAAACATAAATACAAATAAAATTGAAAACATAAATAATAAATAAATAAAAAACAAATTCAAATGAAAAGAATAAACAAAGATAATAAATAAATAATGAACAAACAAATTCGTTTCCACGACGACGACCCGGGACCTCGTTATCGACTGAAATGATACGAATGAAATATGAAATAGACCGAGATAATAGGAAGAGCAAAAGAGAGAGAGAGAGACAGAAGAACAATTTGACTCAGAACGCGAGACGTTTATGCCGACGAAGCTCTGACCTTTCGCTAAGACCCAGAGCGAACTTCATTAAGCAGATCGCCTCGTCCGTCTCCTGAACATTAACATGAAACGTGTCCGCAACTTGAACCTCCGTCCCCTGAACCCTTGACCACCGATCTCGATCTCGCATAATCCGACCGATCGCCGACAATGATGAAGTTGTGATCAATGATCGGCGATCTTTTAATTGACTCCAAGTCGCCGCCGCCTCGAACCGAGCAATAAAAACGGCAACTTAAAAAGCGATAAACAGTTTAGAACTCAATCAATTCGCGAGCATCAAGATAAACAAATGATTTTCCCTCAACCTCCCCCCCAATGCCACGCCCCCTTCTCTCTCTACTCCGCTCTTGTTGATATTTTAATTATAATGCTCGCTCGATCCAATATGCAGATAATAATAGATTAGAAGAGCAAAAACAAAAACAACAGAGAGACAGACAGACAAACGAAACCGACAACAAGCATCGTTTCACAAGACACAGTGGAGCGAATCGAACAAGTTCGGCATTTATTTTCAAAATTTAAACGATTTCAATTCGTCCCACTGTGCAATTAATTGACCACAACTGGTCAAAGAGTCGCCGCCAATCGCTGGCGTTTGTCCCACTGTGCACCGTGGTGACGTCCGTCGTCGTCGTTGTCGATCGTCGCTCGTCGAAGAAGGAAGGACATTGTTGTTGATATTATTATGCGGTGGGAACTTGGCCGATTGCCCTCGATGTCCCACGGTGCCGATGTTGGTGCAGACCAACCTCGGCCCAGTTGGGTGGTGAGAGGTGGGGAGGGGGCGTGACTGGCGGCAGTTCCGCCGTTTTCCACCCGTCGATTTGCACATTAGCAATAATTTCTAATTGTTTACAATTAATCGTGGCATTTGTTGGCTTTCAATCACCAGAGGATGTGGACGAGGCGACGTGGGTTGAGGCGGAAGGGGGCGGTGGGCAGAAGGTGTGCGGTGGGAGGGGCAGAAGAGAGGCGGACGATGACGGTGACGACAGAGGGAAAATCGGCGACGACCTCGAAGAAAAGACGACGTCAGCTGCTAACGCTCGAAGCCGCCGGAGCAATCGAAAGTCGATGAAAATGAGTCACGTCGATCACCCAGTTGTCCATCAGTCGATCGATCATTCATCCTCGCGACCAGTTTAATTCAGTCCAGCGATCAATCAATCAATCAATCCATCAGTCGAGTCTATTCACCAGTTGGTTGGTTGGTTGTTGAATCCACCAGTCGATTCAATCGATTGGTGTTTATTTTGATTCCGTTTTTGCATCGCTTCGAATCGCATTATGAATTCAACTCGATTTCAATTCGCATCGCACATTCAACCGGCGATTACTGGCGTTCAATGCGAGCCACGCCCCTCCGGCCGCCCCCTGCCTAATCCTGCCCCACTGTTGACGGGTGCAACTCGCCGACAGCTGTGCGGATTCCGGACGTGCAGCGTGCATGAAATGCAAATTTCTCACCCTGCCCAGACTCTCGTTTTCGTCTCTTTGACTTCTCGTTGCCTCCCTTGTTTTCCACACATGGGTCGACGACGACGACGTCTGACGCCTGCACGTCATTCATCGGGATTCGAAATTCGAAAATACAAAATTCACAAATTTTAAGTTGAAAATTCGACATCTTAAAATACAAAAGTCCAAAATTCAATTTCGACAATTGAAAATAAAATATGGAAAATTCAACATTAAAATATTCAGAATTTATTATTAAAAAAATGCATTAATTTCAATTTGTTTTTTTTTTGAACTTTCTAACAATTCATAAATTACATTTTAATAATGAAGATTAAACTTTAAAAAATAAATTGAACTTTCAAATTCTTTCAAAATTTCAAGATGATATAAATTATACATAATTCTTTATTTTAAAATTGAAAATAAAACATTAAAAAGTTATAAAAAAAAAAAAAATTCAAAAATTCAATTTAAAATTTCGATTATTTAAATTTTTTTAATTTTATAAATTTTGGAATGAAAATTTTAAGAAAAAAATCATTATTTGAAAATAATTTTTAATGAGTTGAGAAAAATTATTCAAATTATTATAATTTTTTCTTTAATTTTCTTTTTCAGTTTAAATTTTTAATTTCAATTTTAAAATTTTTAAAATTTTTTGATTACGAATAATTCATAATAAAATAAAATGATTCATAAAAAAATCCAAAATTATAATTTAACATCTTTTTAAAATTTTATTTTCCAATTATTAAATTTGAAATTCAAATGTGCATTTTGAAATTTTGGATTTTCAAATAATTAAAATTAAAATTCAACATTCAAAAATTCGTCTAGTTAAAGATTTTAAGAACTGTAATTTCGCATTTCGTCGATGAATCCGTTGAAAGTTTCGGCTTTTGGGTGAATATTGAAATCTCGCATTAATTACGGAAAAATAATAGAAACACGAACGATAGAATCTCATTAAAATCTCAAGCGAAATACATCTTCACGATGCACTTATCTTCGATCACTTCGATTCGAGAGAATTGATTTTATTACACATTTTTATATTTCCATGTATGAGTTAATGTACCACGATATCTCGCCATAAATCTCTCTTCTGCAGTTGATTTTGTATCCGGAATTTGTTTTAATTGTATCTATTTTGGTATGTTATGCATTTGCAAAATTTTTAATTAGTATTTTCTTTTGGGATTTTCTTTGGCATTCAAGAGATTTTGATTAAGTTTTTTTTTATTTTTATTTTTGTTCGTTTGTTTATTTTTTTTCTATTTGTTTATTTTCTCATTTCTTTGAAGTGGTTGCTTTCGCTTAATCTCCGATTTCACCCCTCTCTTACGCTTGGCTTGTGTTTTAACCCAAAAGAGTCTTTGACATCGAAACGACTGAGTCAACCGCGATTTCCTTGAATTTTCCACCCTTTATCCAAGGTTTCACCCCCATCTCTTTGCGCTTCTCCTCTACTACACTATTACTCTCCACTTCACTATTCTCCTCCCCTTCGTTCTTCTACCCCTTTTTGTCCTCGATCTTAAATCGTCATCGTCTGAGATTCAAGTCGGAGCAAAAGTTTTGTAAACCACGTTGCGACAACGTGATGCAACAACCAAGCACCAAGAACAACAATATAACTCATCAGCAGTAATGTTGACAACAAGAACAATAAAATATTGACAACAATAATAATAATAACTTTAACAACAATCAGAACTTTGACAACAACAATAATAATAACTTTAACAACAACAACAACAATAATAACAACTTTAACAACAACAATCATAACAACTTTGACAACAATAAAAACTTCCATAACAACAACAACACTGAAGAACTCACAGTGAATCGAATTCAAGAAATGAGCAAAAAACCACAAAATGCACTGAGATATATTTTTTATTGACTTCAATTAGAAGCGAGTACCTTCACCTCCCCATCAACACCCCGAGATCCCTTTAGAACCATCGACCCTCGTTCAAGTGAACCCGCTCCCTTTCAACCGCTGCCCGCTTCATCTGAACCCCTCGTCTCTGGAACCTCGCCCCATCCCTTCAGTCGACAAACCCCAACCACCCTCACTTTTTCTCCCTCTAACCCGCACTTTTCCTCTCGCTCACATCCACTTTTCCTCTGGCCCATCATTCGCACACACTCAAAAGACCAGACTGCTAATAACAGTTTGTGTGATATCCACACACACACACACAGACACACACACACACACACACAAGGCGACAACGACAGAAACGACGACGACAACGATGGCGACAACGAGAGTGACGACGACAACGTTAGAGACGACTGCAAGCAACGACGACGACTGGCAACTGTCGCCAATGGAGATGGTTAGGGGAGGGGGAGGTTGAAGAGGAGGAGGAGGTCGAGACGATGCCACAAACTTTAATTGACGCTCGTTGAGAGTGTGCAAAAAAAAAAATCAAATCACAGTGAGAACTAAGGGCAACAAAAACGGGGACGGGGAAAAAACACAAGAGCAAAAAACAGAAAAAAATCATGAAGAGAAATGACAACAACAACAAGAGCAACGACAAAAACAACAACAAAAGGAACGATAAAACAACAACAAAAGTAACAATAAAAACAACAACAAAAGGAACAATAAAAACAACAACAAAAGGAACGACAAAAACAAGAGGAAAATAGCAAAAAAAACACCAACAACAAAGTATGATCGTGGCTTGAGTTGGGTTCACGACTCGCTGTCGCTCGAAATAATTTGATGAAAACGCAATGTAAACGGAGGTTGGCGGAAAGCAAAGGGGGTGGCAAGAGGAGGCGGGGTGAGGAAGGGGGCGCAGCAAGAGGAACTATAGCAAGAGGTAGGCGTGTCGAGAGGAAAGAAGTTTGAGACAAGGTCCCACCGTCAGCTGGCATCAGGACCAAAAGAACCCCACGATTGCAGCTGCTGCTGCCTCGCGATCCTTCGTGATTTTATTTTATTTTTCTTTGCATTTTCATTTTACTCTTTCCACACACATACAAAGACACACACACACACACATAGACATCCACCCATCCATGCATCCATCCATCCATTCGGCAACTGCTTGCACTCGGTTTCTTTCTTGCACCGAATTCAATTTCCAATTTCACCTTCCTCTTGCTTGGTTTTCTTTTTTTATCCCTCTATCTCTTTCCTCTCTGTCTTTTTCCTCCATGTCTCTTTCCTCTCTGTCTTTTCCCTATCTGTCTCCAACCTTCTATCTCTTTCCCTCTGTCTCTTCTTCCTGTTACCGCCCCTTCCGCCCCAGCTGGAGGCTGGAGTCGTCTCCGTCCCTGGGCCGTTGAAACTGGGTCACGAGACATGTTGGAGCTCGTTGGTGCTTCATTGTTGTAGTTCATGGAATTTTTGTTGATGTAACTGTGATGTTTTTTTTGGTGTTGTTTTTGTTGTTGTTATTTTTGTTGTTGTTGTTGTTATTGTTGTTGTTGTTATTGTAATTCACCCACCAACCCGGGGCGGCCCAGGCGTCGTCGACACTCGAGCTGCGGCCATTGCGAGCCATGGGCGGTTGATTGAAGTGCGAGCGAGAGGGTGTCACAGGGTGAGAGAGGGAGATAGGAAGTGGTGGACAGAGAGAGAATGATGAAGAGAGAGAGATATATATATAGTGGGTGAGACAAAGTGCAAGTTTGTGTGTGGAACAGAGTTTTTGAGTGAGTTTGAGAGCGTTTCAGAGAGGGTTTCAGAGAGGGTTTGAGGGAGAGTTTAAGGGAGAGAAGGGTTTCAGAGGGTAGTTTCAAAGGGGTTTTGAGTGAGGCTTCCACCGTATTGTAGGCGATTCTGGGGCAACGAGAAATTTATGTGTCAGTATGTCGTCGCACCGTATCGTCCGCCGCCGATGCACACGAGGCGTTGCCAGATGTTCCTTAATACGCAAAAGAGCAATAATTCGGTCGTTGAAGCTGGTGGCAGGAGGGAGGAAATGAGGGCTTATGTCAAGTGGGTGGGGGGAGGAAACGGAAGGAAAGGAGAATATTTTTGTGCAGAAATTGTCTGTTCGTTCATCCATCCATTCATCCATCTGTCGCTTAGGCAAGTTGTCCGTTTCATCGTCATCGATCTTCGTGGGAAATCGAGGAAAATCAACTCAACTTCGAAATTCAAAAATTTTGCAAATATAAAAATAAACCAAAGTAAAAAAAACATTAATTAGAAATTAAAATAAACAAATTAACGGAAAAAATAAGAACCAATAATATATGAAATTAAAAAAGCGCCGAAAAAGTTTGAATAAAGAAGAAGAGAGAAGAAAAAAAAATAAAACAGAAAAAATATAAAAACAAAATGAAATTAATTGAAAAAAGTCCGAAAAAATATATCAAAAATGTGTGAATCAAAAAAAAAACACATTAAAAAGGTACGAATACAAAAAAAAAATTGATAAAAAAAAATGAAAAAACCTTTTTTTTTCAAGTTTTTATCTCCTTTTCTTAGTTTATTTTATGTCTTTCTAGAACTTTTTCACATAATTTTTTCTATTTTATTATATTTTTTATTAAGAAAATCAAATAAAACTTTATAAATCACAAAAGGTTCAAGAACCAAAAATTTTAAGAAAAATGAGAAATTCGGGGAAATTTGAATTGATTTGAATTCCACTTAACATCTTCTCCCAAGGCAAAGAAATTGAAGAAAAAGAAGAAGCACTACAAATGTGGGCTCTCTGATGAAATATTTTCGTCCAAATTCTATCTCACGTGTTTTCCTTGGAAGAGCCTCGCGAGCTTTGCTCCATCATCATCATCATCATCGTCAATTGCTTCTCCTCGAAATCCGATTTCTCGAGAAAAACCACAAAATGCCCGGTCGATGCCACGCCTCCCAAAATCCCGCCCAAGGAGATCTCGTCCTCACAAATCTCTCATGTGCCGAGGATTTGTTAAAAATACCCTCGGCCCTAAGTGTTTGTGTCCTTCGTCCTCTCAGAATCCACTCGGAGGCTTGAAGAAGGAGATATCGAGAGAAAATTGAAGGAGATAAAGAGGGACAACAATAGAGAGAAAGATGGCAAAATATGTTCGAAGAACGATGGGAGAGAGATCAAGAGAACGAGAACCACGTCCATCAGCCACTTGAAATGAAGATGAACGATGACCAAATGTAAGCACATAATTCGTAAAAGAATAGCAACAACGAAGCCGATGAAAACACCAACCACAAGAACAGAAATAGCAACGACTATAACAGGAAATACAACAACCAACATCACAACAACAACAAAAATTACAACAACACTCCCAACAACCACCACTTCTTCATCGCTGTCGCTGTCCAAATCGAGACCTAAAACAAAAATAAATCGTCATTGTTGATTTTCGCTTGAGTGTGTTTGTATTTATGTTGGTATTAGTTGTGTTAGTGTTTGTGTCCCCAACAGAATCGTGGTCCTTTACATTCTCTCTTCTGGCCATCCATCTGGTTGCCAAGACGCTCTCTCTCTCTCTCTTCTTCGCAGTCGTCAAGCAATTAAATGTCACTCATACGTCCCACATCCTCCAGCTCCTCTAATTTCACCTCCAGCTCTAGCATTCCATTTCACCTCCAGCTCTGGCCTCCAATTTCATCACCAGTTCTAGCCACCTGTCAGTCGGCCATCTGATGTTCCATGATCTTCTGGCCTTCTTCTTCTTCTTCTCACTGACTTACCGTCGACTTGTCACCATTCTCGTAGTTCCCATCTTCCTCTCCATCACCCTAGGCCATCACGCAAAGGCGCAACTGGCCGGGTCATTAGAGACTGCAGCCGACCCTTCGGGGATTACGAGACGAGGGAGGAAGACGAAAACGAAAGATGAAGACAAGGGGCGAAGTCGAAGGATGAAGTTGAGGAACAAGAACAAAAACAAGGGACGAAGGCGAATGAACGAAAGGACGAGAGGCATGTGAGAATCAATTCTTAAGCGGATTTCGATCCCGATGTCGATTCCATTCCCAATGTCGAGGACGACGTCCAACGTCCGTCCAACGAGCCCCGGGGCCAATTGGGGGCGACTTGGGAGAGTGAAAGCGAAACGCAAACAGAAGCTCGAAATAATAACGAGGAAGATTGAGGCGATGGAGGGAGGCGATGAAGGAAAGCGGACGCGGATTGCGGTGAACAAGAAGAACATACACAAACATGCCACAAGGAATCAACGAGAGTGAGAACGAGGCAATGAGAGGAAGAAGAGAGTGAGGGAAGAAGGAGAGAAGAAGGCAGTGAAAAGCAAGGAGTGGAGAAGGAAAACGTGAGTGAGTGAGAGGTAGAAGGATATAGAGAAAGCGATAGAGAGAGAGAGAAATAGAATCAGTTAGACACATTTCGATCGATTGTTGGAGGCAAGCGAAAGCGATAGGAAGATTTGGGAAGCACAAGTGGAAACAATTTACAGAAAGTATAATGTTGGCCTAATGAGATGCACACGCATGAGAGGTAGACTAATATATTGATAGACAAACACACGTAGAGAAATCTAATACACACAAAGTGAATACTCCTCCAACACACACACATTGAATCCCCCCATACACAATCCCATCACCCACACACATACGCAGTGAGTCCCAAATCGGCTGATGAATGCGCTCATTAGTGCCCAATCGACTCTCTGGCTTCTGCCGAAGGCGTTCGAGTGGCTGATGCTGCTGATGCAGCTGATAATTTGATTCTGTGTAAGGTGCGTGAGCCACGTTCGTGTTGTTGTTGTGATTCATAATGTTGTTGTTGTTGTTTTGATCACATTGTTGTCGCTGTTGCCGTTACCTCTGTCACCACACACGCCGGCTGAAATTGCACGTCGTGGCTGTGGCTGCATCGACGGCATCGACGACGATAATTTTGCTGCACTGACTTTTACTCTAGCTGATGCCGTTGTTGAAACTTCTCTCTCGCTCGTCTCTTTCTCTGCTTCTCACACATTTTCTCCTGCTATATCTCCATCATTCTCACCCATTCACTCCTTCTCGATCTCCATTTTTCTCTCCCTCCTTTTCATCCTCTCTCCATCGCTTTATTCCTCCTTTTCACACTCTCACACCATCTCTCACTCTGTCTCCACATCTCTCTCACTCGCTCTCCACATCTCTCACTCTCTCTCTCCACATCTCTCCATCTCTCTGATTGTCGTTCCTGACAATTTCGCCTGTCTGTCGTCCTGCATCCGGTCGTCCGTCAACGCGTCAAGCTTTTCAATTCCCAACGCTGGCGACGCTGTGAGGACATCGTGTTGTTGTAGTTGTTGATGTTGTTTTTGTTGTTTTTCTTGTCATTGTTGTTTTTGTTGTTGTTTTGTTGTCATTGTTGTTCTCGTTGTTGTTTAAGTTTCTGTTGTTGTTGCAGTTTCTTTCGTTATTATTGTTATATTTATTCATGTTGTTTTCGTTGCTTTTGTTATTCTTCTTTTTGTTATTCCTGTTGTTGATATTGTTGTTATTCTTGTTCTTCTTGTTATTCTTCTTGTTGTTTGTATTATTGTTGTTATTCTTCTTGTTATTGTTATTCTTCTTGTTGTTGTTTGTATTGTTGTTATTCTTATTTTTGTTTCATATGTGCATTTTGTTGTTGTTGTTGTTTGTTACTGCTTCAGCTGCTGCTTAATGCATTGCTGATTGTCAAGTGATTTTCTTGTTGTTCGTTCCGTTTGTCGTCTGTCTGTCTGTCCTCTTCCTCATCCGGTTATTCTCTCTTTACCGTCTCGTACTATCTCTTTTTCACTCCTCTTCTTTCCTCTCTCACTCTTCTTCGTCCCTCTTTCCTCTCTCACTCTTCCTCTCCATCCGCTTCGTTTTCATCCTTTGTAAGGATGTCAATTCTCTCATGCATCGGATCCCATCGCATCGCATCTCTCTTGGCAACGATGTTGATGCTGTTGACGGTGGTCGTCTTGTTGTTGTCCCATATTTTAGTTGGTGTCTCATATTTTTGTTGTTATCTCTTATTCATGTTGTTGTCTTCTTGTTATTGATGTTGTTGTAACTTTTGCTATTTACCAACGGTTTGTTGTTGTTGTTATTTACTATCTGAGGATCGTCTTCATCTTTGTCGTACTTCTCTCATCCATCTCTCTCTTCTGTCGTTTATTTATCAGCCTCAGCGACAAACAAAATTTGTTGATAATAATTTTGTTGTTGTTAATTTTGTTGTTGTTAATGTTTTTGTTGTTATTGTTAAAGTTTACGTTGTTGATGTTGAAATTTTGTTATCCTCTTCCTATTATATTATTATTATTATTGTTAGCTTTTGCATTTAGTTCTCCCTGTCGAAAAGCTCAACGAAAGGATGTAGAAAGAGCGAAAGAGAGAGAGACGGAGAGAAAAAGAGAGATGGAGAGAATGTTTTACTTCAGTTGGAGAGATGATGAAGAAAAAAATAGAATAGAATGAAGAATAGGGAGAACGACAAGAGTGTTCCAACATAAAAGTCGCGAAATGTGAAAGTTTCAAAGGAGTTGAATGAATTGAAAGGAAGGTTGTGGAAAATGTAGTGCGAAAAGTTTGGATGAAGAAAATCTGAAGAAATGTTGAAGAAATTTAAGAAAGGAATAGGAAAGAGAAGAAAAAGCAGGAAGAAAATGAGGACAGACAAAAATAGACAACTTTTTGAAAGGAATGAACAGCTATTGAAAAGGTGGTTGGCAGAATGACTGAAGATAGAAATGAAAATTGAAGAATGAAAAAGAAAACAAGAAGAAAAGCTGAAGTATAAAAAAAAAAGATATGAGAGAGAAAATTCAGCATAATAAAGAAAGGGAAAGAAGATAAAGTCGAAATTTAGTTTGAAAAATAAAAATTTCAAAGAACAAATTAAGTATGAAATGAAACATTTTCAAAAAAAGAAAAAAAAATCCCAAGATGAAAACTTAAAAAAAATGAAGAAAATACAAATTTAAGACAAAATAATACAAAAATAATTAATTAATACAAAATAATAAATTTAAGAGAAATACTTCGAGAAAATTTAGAAAAAAAAATGAAAATTTAAACAAAAATTTTAAATTTAAAATTGAATTGAGAAATTTTTTTGAACTCCAAATAGATGCAGAAGAAGAAGCAGTTGCACTTCATTGGATTATTTTAACCTTTGTCTCTCTCCTGTCTTGTCACCTTCCTTCCCCTAGAGATGTTTCTAATTACTTTCTCTCACCTCGCTTGTCTTCGTACTTCACTTGTCTTTATCCCTCTGTCTTCATCCTCTTCCCCTCCTCCCCTGATTCACCTCTTCTTGTTCTCGTCTTTGGCGCTCATTTGCGCAAATTTGCATCTAGCCGAAAGAATAAAAGCAACAACAACAATAAGAACTTCAATCCACCAAACTCTTGTTAAACATAAGCAGCAACAACAATGAGAACAGTAGCAACTGTTGTTGTCAGAAGCTAAAGCAGCATCAACATCTGAAGCCACGCCCACACCCTCTTGACGCCCTCTCATGGAACAAAGCAAGGACTTTGCAATTGTTGCCAACGATAAAAACAATAACAAAAGTAACAATAACAAAGAGAAATACAAGAATAACTAACAACAATAATATCAGCAACAACAATAACAACAACAATAACAACAACAATAATATCAGCAACAAC
Source organism: Coelopa frigida (assembly GCA_017309665.1). NCBI lineage: Eukaryota > Metazoa > Arthropoda > Insecta > Diptera > Coelopidae > Coelopa > Coelopa frigida. Next base: position 7,385,253 of record CM029561.1, read on the forward strand.
AATAACAACAACAATGATACCAGCAACAACAATAGCAACAACAATAGCAACTCTAACAATAGTAACAATTCCTTAAAGCTCTCTCTCCCTCTCACTCCTCTCACTCCCTCTCATTGTCTATCCCGCTCACTTTCTCTCCCCCTCTCTTCATTCTTCCGTCCTTCTCTCTCTCTCTCTCTCTCTTTCCTATTTCTATCTCTCATTCAGAAGTCAACAACATAATTTCCAAAGCCAACATCTGCTGCTGCTGCTGCATTCATCTTCCTTCATCTTCTTCTAATTCTCTGGCATACATGAGTTCGTCTTCCTGTTATTGTTGTTGTCGTTATTGTTGTTGTTACGATTGTTGTTGTTGGTATTATTGTTGTAGGAGTAATTACCGTTCTTGTTGTTATTGTTGTCCTTGCCAATTTGTCATACATCTTGAGTTCTGATTTAATTTCCTTCCTCTCGTATGCTTCTCCCATCTCTCTCACTCTATCTCTCTCTCTCTCTCAACCTCCCACACAGTTGATTTTTCACATCACTCTAATTCTATCTCCATCTCGACCCTCCCTCTCACTCTACTTTCTCTCTCTCTCACTCACTCGACCTCGCTCTGATCCTCTTTCGTTTACGTTCTTAATTTTATTTGTATTCTCGGGTTTTTTTTATATAAATTTCTTTTAACGCGATTTTAAATGTTTTTTTTCATATGCAGGTTTTTTTTCATTTTATTTATTTTTTTTATCTCATTGTCATCACTTCCACCATAAGTGAGAACAACAACAATAACGATAACAACAACAACACCATCGTTATCAAGCATCGCACCTTCGTCAACAACAAGTCGATATCTCTTCTTTAAAAATAAGAAGAAAACAACAACAAAAGAAAAATAAGAAGAAGATAACAACAAAAGAAAAATAAGAAGAAAACAACAACAAAAGAAAAATCAAATAAGAAAATAACAACAAAAGAAAAATAAAATAAGATGAAAAAAAACACAACATCGTTTATTCCAAGACGTCGTCATCCACCCCTCTCACTCTCTCCATCTCTCAGTCTCTCTCTCTCTCTCAGTCTCTCTCTCTCTCCACCAGTCCCTCTCTCTATCTCTTTCTCTCTACTTCCCTCCCTCAATGCCTTCTCTTTCCTTCTATCGTTGATTCACATACACTCGGAGTTAATGTTGTTGTTGTTGCTATTGTTATTGTTGTGCTATTGACATGTTATTTAATATTGACAGATCAGCAGGTTGGGGATGAGAAGTCGTCGTCGTCGGGGGGCGGGGCCGTTGCCGCCCACCAACAACAACGTCGTGAATGAGCAAGCGAGCGAGTGAAAGAAATAGAAATAGGAGGGAAAAATTGAGGAGGAAGGGAAACATTGAGAAGGAAGGGAAACATTAAGAAGGATGGAAAAAAAATAAATAAAGTTCAAAATTTGTGCAACCAGCTCGAGGTCGACCTCGAGTATCAGTGGAGTCTGTATGTAGAAATGTGTGGTTGTGAATATATGAATGTGTGTGCGTTGGTGTGAGTATTTGTGGATGTGAGTGTATGTTTGTGTTTGAATGTGAGTGTGACTATGTCTATGAATGTGTGTGTGTGTGCATGAGTCTGCGGCTGACTCGATCTCTTTCTCACACTCCTACACTAACTCTTGATTCCACTCTCTCACTCATTTCCTCTTGATCCCTCACTCTTTCTCTCTTTCTATCCCCCTTCTTATCACCCCCAAAGCCTTTGAAATTTTTGCGTAAATTCAATTTGTGAAGCGGCGGGCGAACTTCACATGCCGCCCCTCCCCTTGGCACGCCCACCACCTGACGCCCACCTGCCTTCCCTATGTCTGTTATCAATTTTATCTGGTTTATACTAGGTTTTGTGTGTGTGAGTTGGAAGAGTGAGTGTGTGTGTTTGTGTGCATGTATGTGAATGGCATTAATTTCTTTAAAGGAGTTTGCTGCGTCTTCCTTCCTTCCTTCCTTCCTTCCATCTGTCTGTCCGTCCATCTGATCTTCCTTCTATCCTTCTTTCCCTCGGTCGATTTTCTCGTTACTCAAGAGGGCGAATTACTTTATTTTGTTAGCATTGTTGTTATTGTTTTTGTTGTTGTTCCTGTCATTGTTGTTGATGTTTATGTGTTTACCATCCTTGCTTCACTCATGTGTGTCTCTCTGTATGAATGTGTGTGTGCTTTTGAAGTTTATTTGCGGTTTTTTCTTCCAAGAATTTGATTTAGAAACTAAATAAAGGGGGAGCAACCAAACAATGCAACAACAATGAAAATAAAACAACAACAATAATGAATCAAAACAACAATAAAATACAGCAGCAAAAAGAAAACAAAACAACAACAATTACAATGATAAAAACGCGGTTTCGGAAGCTTTCAATTTGCGGTTGAAATTCTGTTGTTGAACACACAACATACAACAAACAACAACAAGCCACAACAATAACAACAACAAAGCAACAAAAACAATTACGAAGGATAAAAGAAAATCCTGGATTCACGACTTCATCCTTCTGATCTTCCTCTTCTTCTTTCACCTCATCCCTCTCATTCTTATTCTCCTCCTGATTCTTTTTCCTTTTTCTCATCCCACGCCACGTTCACAAATCGGCATTTTAAACTTATAATAAATGTTTGTATTTTCTTGTTTCTCGCACGATTTTCCCCTTCGACGGATTTTCTTCAAAGGCGCCTCTGACGCTCTCCACTCTCTCTTTCTCTTCCACACTCTCTCACTCTTTTCGTTCTCTTTCCCTCCCTCAACCTTTTTCGATATCACCCACTGAGCCATGAAACACCTTTTCACCATTAAAACTTTGCTTTATTTCTTGGTTTTCCTCTGACTTCACTTCTTCTCTTCGTGCTCTAAGGTCCTGAGGCGACGTTGCCACTTTCAGGCGTTTTAAGGACTCAATAAAACTCACTACAGATTCCCTTTTCCTTCACCTTTTCCTCCTCTGTTTCCACTTCTTTTTCCTCATGTTTTTACTCGCGCTTTTTCTCCATTTCACTCCTCTCTCACAATCAGAAACTCTCATGTCACTTTTACAACTTCTCTTACAAGCTCTTTTACAATCTCTTTACAAGTTCATTTTACAATTTTCTTTTACAATTTCCTTTTTTTCCCAGTACAATTTTTTTTCTTTTACAATCGCTTCTCTGTTCTTTCCCCTAAGCACTTTATTCGTTCTCCACAGTGCTTCAGACATTGATTTTCAGTCTTCCATTTCATCCCATTCCATACCTTACTTTCCGTTTACTATCCCTTTAGTAACCTCTGCAATCGACTTTTCTAATTCAAACGTGGATTTCCCCATTCGTTATCCACATTTTCATTATCAACAACATGTTCTTTCATTAACTATTTTTCTCATTTACAGTTTTGTTCGTATGTTTGTTTTTTACTTTTCTAACAGATAAATTAAATTAAATCTTGCTCTAAACTATTTCTTCTCCCTCATATCAAAAATATTTTTTTTCCTCTTTACAACTTTTATTTACTTTTTTATTTTTTCTCCTCAATTTCTCTATTTGATAAATGGTATCATACGATTATATATATTTTATAAATTCTATATTCATCGTATATTTCTATATTTATTTTATTAATACTATATTACTATAATATTTCTACTACTGTTACTATTGTTGTGTAAATAAATATTTCTATAAATAAAATCATGTGTATTTTTTAAATAAATAATATAATACTTGAACATACTGATACCACTTCTATTGTAATCATTGTACTCCGCAATTAATTCTCCACAAACATTTCATTTAACTAGCTCTACACAAGTTTTTCCACTCCAACCGAGTTTAGGTATCAAGTACTTTTTATTTACATTTTTTTATTATTATTCACATTTTTTTTATTATTATTGCATTTTATCATTATTTACTCTTTATAATGATATTTCATTGCACTAGTGTAATTTATTTTGCACCGCTCTACATTATCAACTCTATATTATACCATAATATTCCGAGATTTAATCAATCCACTCAACATTATACACTACAATAAACTAAACTACACTTCACTAACCTACAACACATTCATTTACTCTACTCTACATGTTTGGCTCTTGTGTTCTATATCCCAATTTAATCCCCCATATCCCTTCAACTAATTTTTCCTCTCAATTTGATTTTGATTCGTTGGTCTTGATTCTGATTTGAAGTTGACTTTTTTTACTATTTTCTTGCTCTAGCTTTTTTTTTGCTCTAGCTTTTTGTTTCGGTTTTTTTTTAGCTTTTTTATTTTTTATTCTTTGACTCGAATCATTTTCGCATTTTTTTTCTCCCCGAGTTTTTAATTTCTCCACAGCTTTCGATTCTCCTCACAACATTTTTCACTTTAGCTTTCTCAACTCTCTATGTTTTTTTCAATCTTTGTCTGTCTCCCTGTCTGTTTTTTCTCTCTCTCTCTCTCACACTATCTCTCTCTCTCACTGTCTCTCTCTCTCACTGTCTCTCTCTCTCTTAATATTACTCTCTATCTCTTGAATCATAACCAAACACCCTTCCGATCGCTTTTCTCTGTTTTATTGTTCTTGGTCCAAAGTCTTCCTCTCCCTTCATTGTAATTTCTCATCATCTGTATTCTCTGCACGTCTTCCTTCCTTTTCTCCTGGCTGCCTTTTCACTTGGCTGTCACTCGCGTCAAATCCTTCATCCAGCAATCACATTGTCATCCCACGTTCCCATCCTCCGATCTGCCCCGCCCCGCCCCCTTTCGATTGCACCGCAACGCCCTTCAGTGGGCCACATGCTTCCGGATTATGGTAATCGGGATTTGCAGCTTGTCTTCTTCGGCTTGAGGATCGAATCGAATCGCAACGAACCGAACCAAACGAAAGCGAACGAACGGAGGGCAACAAGAGAGAGATATATAGAAAGATGAGAAAGAGAAATGCGAAAGAAGCAAACGAATTCGTACCGAAAGGGAGCGGAATCGAGTCGAATGGAATGGAATGGAATTTGTTGAAAGGGAGTCGACCGACTACCGCGACGTGGAGTCGAGGGATACCAAATTGAAATCCATGGGATGCTAATGCAGCGACAACCAGCAGCGATGACGAGAACAAAAAACGGATTCCAAACAATGGTAAAGGAGGAAGATGAGAAGAAGAAGAAGAAGAAGAAGGAGGAAGAGAAGGGAATGGACTTTGGTCTTAAGCTGCGAAAACTTTTTGAATATTCGAAGATGTGTTTGATTTTTGCAAAAGCCAAAGACGAACAGAGATAAAGGGATTTTCATCGGGAATTCGAATTCGCCAGAGCAGCGAATTTTGGACGAAGACATGGGATGAAAGAAGTGGGTTGGAGGATATGGAATGAGAGAGGGGGAAAAAGATTGAAGGACATGGGACTCCCTCGTGAGAGGCGCACAATTGAACGATTGGAAAATCGGAGACCAATATACCGTAAAATACGGAATCTCCAGAGACTCGGCGAACTGAGATTTCTTTGCTTTTGTTAAGGAGCTTTTGGGAGTATTTCAAAGGAAGGAATTTCTTCGAAAATCCCTTTAGAAGACCCTTCGAAAATCTCTTCAGAAAACCCCCTTTGAAACTTATTTAGAAACCCCTCCTTTGGATACCCCTGTTGAAACTCCTTTGCAAAAGCCTTGGGAAACCCCTTTGGAAGCATCTTCGGAAACCCCTTTAGAAACCTCTTTAGAAACCCCTTTAAGAAACCCTCTTTGAAGAAGCCCCGAATTTCCTTCTCAAAGGATCGTCTCCTCGGTGAAACTTTTCCTAGCTCCAATTTCACCTGGTCCGGTGTTTCAAAACTTTCAAAATTCTACCTCCATCTCTTCGACCTCAAACTCAACACAAACTCAAATTCAGTTGTTCGAAAGCTCACGGCAGCATCGGAGGCAACAACAGCAGAAGCGGCAACAAAAAAGTTTCAAACGTTGATAATAAAAAATTTTCTCGACCTTTTTTTTATTTTATTTTTTACTGCCATTGTTTGTTGTGAATTTCTTGTACGTGTTTTTGTTTTTGTGCTTGTTCTTTAGATTGTTTTTATGATTGTTCTTGGCTTGTTCTTGTGATTGTTTTTGTGATAGTTCTTGTTGTTGTGCTTGTTATTGTGATGATTCTTGTTATTGTTCTTATGATTGTTCTTGTTCTTGGGCTTGTTCTTGTGATTGTTTTTATGATTGTTCTTACTGAAATTTCTTGTTGTTTGTCTCGTGTTTGTTCTCATTTTTGTTCTCGTTATACTTGAATTTATATTACTATATTGTTATTATTAAGCTTATTTATTTTTTTTTTGTTGATATCGTTATTGTTCTTATTTATATCATTATTCTAGCTTCTAGCTTATGTTTTTATTATTGTATTTTATATTGTTATTTTTGATTATATTATTGTTATTGTTGATATATTATTGTTATTATTTGCTTATATTTTCCACAGATATTGATGTTTGTTTCCACTGATATTTTTATTTGATTCCACTGATTTGAATCTTATTGAAAACACTTGATTTTCCCTTGATGATTTTCCTTCATTTCATTCCCGTGAATTAATTTTCATACCCTGTCTCTTCCGCATTTTTTACACACCCACATTCTCACTCTATTTCGCTTTATCACCTTTCTCATTCTTTCCCCATCTCTTTCTCCCCTTCTCTATATCTCTTTGAACCCTATTTCATTTTCAACTACAGCTATTTGCTTATCATCATCGCAAGTTATAAAATAAATGAGATTCTTAATAATGTTAACAGACGAAGATCGTTCTTCTTCCCTATTCCATCTCTTCATTCATCTTCTTCCCCTCGTCAGTTCCATACTTTTCTCCCTCTTCATTCATCCTTTTCTCCTCTTCATTACATTCTTCTACCCCTCTGCACTTCCCTCTTCTTCATCCTCTTTTACACCTGCGTCGTCCAACGTCGTCGCTTCATCCTGTCAGGATATTGAAATCGTTCTTTCTTCCCCAACACCATCACCAACGACAACAGGTGATGATGGACATCGTTTTGTTGCAATTTTCTTCCCCCTTTCCTTCATCTTCCACTTCTTGATTGCCTTCTTCTCAATCTTCTTCTCCCCCCACCCCCTTCTTAGTTTGCTTGTTCTTCGTCGTGTTGATTCGCTTCTGCAAGGTGTTAGATCAGGGCTGCATCGCATCGAAGCGCGAAGTTGAATTCGTTTGCAATGAATTTACATAACTTAGCACCTCGGTTGCAAGGGTCACGAATTGGGTGGATGAGAGGGAGACGAGGGGTTGGATAAAGTTCTGAGGTCCTTGTGGCTGCTGGTGAGCTGCAGAATGGGTGGAAGAAGGAGAAGAAATGGGTGGAGGAAAGAGAATAAATGGATGGAGGAAGGAGAATAAAAGGGTGGATGAAAGAGAATAAATGGGTGGATGAAGGAAGGAGAGTAAATAAATAGAAGAAGAAGGGGTCGCTTCAAGGATTTGACTTTCGGCATTTCATTAAAACTTTCACGCGAAATGACTTCAAATGCGATCACTGAAGAAGGACACGAGAAGGGCGAGAATTTCACAAAAACATGAGTGAGTTAGAGGAAAATTCAAATGATCTCTCTCGGCTCCTTAAACAACGTTGTTTCACTATCTTGACCCCAATTCGGAGCTCGCCCGCAGTTGTCGACCCATCGAAGACTTGACTTCAAAGAGTTTCATGGGGAGGAATCGCCAAAGTCGAATCGGGTTTCGGGTTCGAAGGCCCATCGAGAATGATCTCCGGTTGGCACTTGAAAAATAGCTAAAAGCACTTCTTCACTCTCTCTCTCTCACACAAACACATGTCTAATACACACACACACACATGTCTAATACACACACACACATGCTCACCCATACCAAGAGAGAGAGAGAAATAGTGAAAGATGGCAAACGCAACCCAAATCAATTTTAATTATTGACATCAAAGCGCAGTCGAAGCACGTTTCAGCTTCCGTTTCCGGCAGCAACTCCAACAGCGATGGCGACGAGACTGGCGCCACGCCCCCCCCCCTTCCTTCTCCTCCACCCCCCCCTCATCGACGCCGTGGTGAAGTTTCTTCTTCGCATTTTAACTCCGACCATTCGGAAAATCGAGCCGAAGTTCGAAGCAACTTCCGTTTCCTCGATGGCGAAAGCAGGAAGCAGGAAACGTACCGAAGGCTCGAAGCGAATCCGAGCGACTCGAGTCGAAGTTATTCTCTCTCTCTCTCTCTCTCTCTCTCTCTTATTTTTTTGTTTTCGAATTCTCCATGTTCATGTTATCCTCGTTGTTTTTGTTGTTTTATTGTTTTTGTTGTTATTGTTGTTCTACTGCACGTGCGAGGCGTTCATTTAATTGATTTATTCATTAATTTATTAATTTATTGAGCGTCTGAATAGCATCGAATCGAATTATCGAATTGAATTGAATTGAATTGAATCGAGTCGAATCGCGATCGCATTTAAAGAGCTTTCGATGCTGCGCTGCCGACAACGAAAATGACGGTGACGACGATGACGCCAACGATGTCGACGGCAGAGACGCAAGCGGAATCGGAGTGTTTGTTGTTGTTGTTGTTATTGCATATGTGTTGTTAGAGAGATTTGAGGGAGTGAAAATTCGAACGAATATTCGAAATGTGGAGCAAATCGAATCGAATTCAGAATGAGGCGTCAGACAGAGAGAAAAAGAGATAGAGAGTGAGTGATAGAGAGAGAGGAAGAGTGAATGATAGAGAGAGAGGAAGAGTGAATGATAGAGAGAGAGGAAGAGTGAATGATAGAGAGAGAGAAAGAGCTAAGTGAATGATAGAGTGAGAGAAACAGAACATGAGTGTTGTAGAAATCGAAGTTAGATAGATGGAGAATGTGAGGGGGCGGAAGGAGGCGTGGCGCATGAAGCCCCCGAGGCTCCATTGACGATGAAATTTGCAATCGCATTTTCAGAAACGACAACGTTTCGCATGCTCTTTAGGAGCGCGTCTCTCTCTCTCTCTCTGTCTCTCTGTCTGTGTGTGTGAGAACCTGTGATAAAATGTGTGCGTGTGTGTGTGTTGCAGGAAGTTGTTGTTAGCAAGAGTGTATGTGTTTGGTTTTGAGTTTGTGTGAGTTTGCCAAGTGTGTTTAGCAATTTGAATAAATATTTGCATTTTATAATTGATCTCGATTTTATTATTTTAAGATTCTTCTCTCTCTCTCCTACGAATCGTAGAGAATTCACTCCACCTGCTTCCGGAATGGGTTCGAAGGATGTAATTGGAGGTCCTTCGAGAGTGTGTGTATGTGAATGCGTCCGTGTGTGCATGTGGTAAAGAGAAGAGAGAGCGAAGGAAAGAAGCAAGAAAGGAATGAAAGAAAGATGAATCGCTTGGAATTCACATGCGACTGACAGCTTTACGAAGGGTTCACGTTAACGAGGGGGGGGGCGGGGCGAGGCGGCGGGCGTGGTCGGAAGGATGTCTAATTAAACTTTTTGCAAAGACGTTTCACAAGGACGATGTGAATCACTCAGACTCCTGAATCAAGATCCCCGTGTCCTTGGGACGACCTTCGCGTGAAGAAGAAGAAGGGAATGAAGTCGAAGTTTTCGCTTTCAAAGGCTTTCGATGAATTTTCGACAAGAGCGGTGAGAGTTTGAAAAATGAAAATACAAACAAAACAGTTCAGACAAGAACAAGTAACAGCAACAACAATAAAAACATCAAAAACAACAACAACAGCAACAAAAAACAACAGTAACAAAAACAACAGCAACAAACAACAGTAACAAAAACAACAGCAACAATAACAACACCAAAAACAACACCAACAACAACAGCACCAACAACAACAACACCAACGACAACAAGAAGGAGATAAGATAAAAGAGAGTGCTTCGACAAATCCCCGATTAGCCTTTAAAATCCTTCCTATCCTTCTTTCTCCACCTCCCTCCTCCATCTTTCTCCCCCCCCCCCCCCCCCCTCCTCCTTCTTTCTCTATCGCTCCCTCCTCCTTCTTTCTCTACCTTCCTCCTCCTTCTTTCTCTATCGCTCCCTCCTCCTTCTTTCTTTACCGCCCTCCTCCTTCGTCTTCCTCGCGATTGGCTGAATTCGTGAAATCAAATAAATTCGACTTTAATCCTCGCTCTCGCTGCTTTCAAAACATCTTTGAAATCCTCGTCCGTCTGTCTGTCTCATTCTCTCTCTCTCTTTCCATCAATTGTTCCTCCAACTCTCTCCATACTTTTTGTCATCCGCCTAAGACACGCCCCCTCGCCCACCAACCTGCCCACCGAAGAAATGTGTCTGAAGTTTATTTTCGGCCGAGTTTCTTTTCTTAATTTCATTTAAAACGAATGGTGAAGAATCGTTTTTTTGTTGTTATTTACAATGTCTGCAGACAACAAGAAGAAGAACAATAACAACAACAGCAAAATACCAATAATAACAACACAAAAAAACACAATAATAACAACAACAAAAAACACAATAATAATATCAACAAAAAACACAATAATAATATCAACAAAAAACACAATAATAATAACAACAAAAAACACAATAATAACAACAAACCAAATACCAATAATAACAACAAACAATAATAACAACAATAAAGAGTACAATAACAACAATATAAACAGCTGTAAATTATAAAAAAGGAAACAAACAAAAAGAACCAAAAATAAAAGCATCACATCATGTTAAAAAGCAGCTTCAACCTTTAATTAACCTGCTGTTCGTCTCCGAAATTGGCCAAATTAACGCGTTCTCCTGCAACAACAACAACAAAAGCAACAACAACAACAGTGGGAGTAACGACCATTAATCAAGCAATCTCCATGGTTAAACGAGTCCGCGGTCGACCTTGTGTGTGGAAGACAAGAGGAGGAGGAGAAAGAAGAAGAGAAGGAGAAGAAGGACGAGAGCTGATTAGCAGGAGAATGCAGAAGGATGAGCAGAATGAAGAAGAGGATGAGAAGGATGAGAAGGATGAGATGATGGAGGATGATGAGGATGAAGAAGAAGAAGAAGTATTAGATGGATGTAGAGAAACAGGATAATGAAATGGATAAAGAGAACCAGGAAAATTAGGTGGATGAGAAGAAACAGGAAAATGAGATGGATAAAGAGAAACAGAAGAACGATATGGATGAAGAGAAACAGAGGAATGAGCAAGAGGATGAAAATAATGAGCAAAACAAGTGCGATGGAAGAGGATGGAAAGAAAAAAGATGAAAAGGAAAAATATGAGAAAGAGAAAGATGAAAAGGTAGAAAATGAAATGGAAAAAGAAGAGAAGGTTGAATGGCATCAGGTGCAACTCGAGGGCAGTAATTTGAGAGAGCGTCTGAGAGCAGCATGTGGTTGGAGTCACGAAAATTAATGAAACCGCTATAATAAGAACCAAAATAATACCAAAACAATGAAAACCAAAACAATACCAAATACCAAAACAATGGAAACCAACGTCTCGCATTCAGGACTCGCAAATCGTCAGGACTATTTGGAAGGAATCAGATTCTGGCCGTGGGCTAAAAGGGAGAAGGATGAGGAGGATAAGAAAGAGAAAGTGATTGCTATACTTATCACAACTGGAGAGAAGTCCTTGGAAATATCGAATACGAATTGATTTCCATTCATTTAGAGGATCATTAACCTTATAATAAAAGAAATATTCTTATCTTAGGATCAATGAACTTATTCGAAGATTTTGCAATATGTTTCATTTAAATCCTATAAAGACATCACCAAAGGACCTTTGAAATTACTAGGAGTCAAAGATCCATCTTCACGGTGGAGCGAGGAACCTCCCACAATTCGATTAACTTCAAAGTTCCGACAGACCAAAGAAACCAAT